>JAVKLF010000060.1:12955543-12970764 GCA_034783495.1 Millerichthys robustus | reverse complement strand
ACACACACACACACACACACACACACACACACACACACACACACACACACACACACACACACACACACACATAAAGGTATGTATGAGTATCAATTGGCATTCACTGGCACTGAAGGATTGTTTATACTTCCACAAGATGTGAAACAGCGGATTAGTGGTTATGTCATTTTGGACGTCTTTTTCTTACTGTTTATAATCACGTGGACGATGCAAGGGATAAGTCATCATGATCCCTCCCACAGCACTCCCAATGTAGTACACATCGCACACAGCTAGGCACAGAAACAACAACAGTGATAGCTGAATTGGTTTTTCACTCGATGATGCATCAAAAGTTTGAAGAGAGGCTCGTTTTGGATGAGGAGTCAGAGGAAACTTGCTAGTTTTCTTGGTAACCACAGAGATGGAAAAAAGACGTTAACAGCTCTTGTGCATTCCATCCTGCTAATTTAACAACCGCCTTCCGGCTGTGGACAACTTTCAGCAAAACAACATGCAGAAGGACATTCTGCCCTGTATAAATAAACACGCCTATGAAATTCTGACCAATCACACAACACATGGGTCTGCAAGACAGAGTTCTGACTGGGGGGCGATGCACAAGACAGGATGTCAGCAGGAGTTAGACAAAAGTTACATAATTTTCATCACTCAAAACAGAAAGCAAGACATGAGAATAAAAGTACAAGTCAGCCTTGAGAGGTATGTTGATGTCCTACGCGCATTGATTGTCTGACCATATGGTTTGTTAACATTGTGTTAGCTTGCTGGTGAGTTTTGACTGAACTATCGTTATACATTTTGGGTTTAGCTTTTGGTTACATATTCAGGTGACGTCATCATTAACCATCATTCGTTTATAAAAAAAATTATCCTATAATGTTTTTGTTTAAATGGGATTACGTAGTTTAACATTCTGAACATGCACTCTCCAAGTGAAACAAGACTTGTTTTTGTTTTTTCCAGCGCATCATTATTCATAACTCCACGCAGGAACAACAATTAAATGTAAATTTAAGTAAACGTGATGATATTTATAGGCCCAGTTCCTCTTCTTCTTCGGTGTTAACTTTGATGACAGCTATGGCGTGCAGGCTTTTAGCGTCCCCAGGAAGCAAGAAAAGCGCACAGCACCGCGTGTACTCCCAGCAGCGCGCTGAAAAGGTTTGACGGTCATTTCTCCATGTGTACATTATGTGTGTGACACGAGCGGGCTAAATGAGTGCACTCGCGACACTCGTGTCAATGAGTGACACACACTCAGCACACGAGAAGAGGCAACATGCATCCGGCTCAATTTCTCTCTCTCCCCAACTAGCTCTCGAGCAATCACTCTTCCACGCGGAGTAAATGGGAGCACGTCCCCTCCAGATAAATGGTGTGACCTGTCATTTACAGCTTTGCCTGTTCATCTGCGCAATTCTTGTGCATTATTAAACAGAGGTGACAACTAATGGATGCAAACTAAAACAGCCAACTACCAGATGAGGCTACTGTATAAAAAAATTCCATCGCATCTCTAATGGGAAAATTCTTTTTTTTTTTTTTTTTAAATGCTCAAAACACATGAAAGGTATTCACAGAGGACTGATGGCACACAGAGCTCCTTTTAACTTACTCATACTTTTCATCTGCATTTTGTTATCTCTGGACAAGCAGCATTTTTCATGACTCATATGCATATCCACACGTATAAAATATATAACCCCGTTTTCCATTCAGAATGGGTTCTTGTCCATACTCATCTACATCACAAACACAGCAGGTCAATAGTTTCAGTGCCAACAGAAAAAAAGCAGCACGCTTTTCAGACACGTCTGCTTGTAGTTATTGCTAAATATGCAGCTCACCTTCGAGTTTTTCTCTCTGCTGTATTTACACTCTCGGACAAATATTCAGGCAGGTGGACAGAGGATGTGAATAAGTTGAGGCTGGTGAAAGGCAGGGATAAAGCGTCTTAACAGGGAGCCTCTCAGATCTGTCAGAAGCAGCAGGAGAAGCAGCCAGGGGGCCGCCATTCGCTAACGCAGATGACAAATGTCCACTGAGCATTTCCCATTCCGCTACTGTCAGCGAGGACTAACGCCTTACTGCGAGCGCATGTGTGTGTGGCATGTGTGTGTGTAATGATTCAGTTCTGTGGAAGCATCAAATGAAAGGCACACAAATACTCCTATTTGCTTTGCTCTTAGCAGAGAAGTCTGCTTTTTAGTTAAAAAAAAAGGACAAGTTGAAGCTTAAGGGGGGGGAAAAACAACAATTTTTATACAAAATAATAAATTTTACATACTTGTATAACAGCACTGAAAAACCCACTCAACTAAAGTCCATAACTCTGTGCTTGTCTGAGTTTAAGTGTAGATTTCTGTAGGGGGAAGAAAAAAAACCAAGCACGTGACCTTTCTTCTGCCGACACAATATGGAGGAGTAAAAAATATGCTTGTGCAAATGGCTCTTCTTTGAATCCAAGTGACGCTTTGCCGAGCCCGTTTGCGTCCTCTTGTGACTTCATCATTATGTGTGCTTATCTGCCAGAAGGATGGATGAGAGACGGAGTTTGATGTAGCGGACGACAGACGCTGAATGCTGCCCTGAGCGACGACTGACAGGTGCCATGTGTTCTCCTCTGAGGCCCATTTCAGCATGACTTCACTCACAGGGGGAAAAAAAAAGACCAAAAAATTCACTCTCTGTTTTAACTAAAAGCAGATCTGATGGAAAAGAAGCTTTTTATAAATTACTATCAAATTTTCTTATTTTCAACCTATTGAGTTATTTGTGCTGCCAGCCACAAAAGTCAAACGGGCGATGATGTTTTTCTCTGTGTCTTTGTGTATTCATTTGTCTGTTGTTTTAGTAAAATATTTCATAAACTACAAGATTTACAAGACACAAGACAGATTTTTGATTTTGTACAAATTTTTTTCTGCATAACTTCTGGAGTTATTACAATTAAAGATGGCTGCCACAGATAACCGTCCTTAGCAAACATAAATTTTTATGGCTCAGTCCATTTTATAGAGATATAGTTAAGATTTGATGTAGAAGTACTTGAGTCATCCTCTATGCATATAAAAGAGTGAACATATTTTACCAGATCTTGATTTTAATAGTGCCCATTATTTTACAAGGTTTGCTCAAAACTCCTTTTATATGTATGCATGTATAACTCTGTTCCTATTTGCCATAAGAAGATTTTAGTTTAAAACTCTGGCATGAAAGGCAGCAGGAGGTATGCATTCCTTTAAATAAAACTGGATATTTAATTGAAACATATTGGTAACTAGAATTTATTCTTTTTTCTATTTACTGAAAAAGGACTCAACAGTTCATTCTACGTTTTGGAAAAACAAAAGAGATAATTAGTTCTCAATAAATCGGAGTGTTCATGCAGATCTTTTGTGTTCATAAGAAAACCCAGAGGAGATGAAAGGCCTACAGGCATGCAGCCACTGTGGTTGAATGGCTGCGCTTCAACTGGCTGCACACATCAAGACTGAACGCGCTCCAAGACAACAAAGGACACAGATGAGAACGGACAACCTGAGTTTACTGACTTGCATCAAATCATCTCCGATTTTTAATATTACAAGTTGTGTCCGACTGGTAGATGGGACTTTTCCAGAGTTGTATGAATGTTTCCGCACCCAACATCTGGGGGATAGTTTGGTGTCTTAAACTCTCGTGTGTGGTTTGTGTCCAGAGAAGAGGGCACAGCAAACACTATCCACAGCATCGATCTCCATCGCCTTGTCTCGCCTCTTCAAAGTGATGACACGGGCAGCGGCCCGACGTTGAGGTGTCGGTTCCTTCTTCAAGGATGATTGTTGTGACACGAAGCGCCTCTTATCCGAAAGCAATTTAAACGCTCCTGCGGGGGGTCCAAGATGATCAAAAGTTGCTATTTTGAAATTAAACCATGAAAAGAAATTCCTCAAATTAAAAGTGATGCTCAAGGTGGTGGGGGTCATTGGTGTATTTTGAAGGTAAATGAAACGTGAAGCGGTGAGGGAAACTCAGTTTATAGCCACGCTCAGCCTCAAAGCATTTTTCTCTTTGATAATTTTATACACTAACTACATAATGATAGCATCATTTGTTCTGGGAAAATGACTTTTTTCTTCTTAATTAGTGCCGACAGGGGAAAAAAAAGGAAACAGAAAATAATCTGTATATTACCAGGCAATCGCATGAAATCCCCAAAATAATTAGAAGCAACATATAACAAGTAAAACCTTCAACTGTATTAATTTGGCAGGGAATCTGGAAGTGTCAGCTCAACCTATTGTTATTTCTGATGAGTGGACATGAGGTCCTCTTTAATGGCCAGGCTGGCCTTTTTTCATAAAAACACACCATTAACTGTCCCTTTGAGCCGTTACATTAGTTGGCCACTTTCCAAAGGACCAATTAATCAGCCTCTTTTGTCAAGTTGAATCACCTGGCAAGATATGATCCTTTATAAAATATGTTGAAGGGAGTTGTAATGGAGGTCCTATTCAGAGATTTGGCAGAAACTGGCTAGTTATAATTAGAGCAATGTGGCCGTGGATGTCCCACAAAAAGCCTGCTGGGGAAAGAGAAAATGAAAGGTCTGTCAGCAGATTCAGAGGCACGTGACAGAGGTTTTTTTTTTAAAGCTTCCCATCTATTATGTTGCACAATTTGCACCTTTCTTTAAAGACTCCTTTTTCCATCCATCTATCCCGGTCTTATCCTCTTCACCCTAGAAATGCTGTATAATATAAAAGGAAAAGGATGGAGCGTGTATAGGTGAGGAGAGAGATGTCTAGGTTTTCCTGCTCAATCTTTTAACTCCATGACACATGACCTCCTCTCCATAAATAAATTAACACCTCCCAAAACCAAAAGACACGAGGACCATACAATCAAAGTCTTCTGATTCTTCTATTTTAATTAAAGGATCCATAAATCTCAGAATACGCACTCCTTGAAATCTAAATGAAAATGCAAAAAGACTCTACAGGAAATCTTTCAAATCCTTCCAACAATTTTGTTTTCAGTTATTGAATTCGACCTAGATTTATCTCAGACTTGTCTTTTCAACAAATTCTGCAGATGCTCCTCTTTGAGAGGCTATACTACTTTCTTATAAAGCTTTAGCAACCCATTTTAAAAAATGTATATCTTTATGCTGATATAAACACATACAGGACAGCACACACCTGACTTCCATTCAGCCGCTTTGCGTCTCATTGCAAACCGTTTCCAACGCACAAATGCTCTCCCTGTCTCTAAGTGATGTCCGGGCCCCTGTTTCCCGGTGTCATCGGTTGTTAGTGACAGCATAGTGGAGAGAGAAAATTGCATATTATTTACCCAGTGCCTTCAATATGCCACTTTTCCACTCTGTAGCCTGCAGCTTACGACTCATAGCACACTCGCAGACACATAAACCTACAAAGACGCCGGAGTCTGAGATGAATGTAAACACACACCAACTTGGCTCATGGCTTAAGGCTTTTCCATTCTTTCTTTGCAGTATTTTTTTTTCTAGCAGTGCTGTGACATTCTGCCCTGACATGTCATTAAAAAGTGTCACAGGTTCTGGGGTAGTGATCTCCGCCGTGCTCTGCCTCTGAACGGACAGAAGGGACAGAAGCGAGGTTGGAAGGGAATGACGAGCCAGAGTTGGACCATGCGTATAAACCCAGCCTTCAGGGTCACATCAAATATCTCCTGTGGCATTATGGAGTCAGCCTACTCATTCTTTCTCCTATTCTGTCCTCTCTTCAGGCACCAGGCTCGCTTGTTTTTTCCAGCTACATATGGGCAGAGGATTTGAGCTTGACTGCAAGCAAAATCACATTACGGCTCCCTGGGTGTCATAGCTTTTTGTGCAGAAACACAAACCGTTGGATATCAGATCAGAACGCAGGGGCGTAGACATTTGCCATTCCACTTTTTAAGTTCTTTTCTGTTTTTCACCTCGCCTTGATACTCTCTATCTCTCCGACGCCTTTCCCCACCCCGCTTCTCCCCGAAGGCGAGCTGACCCCTGGTGTCTCGTTTCAGGAACCACTGTGGTGGGTTGTTCAGACAACCGGGAAAATTTCTTCCACTTCATCTGACTAACCCACCTCTGCGCCTCTCCAATAGACTGTGAGATTGGAGGAGTCCACTGGACCGCGCTGACTCTAGGGTCAGCAAGGGAACTTGATATTTTCCTAAAAACTGCTGGGTCGCTTAAGAATATGTTGACTGGTCTACTTTCCCACCAGTGAGCCATGCAAATTTCTATTTCAGTGCCTTAATTATAGGAGTTTTATCCCACTGTTGCACTGAATACTTAGAGGCTCAGCACTACCTTACGCCTTCTGATGAATTTATCCATGATCACTACAGTTCCACATATCAAAGGATAAATTCTAACAGTTTAATCCAAAAGGTGAAAAATCCAAACATTGACGTGCGTGTCTCATAAAAGCGTGTGCCAATAAAGTAACATTGATTGCTGAGGCCTGCACTGAATCTGATCCAGCTGATATGAGGCAGTTTCTCCACTTGCTGCTTGATGAGAAAACATTACTTTGGAGCGGAATGATTCTCGCAATGACTGGCCGGCGCAATTCATCGGATAATCATCTCAACTCCATTTTAAAGCAGCTATAAAATATTTTAAAATCATCCACATCAAATTCATGGACCCATAAATACCTCACAAGCTGATGTATATTTTTTCCCCGTGTTCTCAGCTGGATACAGACTCTGAGTCCATTTACCTTTTCATAAAGACAACGCTTTCACCTTGAGCCTCATCGATCACACGCCGGCTAAAATTTGACCCATTGCGCCTCTCTGTCAATACCCATCTCAGTGATGTAACCTTCGATTATGATTAACGGCCTTCAGGAATACATCTAACACCTGTTTGGCCGACAGGAGGATCGTGGCTGTCTGTGTTTGATGATTTTTAATGCACAACAGAGCCTCACAACTGAAATGGAACTAAGAATAGAGCAGATTCCGAGGGCAAATCACCCTTGGGATTCTGAACAACTGCTGCGTTAGGCTATGTCTTCAGAACAAAGTTGATGAACACTACCAGGAGAGAACAAGGAGCTACTTGTCTGGTTTTTCATGCTGTGCTTTGCCTGGAAAAGACATAATAATTGTTTTAATGCTGCTCTACATACCTACAGGATCTGTGCTGTCAAAGGTAACAAGAGCTTCATCTTGTTTTTGTTTTATGATTAAATGTACAGCATGAACGTACTTAAAAACAGCCTTCTTTATAGCAAATTAGCTACTTGTCTTCGTCATTACCTGAACTCTGGAGTTGGGGTCTTGCTTGATCCATTTGATGACAGTTTCATAGACCAGCTCCTCAGCCTTTGTGTTCAGACTGTCATTGGACAGATACGCCACCAGGTCCTCCTTGGAAACACTCAAAATCTCCTCCTGACCGGCCACCTGAAAGAGGCCAAACCGTCAAAAACATGTTTTCGGTTCTTTAAAAAAAACAAAAAAACCTAACATTTATTTAGGTATGTTTTATTGGAAATATCTGACTCAAGCCAAGCTGACAAGAGTTGATCTCAATTTCACAAATCTCGTGAGATATAAACCTTACGTTCAAAGACTTTAGGTGAGCCTATGATGAAACTACGCAGTTTCATCATGAGGTGCTAAGAGCAGTCTTTCCAGTATCAAACCCCCAAAACAAAACATTCTGAAGACCAAGGTAAACATTCAATAAAAGTGCTGTCATTTTTTACCCCCTCATTTATTATAATATTTTTTCATAGCTGGACTATCTTTGAAAATTTCTTTCATCTCTAACAAAAAATATGATATAAGTGAGTGATTTGTAGAAACCACACAGTGTTGCCTTTGATTTACCATCATCATTATGGTTCGGATATCCTTTCATGAAACAACTTATTTGATTGGTTACCATCTGAAGTTCTTCTGACTGGTTCAACAAATCCAAATAGTGATGCACATAGATGATAAAAAAACAAACAATCATTGAGCCAAAAAAGCTGATATAAGAATTTTGATATAAAAATTCATGCATTTTGTTTCTGGAAAAAAGAAAAAAAATCTCTCTTCCTGAGTTCAGACATTCAATCAAAGCAACAGAGGCAAACAGAAAGCACAAACGTAGTCAGCAGATAGTGATTTCGGATACAGCAGATCTCTTTGTAACCAGCGCCAGGCACATTGACTTACTGCTGTCTCTCCCACCTGGAAACCTCACAGCAAACCTAATATATAATGTATAACTTCTTTTTTTGTTTGATGTGCGAAGAGAGACAGGAGGGACGTTTTCCCTCCTCGTCCAGCTTTTATATGAGGCTAAACTGACCGTCTCCAGGTTGGAGCCTCATATTTAATGAACAGATCTGACTGGAGCGTTGACCTTCTCATTTCCACTAACGTTCAGCTATAAAGTAAGCAATAAGTGAAGCACCTTCCAAAAGTACAGACATAAGAATGTGTTTCATTGTTGTAACAATATTTGTTAGCAACAAATCTTATACCATTGTAAAGTCTGTTTATTTTCCCTTCAGTGGTGACATATTTGAAAGTAAAATTCATTTTGTGGGTTGAGCAGCAGACTTGAAGTTGCATCCAAGAAAAACTTGCCAAATCTTTTATGTCAATGCCAAACAACTTATTATGCCATTGATGTTTTTGGTGTCATTTTTATAGATTGAATTATTAAAGTCTGAAGAATTTGACAATTTATTTGTTTAACAACCAGGGGCCTCAGTGGCATGTGGAAGAACCATACACAGTCCCAGCAGCCAAACACCTGGAGATGTTGGTACTCGGGCTCACTCCAATTAATGCAGTAACTTCTTTTTGTGGAACACCCGTTTGAATTTGTCTGGTGGACCAATTCAGATCAGTCAAATGTGCCATGCATGGAGCACACTCCAACTGTAGCAGGGTCTACGCTCACAGGTGCTAATCAGATACCAATTCGGGACCTAATGGGTATTCTTCTGACATCACAATTCAGACATGTCACTAGGGGACAGTATAATCTCAGCTTGGGACAAACGTAGGATAACCAAAGCTGTACAGCTGTTTTGGTTTCTAAGGTATGCATGAATAAATCTGCTACATCCGTGTTTTTGAAAAGGTCGCTTTCTTTTGTTTAAATAAATACAATAACACCAAGAAATAATAATTCTTTAAAAAAAACATCCAGAGTAACGTGGATGAGGCCTCAGAGTGTAAGCTGATTTGGGACTGTTTGATGAAAGCAGTTCTGGTAAATTTGAATATTACTAGAATGACTCCTGTCAAAGATAAGAGCTGTTGTTGTGAAAATAAAATCTTATGATAGGTACTGTATACAATTATACTAAGACCAGGTCATATTCCTGTTGCCTTTGTTCCCCCAACTGTGTTGATAAACTTTGTAACTTTAACTAGCACACATATGATTCTCTCTTTCCTTTAGGAGGCCTTCACAACACTAAAACTCTGGGAGGTTTGTATGTGATTAAAGTACACAAACACTAATTGATAATTTCATAGATTTTCTTGATAGAAAAGTGTATTTTATTTTTGCCTCAACAGTTCCCTTTTGCAGTGTCACTCTGTACCATAAGACAGTGGTTTAGCAGGTGCCTATTTTGTGAGCAAATGAAGTCAATCCCTCCTCTAGGCTGTAAAAACTTCATGATTATTGAAGAAAGAGAACAATGGGTATGTTATGTCATAGTTAGGGATGAGAATGTATTTAAACTGCATGATTTGACTATGCTGCTTAGAGATAACAGAAAGTTATCTTAAAAAAAATCCCTGTCAGGATATTTGGTTTGCTGAGCTGTGATCCAAGTCTAAGGCAGCTATTTTGAGGAATCAAAGTAATCATATGTGTTGAAATCACATTTATGTTGACAGGCATTGTGCACTTTATAATATTTTTGCATTTTCTCTCAGTCAATGAAACAAAAAAATCCAAAGCTTAGCTACAAAATGCAGTTATACATTTGGAGGTCACAGAATATCTGCTAAAACGCAAAACTCCATGAAAGTGTCTTTTTTCCTGATGAATAACTAGTCTCCACAGTTACAACTAAAGGTTGAGAGTATGTTTTTTTTTGTCTTCTGTGATGGTTTCCAAGATAAGGTCAGAGAAGCTGCATGCTTTCAAACCCTCAAGTGCATTTTCTGATGCTACGCTCCAATGCTCTCATTTTCAATCCTATGTAATTTTCTGAGATTCGGCATCCATTAAAGCTACAAAAAAAGAGAGGTCTCTGAATTTTTGTGTTTGTTGGTGCGCACAAAAAACCCTAGCCTCTATTCTTCTTTTAAATTGTTTAAGAGAAGCTTTGTTCTAAGTTCAAAGTGCAGAGACAAATACACATACAGTACTATGTTCTGTCAGAAGGACTCTTTTCATGTAAATCTACCCTTCATCATCTAAAAAACAGTCTAATTTAAAATAAGCACTGAATTACTAGAGTCATATAATATTTGTGAATTAAATATTCTGTCAGTTTGGTTGATGTTCAATCTGCGCACTGATTGGTTCTCCATATTAGTAGTAGTAGTAGTAGTAGTAGTAGTAATAGATGTTTGGTGCCTCAATAGTGTATTTTTCCCCAAACATAAAATGTTGCTTCCTTTTTGTAAGTACTGTTCACATTGATTTTTGTGCTGGAGCTGGACTGGTTAAAAGCTATTTCTGCTGTTGTAAAATTGAAAAAGAACAGTTGTAAGATAAGTCGATTATTTAAAATCCTAATGAGGTATGAATCAATCAAAACTTTATTTGTATTGCACTTTACACCCAAGGCAAAGGAACTGCACAGCAAAATAAAAATACAGTGGAGCAAAATCATGCAAGCAAAATACCACACAAAAATAAAAATAAATAAGAGAAAATATTAGTAGCAAGGGTCAGAAAGCTGTGAGTCGCATATAGATGGCTGAATGAGGACCCAATTGCTACGTATACTGACACCTAGATGTAGATGGTCTCTAAAGGGTTTTGATTAAGTTTACATGCATATTTTAGGAATGCAGTAGGCTCCACATTACATATGACCTAGGAATAATAGGGTCACAATTATTTTAGGGATGTACATAGCAAGATTGCGGTTGTTTATTGGTTTTGTACCACAACATTTGGGTGGCTAATTCACTCTAACATTGTCACAGAGTGGTTGTAAGCCTTTTGGATACATTTCAGTTTTGTCGCAGACAGCTCCAAACCATTGCCTGTAAGGAAACTTTTCCTCTGACCAAAAATATCTAAGGCTTAAACATTAATGATATTTAGTTTTAGAAAAAACCCTCGTCTTTATAAAAAAATAACGTACTCCATGAGGTTAAAACCTAAATGTGGGAGTAGTTGCCTAGGAGGGTACAAAGCAGACTGAGTTGGGCACGATGTGGGCAGAGGTGGACCGGAAGATAACATGTACAGTCTAGAATCCAGCCTTGCAAGCAGCGCACACAAAAATAGGCAATTATTAAAAAAATAATTATTAAAAAAATAATTACTGTGGAATTTGGTGCAGGTAGACTGTCGAAAACACGATTATTTTGTGTAATGTTTTGTTGCCAACTAATCTGAAACAGTGGCAGCCCAGTGAGGTACCACCATTTGACTTAAACAAATCAAGGAGAGTGATCAAAAGTGACTCACCTCAGGGAAGTTCTGCAGAGCAAAAGCTTTGGCCATGTTGTGGAGCTCGGTGCAACTCATGGCTTCAGCCATCGCCAGCACTCCCAGACAGTTAGAGGCAGTCAGCTGTTTCTCTGGAGTCCATAAAGAAGGTCGGGGAGACAAGGAGGAAGAGACAAAGGCAAGAGGGGGACAGAGAGAGAGAGAGAGAAAGGGGAGAGGGAGTGAGAACAACAAAGAAACAAAAGACACAAGCAGATTGATTAAGACAGGGGAGAACAAAACATGTATCAGACATCCATAAAAAGATGTACAGGGCTACAAAAACAGACAAAGTGGCTCCAGGTACCATAGCCTACTGGGCTTTGTATCAGCCTGAGACGAAGAGAGAACAACTATAATAACTCAAAACAGCTTCGGGGACAAACAACTAGGGGAATCGATCGCTCACAGCCCGAGCATGAGGTGGAGGATATCAGCGAGTGGGATGTGGGATTAGCCGGGCCACTTTAAAGAAGTCCTGTCAGATCTCAGGATCTACTACACACATAAAGACACACACATGTGCTGGGCCAAGCACATATGAAACTGCCCTGATGGCCAGGCCAGCAGGAAGAAGGCTTACGCCACTGTTTGTGATCTTTCGTAAGGGTGCAGCATCCCAGGCGTTGTGTCTGGAAATGCTTCTTTCAACAAACAACACTGCCATTTATCAAAAGAGACATCCCTGTTGAAGCAGGCAGACGGATCAAACAGGTCAGCAGCCGCCGAAATGCGCCTTAATTAAACAATATCTCTGAAAGGGAAGTAATGCCAAGACCTTTATCACTTAAGACAGCGTGTGAGTGTCCTTCTGCGCAAATAGAAACCACTAAAGGTCACTAAACACCTGACAAATCCCAAATGAACAAAAGTCAAACCAAATACCAAATAATAAAAATAAAGCTTCATTTCCACTGATGTTGGGGCTTGAAAATAGAATACCTGTGACTGAAAATATCTCTATCAGAATTTTGGGCAAGATAAATGTTTTGTGGATTTTGAAGTATTATCTCATCACAACTAACTGACTTTGGCACACACAAAAGAAGAAAGAAAATTTGTTATAGTACTGGATAAGAAGTAAACACAACACAACAGCCCTAACTGCCATTTATCAACGTAAAAACAATCTTAGCTAAAAACTATAAAAGGCGGTGGTCGATATGCATTCTTTCAACGGATGTTTTTTTAACTTCGGTCATGCAGAGCATTCAGGAATACAGCTCAGTCTATTGAATAAAACTGTTAAGTGACAACATGAAAATGCTAGAATTTGTCCTCATACCCAACATTTTCAGAATAGCTGAGATGCGGGACACGTCGCTGATGCATTTCTAAGCTTCCAGTCATCAAAAAGACTTCTCGCAGAGCAGCAGTTCCACAATAAGCTAAGGCTCACTTTTATTTCCCTGAATCTGAAGATGTGTAAATAAAGGTCAAAGCGGTCTACTGAAAATAGGTCGAGGAAATGTTTGCCATTTATCCTCGCTGTATTTGTTGCAAACTTCAATAATTCCTGATGCGGTATCAATTTCTCTTTGCTCAAGGACACACGCTTGTGCCTGTATTTCTACCGTTCCAACGCAACGAAATGTCATGAATCTTGTCGAGGAAGAATGGATTGACGTCTCACTGGCAATGAAAGCTACAAATGTGTTTCCCGTTTCCCCCCACCTCCCCAGAGTTTGAGAAAAACAAATCAATAATGTGAGCTTCTGGCTCTCTTTTGCTCTCCTTTCACTCTTTTACTGCTGCTGACCTTTTTGCCAACATGCACTTCCCCTTGTGTTACTGATACCCCCAAAAACAATTTATAAAATTAAATGCAAAAGCTGACATTTTCTGTTTTGTTTTTTTGGGGTTGACTGACCTGCTGGTGTCTATAACATGCCATTTGCCTTTCAAATGACCTCCTGGGACCTCCAAAAACCACACCCCCTTTTCATACCTTGTCCAAGCATCAATCTGTTTAGTTATTTCTTCACTCCATCGCGGTCTAGGCCAGAAGATTTGACATTTAAGTGACAATTGTTCCCTGACCTTTTTAGAAATCTGGAGTTGGTGCTTGGTCTTGCCCACTGGGACAAAATCAGAGGCTCTGTGACCAAGTGAGTTAGAAAATGGAACTTAACAGGGTTGTGAGTGGAGGAAACGTTTAAGTGACGTGGAACTGTAGGCTCTGCCTCGCACCTTCTGCAGGACTGCATGGAAAAGTACACATTTACACACATCCCTCCCTTTGGAATTCTTCTGGGTTATATTTTTACCTAGGAAGGAGACACAGACTTTACAGAAGGTGTTGAACTGGAACTTGTTGGCGGCCTCCAGCAGCGTCTTTGCGTTGGCCGAGTCGATGACCAGCGATCCCGTGTAGACGAACTCGAGCAGCAGCTCCAAAACATCGACGTTGATGTTGCTCATATGGAGCTCCAGCATCTCCCCGCTCTTCGTCTCCCCTGTCGACCTGATTAAAACCAATCAGGGCAGAGAAAAGGCGCGTTAGAGGAGAAGATTCGTACTTAAGAAAATAGGCTGAACCAAAAAGAGGATAGGGACACAAATACATGTATGCTACACACAACACCTGAACGCACCTGGGCCGATAAAGGAATTGGGAGGAAAAAAATAAAGAGAATTGTTACACAATGATAGAACACCATAAGGAGGAAAAGGGGAACAAAAATGGAGCTTTGGATGGTTTCTACTTTTAAATGAGGCAAATAGATTTACAACTCTAGCGCTGCATCTGAAACAAAATGTGCCTGCTGATCAGAGATTAGGCAAACAAACGTTATTGCTTTGTTTCGTTGGATGTGGGTCTTATGAGGAACGTGCGTACAAAACACGACATATAACATATGAGTTATAACACAGAAAACAGCGTGATGATGGTAGAAAGTGATGGCTCAGCATATACGCTGACATGAGGCGTGATGTGGAGTACGATGGTTAGAGCCTGCTGAGTGAGCTGCCGGGTTGAATATCAAAACTGCATGTCCACTCCTACCGGGAGGGCGTGACGTAAAGGGGTGTCAGGGAGTGCTTGGATAAGCAAATTAAATAGAATATGATATCCTGTTGTAATACAGAGCCTGATATGTGTGTGCATATGTGTGGAAGGGGGGAGGGGGGGTTCAGAACTAGATCATGTTGTCACTTTTACCGGGATCAAATGGCCAAGATTAGTTCACATGCAGGATCCCCTTGGGGAGGTATGAGAGCGTTAAATAACACCTTACCACCCATGTTTAATGTCCCATATGAAACAATAATCCACTCAAGGGCAAAATAAATGGAATCATAGCCCCCGCAGACAGCACGTCCCCCACTAATATGTCTCACTCCCTGTGGACCCGGGCATCAACAATATAAAAAGTAGCCAACATTAAGATAGATGGAGGCTGTTTGCTCCTGCCGATCATGGCAGTGCAGCCATAACGTGTTGTCTTTCTGTGGCTGAATACGTGTGTGTGTGTGTGTGTGTGAGACAAAAACAGCAGAAAACACACAATAGACAAGCAGATGAGATAGAATGTTTGGAGTGAAGGCTAGAGATGAG
>JAVKLF010000060.1:12941705-12955443 GCA_034783495.1 Millerichthys robustus | reverse complement strand
GTGAGACAAAAACAGCAGAAAACACACAATAGACAAGCAGATGAGATAGAATGTTTGGAGTGAAGGCTAGAGATGAGAAACTGAAGATGAGTGAATGACGCAACACACACACAAACACACACACACACAAACAGAAAAAAACAAAAGGAAAGGAAAAGGGAGGCAGAGTGAGACGGTTCTTCCACAGGGAGCCAGCAGCCATCCTTCTGAGGGGAAGCTTTGGGTTGTTCCATGACTGTGCCTTGGGTCTTTTAAATGAGAGATATCCCCACCCACCCTCGAGAAAAAAATAAAAATAAAATTCACACCATCACACCTAAAACGGAGCCACTGTCCCTGCTGCAATAATCATCAGTAGCCTGTGGTGTATGAACTGAGACATTAGTCGTCATTTATGAAGCGCACTCAGGAGGTGAAAAGGGAGAAGGTCATCCAAAATGAAATGAAAAGGCAACTGAGTTTGTCTCTGGATATTCGCTGGAAAAACCAAAGTAGTTACTCTGTTTTTTTTTTCTTTTTCTCTCCTGCAAAGCAAAAAAAGCCACAAAGCGTTATTGCCCCTCCGTATAAAGCCCTGCAGAGGGGGCAAGTGGTGAAACAGAAAGAGGGAAAGGGGAGTGTTGTTTAGGGTTAAATTGATGGAGGGAGGTGGGAGGACAGAAAGGGAGAGCTAAAAATAAAAGAAGAGCATGCTCATCATCTCGGTCAATTAGTGCAATGGGGACCAGCTCAAGTGGCAGTTTGTTTTGTCTGAGCACTTATGTTATGGAAATGACTTTTCCTGAGCTCTCTCAAAGAGGTGGATATTTATGCTGCATTTGATTGCAGACTTGAATTTAAATACTGAAGGAGGGAGGATTGGGGGGAGGCAGGGAGGGCAGGGGAGACAGATGAGAGGAGGCAGGGCAAGCAGGGAGGAAGATGGGCATAGGAGCTAGGCAGGCACAGAAATGTGTTTGTGACAAAAAAAAAAGTGCTTCACTTATTCAAAAAGGAAAGTTCAAAATTGACGAGAGTCAAAATTACAAACACACTCACACACTTTCTTATGCATCCTTCAACCCTAAAAAAAAACCATTTAGTTTTCCTAAGAAGAACATTTATTCTGCAGAAACACACACTACCAAGACATGTTAAGATGGAAGATGCAAAGCTGAAAGCAGCTGGGCTAAAAATGGCTCGCATTTACATCTCGTCACAACATAAATCAAAAATGAATAATATAAATGAACAGAAGGGAGTCGCTTTATTATCGGAGCTGTGACTATTTGTTGCTTATTGTTGTTTTCCAGGATTGAGGTCATGGTGTTGCACTCGCACTCAGTCTGAAGTAGTAGCTGCTGCCTCAGATACACCACAGGACAAACAGAACAAAAAGTAACATGTGGAGAGCTGAAAAGCTCCAGCATCCCTTTAAAGTGTGAACTCTTGGCCGCCACCATGAGAGAAAGGGAAACAGAAAGACCATTCGGGCACTAAATTGACAGAATTTCTGTTGCCAAGAAACTTTTCTCAGAAGGAAAACTTTACTTTAAGGATATAATGGAAAAAAAGCTTTTTTTATATAAAATTAACAATCTCTCTCTCAAGATAAAAAATGTATGATCTTTGACGTTCTACAGTCTTTACTAAAATATGTCCTAGATGAAAAAGGCTGAGCCCAAGGTGCTGAGCAAGAACATTTCTGAAGCTATTTTTGATGCCACGTGCAACTAAATTAGGATTCTGCTGGTGTACATTATCTGTCATCCAGGACACTGTATTCCTAGTAGAATCAAAGAAAACTGGACTTCTCCGTTGATCCGTTTGCTTCCTATCCACCACAAATTAGAAGCAAAATGCAATTGAGGCCTTTTATATAGATAAAAAGTGTTGTCATCAAGCAAAAAAATTGTCCAGTTGCCTTTGATTCAACTTGCTAGAAAAACCTATTTGACAAAGTTTTTTTGAACATTGTTATATTGGTGCTTCATACACCTAGCTACAAACTGACCGTCTGTCCTGAGCCGACCCAATTACTGTATATTTATCTTGTTAAACTGGTCTTCTAAGTAGTTGTTCGGCGTTGTAAATAGAGGGCTGCAATTTGTTTATTTCAATTGATTTGGTGTACAAAAGCTCAGTAACAAAGTTCTCTTTTTCAATATCATGTTGAACTGGCATTTTTTTAAAGCAGTTCTAAAAGTTTGGTTTGTGATCATAAGTGACCTCGTTTTGAGTCGTAATTGTCATTTTTCCTACACGATTGGTCAGCGTGATGGGTGTTTGTCGACTGCAATCAACAACTTCACCACTAGGAGTTGCCAAAACGCACCTGCTAGATGTTTCATAGGAATTCCCGCATTTAAAGGCTTTTGCTTACTGATTTTAATAATACAAATAAATAATAATTAAAGACAGATATATTTATCTTCCCAGGAAAAAGAAATACTTGTTCAATTCAAAATATTCTGCATTGAAATGACCAAATTTTGTCATTTTCTTGTTAAATACCAAAAGAGACTAAAAAAATAAAAGAGAGAACAAAAAATAAATTCAACTCATAAATAAATAAAACGGGTTTTCTTTGCTTGGCCAGAAGCCACAACAGATTAATGAAAAATTAGAGTTTGTAATTCTAGGAAGTGGGCCCTTTAAACATTGGTCAGAACAATTTAGCAAAACAGAATTTTGGATGATACACAACCCCAAAATTCCTCAGGCGAAATGGTGCAGGAGAGGGCTGAACAGAGCGTTCACACAGGGCAGACGCTGTTTCTGTCTTTAAAACAGCTCTCACAGTCATAACACTGTTTGACCCAGGGCCATAAAAAACTCATGGGTCGACACAAACAGAAAGATGGCTGAGGAGAGAAATGGCAGAGAAGCACGTGGCAGGATTACTTAAAGGATTCTTGGGCTTTAAATTTTTTTATTCCTTTCTTACATGACTGTGGTGCAAAGAAGCGGTAGCCATAAATTAAACGCCTGTGAGCACACTTATTGGAAAATCCTAAGGGGTAAAATGGAATTACCTGAGATGATGTGTTTCCTCGCTCTGTGCATCGGGCCTTCAGAGGTTAAGGTAATAGGTTTTTAGGAGGGCAAACGTGTGTGCACATTTAGGAATGGCGTTACATTTTTTCGAGTATCATGGGGTTAGATAGTAGCTTCAATGCACGTTGTAGGGGATTCCCCATTGCTTGAGAGAAAACTACAGTTTAAAAGCGCATAAAAAGGGGGAAATTTAGATCTAAATTGATTATATTTTTTTAACTTCCTCTCAGTGAGGCCTGAAAAAATGTTGCCAAATGGCTTTAATTTCTTAAGTAAGTCAGTGGGTTGATCTGTGTGTGTGTGTGTGTGTGTGTGTGTGTGTGTGTGTGTGTGTGTGTGTAGGCCACAAAAATAAACGTGTTGTGCACTAACTTCAGCTGCTCTGACTAACGCAGCCTACTTAAAATTTCACACGAAGAAGCATCTCCTCCAGTGCCCACACACAAAAGAAAGCATGCACACCTGCACGAATCCAGTACATTAAACACATAATTCCACTGTTAAACACATACTGTACACTCCCATAACAAAGCAGTGTTTTATGAGCAGCCATAGGGGGTCTGACCAGGGGAGAATGTCTGCTGAATGAGGTGAGTGAGGATGGGTAGGGTGCAGAGCACAGGAGTCGACAAAAGTTCCTCCTCTTCCCGATTCTGTTATTTAACCTCATAAAGAGGCAAACAGCAGAGAGTGTCGCCTAGCATCAGCAGGATTCCAGACGGGCTGAAAAAGTGACCTGAGCAGAACCCGGGCAGGTCGTAACTCAAGAAACGGACAGGCCTTTGGCTCTCTTTTCCCCTCTCTGACCAAGCTCAGAGTAATGAGCTCGACTGTAAATACCACCCCCACCCCACGACTATAACCAGATCTGTGTTTCTCTCTGATCTCTTTGTGGGCTCCGCAGTCATTCTGCTTCCTTTCCATCTGGCGATATGTTTATTTTGGACTTTATTCTAATTTTCATCACATTGTGATTTATTGGCAGCTTCAGTCAAAGAACAAAACAATCTAATGGTCATTATTTTATTCCTACAAGGATTCCAGGTACCTAGATTACAGCCCATCGAGGCAGATGGCCGTCCATACTAAACCTGTTTTCTGTTTCTTTCTGTTAAAAACGAGTCATTCCTCTTCACTGCCGCCTGCTGCCACGCGCTTGCTCAGGATGGGAGTCTGCATCTAAATGAAGTTTAAACGTAATTGTTGGTTTCAGTTTTAGATTAAAAGCTTTTTCCTTGTGAGAGTTTTTTTTTGTTATACTGATTCTAATTAAAAATCTGATTGTTTGTAATTGCACTGAATCGAGATTAGTTTAGATGGAATTTGATTGCATATAGTTGGATATTATTTCACTTTCCCTTCCTTTTGTGTGCATTCCCTTGAGATTACTTTTGTTGTGAATTGGAACTTTATAGATGAACCTAAATGAAAGTGAACTGAATGCCTGAAAATCAGTAAAATCTTTTTGGTGTTTTTGTTTTGAATTTTTGCTAAAATTTTTTTTTTTTTTTACTTCAAGCAATTTGACAATGCTACAATTATAAACCTACTAGTTTTACAACATGTAGTAATTATAATATACTCTCCTAAAATGAAAGGAAAAGAACTGGACAATGTTTTCAGCAGCTGATGATAAGCCCAGTGAAGTTCAGCCTGCCCCTCTGGGACTCTTTGTGCCCCTTCAGGGCCCCAGTATTTGCACAGAAACGATCCGGCTGCGGCTCAGATAAGGAATGAGACAACCTGACAGACAGGTTCACCAGCACAAGGGCTTCAGTTCTATCAAAAGTGACGTCCATCTCATAGGAAACGACTACGCCACTGTCAAGGTCACAGGAAGGCTCTCCGTTTTTGTTTTATTCATCAGATGTGAAGCAGTCGTGGAGACGAGTGCTCCTTGAACGGACGCGGCTCTGTTGCTCTTCCACCTCTGTTCTGCCTGTCGACTCTATCACCCCGTCCCCGTACAGGAGAAACAAGTGTATCGGTAGTGAGCCAGGAGGCCGTCGCATCTGATAAGCAGCTCTCTGTTCTCTGATGAGCTCGCCGAGGCAGCAAGCGTGGCTGCGGGGCAGCGTGGCAAACGTCCCTACGGGCAAAAGAAAAAAAGAAGAAAAAAAAAATCTGCGATCTCTCGCGTGTTTCGTTTTCTCTTGTCCTTGCGTCTTCACCTTACTTTTCTCACCACGCAAACAAAAGCACTCACACACGAACAACAGAAAAGTGGCGGAAAATAAAAACACAGAACTTTGGGTCCAATCAAAGCTGAAAGCACCTGCAAGGATTTGAAGGAAAGATGAGGGCATTAGGGATTTATGGTATTCCTTTGTTTTGGAAAAAAACCCAAAAAACATGAAGGATAAGGGGGGAAAAAGGCATATGTGCACTATCAGGCTTTACACAGTGATTTACATGCATGTGGCTGAAACGCAGGCTCTCAGGGAAAACAAAACAGCCAGTGAAGACAAAGGAACACAGAGAAGAAAGGGACGAACACTGGGGGAATCAAATAAATACACTGGTGAAAGATGGCGAGAACCTGTGAAAGTGGTGCTTCAGTGAGACGTCCTGGTTGTGCTTTTGTTTCATCCTTTGTTTATGTCTCTGAAAATATTTTAACACTCTAACCAAAAGCATATAAATGAGCTGTTTTGAAGCAGAAATCTAATAATTAGCAACAAACAAAATACTGCAGCTTCAGTGACAAAACATTTCTCCCCCCTTCCCCACGTCCACAGAGGACAGTGCAGTTTTGGACAATTAATGTGTGCAGTGTGTGATTGTTCTGTTTTCGGCCCTTCGGCGAGTTTTTCTTTCTTTTTTTTTTCAAAGCATCCCCAGTCATGGAACATTTTCACTGCTCGTTAAAATGGAAATATGGTTAAATCGGCCTACATGGGGAGGAAAGATAATGGCAAATGTTGACTTTTTTGTTTGTTTAGTTTAGTTTTTTTGGTGTTGTTTTTTTTTCCTCAGGTTTCAAATACATTCATTTGAGTGGGTGGAGAACAGAATGGCTGCTGGCCCTGTGCTAGGAACCAAAGTCTTCACGTGCCTGCAAGAGAGAGAGGGGAAGGGAAAAAAAGCGACACAAATGCGCCCTATGAAAGGAACAGATTGGATCAACAGCTGGTGGAGGAAGGGGGGGAGGAAAGGCAAACCTTTTCACCAGGTCCTTGAAATACAAGCTGCAGGAAGCTAGAACATTTTGGTGGACTTCAAACTCTTTGCCTTCAACAATTATTTTCAGGTCTGTAAACTCTTTCGCTCTGCGTTGTTGGTTCAACTCCTTCAACATCTCTGTAGAACAAGAAAAAGAAACAGACAATGCCACAAGTTGGGTTTAGAACTTTTCTCTTTCTTCAAAGATACAAAACAGACAGATCTGTGCATGGACAACGTGACAAAACTAACACAAGTGCAGAGTTCAGAATACGATTCCAGTCAGTTTTTATAAGAAAAGAAAAGTTCATTAAATAAAAGAGATGATGCATACGTTTGTCGGAACATTTCAGCAAAATGTGAACAGAAACAAACAGGTGCATGTCAAAAGAATCATTGTCCAATACTGTACAGAGGAACGTTAGTCACTCAAAGCAAACCAAATGTGTCACAGAAATAAACTAAAACTAGAAAATTATGAGAAAAAAACACTTTTTAAAATATCTGTAATTTTGGCAAATTTGCACAGGAGTTTAAAAAGCATCTAAAAAAGATAAAAACAGTCAATACATTCTTCACACACACACAAAAAAAAATCAAAATCTTTGGCCTCTCACTTAAGCCCTACTCAATGTAGAGCTGACCTTCAGATGTTATCCTCTAATCCCACCATCCTCTCCTTACATGCTTTCAAAGCAACAACAACAACAAGCATCCATCAACACACACACGTATGTGCACACAAGTGCTTGTACTCCTCTATGAAAACAAAAATAAACCAGAAAAACAAGGGCAACGCATTCTGTGAGAACACGCCGCGTCCTGCTGAAGGCCACGGCGCGTGGTGAATTTTCGGCGTAGCGACGCCATGTTAAGCCTGGCCTTACTGTAGCGTCGGGTCGGAGGAGCTTGTTTGTCTGCATCTTAATGAGGCACCATGAGGGGATGCTGAGAGTGGAAAGCAGCGGGAGGCTGGCAAACTTATTCGGCAGCTCAGGGAGGGAGATCCAATCCTGACGCTTTGTTAATCTCCTATCGAGAACGGCGGTGAAAAGAGCGCCCTGCGAGGCTTTAATAACGACACACAGCAAAACCCAAAATGTGGAAAATCGTGATTACAGGGAGAGACACCTTCCATACAGTCGTCTAGGCATTAGTATAGAAGCTCGCCTCCACTGTAAACATTTCCTTTGCCAAAAAAAAAGGGAGGGGGGAGCACAGTCTGCGTGAATTAGAGGCAAAAAAATCCATGCTGGAGGAGGAGTCACAAAATGAGAGACAGAATATGTTAGATTTAATAGGATAGCAAATGTTTTTCCACAAAAAATACTCTATTTAACTCAAGTCATGCTTATGGTAACTCATTACAATAGCATTAGGGCTGGTCAAAAAAAAAAAGAAAAACAGTGGATGTGTCCTTAAATGATGCAACTTTTGCTTCCAGATGCTACATGTCTTTGTTTACCTGTGAAAACAGCCAAAGGGAAGGAAACTAGGTTGACAATTATCGATAATGAAGCTTTGTGGGCTGTCCAACAATCTCACTCAGATTTGCTGAGTAAAGTATAAAGATGGATTGGTTAGGCTGAAATGGTAAACTTATAGGTCTAAGAAGTTTTGCAAAACACTCATATTTGACTGATAAACTTTGTATTTATGTCTTGTTCTTTCTATTTTCTTTCACAATTACCAGATGATTCACTCTTAGATTTCAACCTAAATGTCTTGTCCAAGATTCAACGTTTCTCTGCCCGAACTACAACCAACCTAATGTTGGTCGATCACACGACTCAAGCTTCCAGCAGATTCCAACAGAGTGCTTTCTTTACACGGAGTGTGTACCCGCATTTCAAATTTGCATACCAATATATCTGCAAAACTACAGGCACAAAAATCTGTCAAACTGCATCTTTTGATTCAGTTTTTAAAAAATGTGTTTGATTTGAAATTGACTGATTTGGCACTGAGCACCTTTCGATGAGGCGATCTGAACAATGGCACTGGTGTCGATGGGGATTCGGTAATGTCACGCTCAACATAAAGTGTGTTTCGAGCAACTGCACGCTTCAAATCTCAGCTTGAAATGTAGAAAACTGATCCAACCGATTGTACTGGAGACAAAAAAAAGGTCTTTTTTGTGTTCATTCCAGACTCAAAGCTGGGATTTAATTAACCTGGAATGACTCTCACGGTTCCATTCGGCTAGAATATCCACTCATTTAGAACCCTCCATTCTCCTGTCTGCCAAAGGAGCTCAGCTTTGAATGATTTCAGCAGCTGAAATTACACACTATAAAGGCACATTACAAATAAGGTGCAATTTAGAAGGGGGCTTTGGGGGGGGGAAACTTTTCTCAGAGCAGAACATCTTTCAGAGGCTTCACACTGAAAGAAAGTGACCTGGTTACAAAGCACCCTGAATACTAATTAAGGCGGGAGCTAAGGAGAGATGTGGGATTTTTTTTACATTTTTTTTTAACAGAATGTCTCCTGTTCTCTGATTGGACATTTCAAGAAAGCTGCTTGTGTCTAGGTTTCAATCGATCTCTTTCCACATTCCACTTGCCACCGTCAGCTGGTCGACTTTCTGATTACTTTGCGGGCATGGCCTGTGAATAGAGGGAGTCCAATAGTTTAGAGGTCGCATTAGTGAATTTCCAGCCACCGCCATGGCTCTCACCTCCAATCCGCCACACCTCGTACCATCAGTTTGCCTCGGGAATAGAGAAAGTGAGAGTGGAAGGAGTGGGGTGGGGGTAGCAGAAAACCTCCAATTGTCAGCAAACAATGACCACCTCCCTCAGAGTCAGGCACAAACTCACACCTGAATGCACGACGGAGAAGCTAATCATGGCTTCACGAGGGAGGTGGATCCGTAAGAACAACTCGTCACCACCGACGACCATGAAACTCCATGTGGCGTCCCTATTTTAAGTATTGGCGTGGAGTGAAAGGAGGCTGAATGGAGCCACGGCAGCTTTGAAACAAACATCTCAATACTCCCAGAAGAAGGAACTTAGGAGGAGCGTGAAGCTCTGGAACACACATTCTCAGCAGACAGATGAAACGGTGGTGGGTTTGAAGTACACATGGTTCCTCGTTGTGAGGTTGTTTGGGGGAGCGAGGGGATTTTGTGTCTGTGTGCCATTCTTGAGTCTATGGCGTAAAGCAAACATTGATGCCGAAGTAACACCACCACCCCGTGGTAGGTCTTTTGACGATTGGCTGACGCGGCACACGGGGTGCCCACAAAAGCCACGCCAACTCTGCCGTTTAGCCTGGTAACTGTTCTCGCAAACCTCTGTAGCCAATCAGGCCCCCGGGTGAGATTTCAAGCAACCTATCAGCATTCAACTGGGCTTTCCTGCTCTGTGGTGTTTTCAGTCAGTCACTGATTGGCTACTGTTATGGGACTACTCAGAGCGTGATTGGTCGGTGAACCCGCAGCCATTTTGTGGTTCTACATGTATTTTAAATGCTCATGTGAATATCCACCATTTTGTCTCACCCAAAAACTTCACGATAGGTTTCCTGAAAGCCCATTCTCTGTGGGGTTTTTTTTGCAAAATGTCATAATTTGCAAACATACTTGTGCTAATTCACAGAATTCATCTGCATCTCACATAAGCTTACTATAGTGTAGTTATTTAAATAATTTAACTTTTTAATTTGACAAATGGTATAAAACGGTTTAAATGAGAAGGAAAATTTAAACGGTTGGCTATTCAAAAAATGTAAATTATGTTGCTAGTTTTTGGTCACCATAATGTTTCACTATCACCTTTGTCCGACAAAGGCTTCTGGTCAAAGAAAAAACACTGCAAAGCAGCTCTTTAAATTCTATTTTTAAAAATTTTATTAAAGAAGCATTGGCACTATCCTTCAGATTACAAGTCTCTTAGAAATAAAAAAATAAATCTTGACTTTTACCAGGACAAGTAAACATGTTTGTCTGAACAGAAGACATTCTGTGTCACCCAGCAGAAAGAACACAGATGTGTTCATTCTGACCCGTTTTCTCTCTTTTAAACTTTTACCAATCGATTCCCAGCAGCACTCACAGCTTAATTACCCAGAACAAACCATGCCAGCTGATCAATAAGTCAATGGACAACTCTGCCATAATGATTGTCTTCAGCTTGGGAAAGACAAAGACACCAATCACTTTCTTATAACTTGAGCCATTTTAAACGTAAATGAAGTCAAATTTAGCTACAAGATAAATGTACAATTTTTTTCTTCAAATCTATATTTTTGTATAAGAATTGAAAAAAAAAACATTGAACAAATGTGAAAAAACTACCACACAGATTTTTCATTTTTCTTTAGGCTTTGACCCAAATTCATTCATTTTTCAGTTGATAGCATATTTAAAACATTATATATATATTTCAGTCATAGTTGATCAGTGTAATTAGAATTTTTTTATTAACACTAATACTACTACTACTGATGATAATAATAATAATAAGAAGAAAAATTATTTTTTACCAAATTGGCAAAACTATGAATTTGAAAAGATGATACTGTAAATCACCATTTACATATTAGTGTCCATAAACATCTGTATTTCAAATTTTTATTTTTTTTTTGCATATTTGTAATTTTATTTTTGTATTTGAAAGATCAAATTAAACTTGAATAAAAGAAAAGCAGCAAAAGCCATTAAGCAGAAAAGATTTAGGTTTAGCACACATTTTCTGTAGAAGATTCAAAAGTAAAAGGCTTTGATAAAAAGGGATGTTTGAAAAATGTACTTTCACAGAAGAACAAAGCAGAGTTAGAACACAGAGACAAGAATACATCTCACTAAACTTTAACAAAGATGATTCTTTCTAAGTAAAATCTTAGTAAATAAATAAATGTTTACAAAAATGAGAAAGTAGCAAAAAAATAAGAAACCCTTTCCCGCTGTGGCTGAAGGTTTTCTAAATGTCTTTCTCCTGAACGGAGCAGAATCATATATTGGAGGCACGCAAAGTGGAGAAATAACAAAAAAATTAATAAGTAATTAGATGTAAATTATAGGGCCAATAATGTTTTATTGCTGCTGTGTCTCATACAGGAAAAAAACAACAAATAAAAACATTTTGTATAATTAATGCTCAGATGAAGCTTCAGTTCTCCTGCTGACTTTAAGCATAAAACAAAAATTGTTTTGTTTTCCTACAGCAAATGTTAAATAGATTTAGTCTTACAGGCATGCAGAATATTCAATAGTTGACTAACCAACATGTCCAGGATTAATTATTTCTACATGTTGGCTGCCAATTTGGATTCTGAAAATCTCCTCCTCCTCCTCAGGACTGTGTGCACCAATATATGTCCAAAATCAAGATTTATTTTAGTTCAGTGGTACCAAAAATGCAGTTTAGACTGCCAAATAAATATCTCTATTCAAATGTGTTTTTTTTATTATTGTTTAAAAACATTAAGGTTTTTAAAAGTGAGAGGTGTTTGTTTGCACATCTAATTTGTCTAAATATAATTTGTAAATGCATACCCATTGAAGAAAACAAATACAAAATTGCAATAAAATGAAATTTTTTTTCCCGACAATAATGTACTTATTTTCTTCATCAAACTTCTAATAAATTTTCAAACAATTTTTTTTCAGTGAGTAGAAATTAGCCAAAGTGGTTTATTTGTACCATTATTATTTCAATAATACTATTATTATTAAGTTTTAGAAAGCACACTTTGTGTAAATTCGTAACTTCAATCTGCTGATGAACTTAAACTACAATAGTCCGCCACATCAAAGAAGTAAAATCAACCCCAATTCAATAACTAGTTTTGGTATGAAATAAATGTTTTTCCCATTTTGTTCGGCCTTTAGATTTAATACTTTATTTTTTTTTAATCCCAGTTAGTTACTTTTTGGGCCTAACTTCTGAAACTAAAAAAACAAACAAAAAAACCCCAACACATCGTTAGTAAAATATTAGCAACAAATTTTAAGCAAAAATTTAATTTAAGAAATATTTATTTTAATCCAATAAAACATGCCTCTATTTTTATTTGACCAAAAAAGTTCAGATCCAGTTTAACTTTTTTTCAATTTCTTGTAAGCTTTCGTAAGAAAGAGGGAAATGACTAAACAAATTAAAACAAACATTAGCAACATAGAGACTTTTTTACTTTGCCTTTTAAAACCAATCCTGAAAGTCTGGATGTCTAAATGTCAGCCTTTAACAGGTGCAAAAGCACCATCAGCACCATCACTCCACTCATGCAGATGCCATCTGCTGGAACAAATTGCATCTTCACGTGGATAAAAGCCATCAGATCTCGTGTACAACCTAATTTAACTTGGGCCTCGTCTTTCAATGCGCCATTAAAACAGCTAAACTCTCTCTAAACAGCCTCTACGTACCTCTAACAATCATCGCCACATTCATTTCTGGAGACTTCTCCACAGTCTACTCCCAGCAAAGCAGCTCATGCACATCATCAGGAATCCTCGAGACCCCCTTGAGTCTCTAGCTGTCCTGATTTTTAGTTGGTAAGTGAGCACCGGCATCATGCAGCCTGGGAGAATAGTCCATGATGAAGGCACCCCCACCCCCCCTGTTTTTTTCCCCTTTTTTTTTCACCATTGCTTAAATCTTCTGTGGCGCTCTGCTGGAGCCTGAGCACCGCTGTCAACCAGCTTGGACTGAACCGCAGGGAGGCACAGAAAAAAAAGGAACTTGTGGCCCTCAAAGACACCGCCTAGCCCTTTGTTGCATTCTACAATAGAAAAAAACTGGAGTGGCAAGAGCACAAAAAAAAAACAGCTCAGAGTTGCTTTAGCCTGCACTCTACACTCAAACCTTAATGAACATCCTCCTGTGGAAGGGTCAGGCAAACACAAACAAACCACTGGCAACATTAAACCTAAGTTGAGGCAAATGAAAGTACAAGTTTAGAAGAGGATGAACAAAGGGGTCCTGAGAGCACCATCCAGACTGCTGCAAGCCTGCGACAGGATGTCATGCACTGAGGGGATGAGGAGGAGAGAAAAAAAACAAACTCTGGTCCCAGCTGGCGCGGAAGCTTTCTCATTAGGCAGGTAGGGGGTTACAGCATCTGACAAGCGGTCATAGTCAAGTTTTAACAAGACCATACTCCTGTGGATAGCAAACAAGAACACCGTCATGCTCCTTCCTTCCTGCAGGCTCTGCAGTGTTGGATCGGAGTTCGAAAGGACGGAAACGCTTTGAATCGCCCTGGTATGTATGTGTAGAGTTGTCGAAGGTGTACAGTAAATGTGAGCTGCGAGCGTACTTTTAGCGTCTCAATCGACTGGTTTACAATTCACAGGAGGTTACATTTCACAGTTAGGAGATTACAGCTGAAAGAGTCCTTCCTGGTCAATGCAGCTATTACAGCTGCAGGAGAAGATTTAACTGCTAATAATGCAAGCAGGATTTTTTTTAGGTGGGTGGTTTTAAATAGTATGACATAAAACTTGCCCTGGCAGGTAATGCTTTATTGTTAAACTCAATCAAACCACCAAAAAACCTTTGTTGTTTTTAAGCAGACAGACTCTATAACC
>JAVKLF010000060.1:12909398-12920840 GCA_034783495.1 Millerichthys robustus | reverse complement strand
GATCCGTCTGTCAATCTCACGCTCCATTCTTCCCTCACTCGTGAACAAGACCCCAAGATACTTAAACTCCTCCACTTCAGGCAGGACCTCATCCCCAACCCGGAGAGAGCAATCCACCCTTTTCCGACCGAGGACCATGGACTCTATACATATATATACTGTACATATATATATACACATTTACATGCATACACACACACACATACATATATATATATTAAATAGAGATTATAAGATTGTACAGATCTGCAAATAAAGTTAACATGATGATATGATTATGAGGTTTATCCTGTTAAACGACCAAAACAATGGTTGTGAATTTTTGGCCAGAATTTGCCATTGCTGTTGCAGGAGTCTATGTTCCTGCCAACACACTGAGCCAATCAGTTCTCTGCCCAGAGGCAAAAAATGCTGAGGGCATGCTAGCTGGATTGGACCTGGGTACTGCCTCCCTCCTTCACTCACTCCTACTCCTTCATCTCAGTCTCTTCCCGCCGGGGTCTAAGCTCCAAAAATAGCTGAGCACTCTGCTAAGGGGCCAAAGGCTAAATCACAGCATGCAAAGAGTCGGAAAAAAGGAAGTTCGAATTATTTATAGTTTTAACCCTGCTGGTATAATAATGTAGGAAGAGTCGGAAGGAGAAAGGAAGAGAGATAAAGACACACAGAGAGACAAAAGAATGAAAGCAGGCTATTCAAACCACACAAGCTACTGAGCTAATCGCCACTAAGTATTTGTTTGCTTTCTTTCGTAATAAATCATAATTTCATAATAGGTTGATTTTTACAGAGGGCCGTTCATAACGCAATGTCTTATTGTCAAGTTATGAGTACATGCTGAAAAACATGTTCTGAAAACAAATGATAAAATTTTAAATCTATTTTTTATTTAATATAAGTAAGTAACTTTACTTAAGTAAAAAATAAAAATACTTGTTCTTTTGTATAATGCTGTGCTTCCCCTACCATTATGGGACAACCGACTCCTACCATGCAGACCCCTGATGCCCGGCCCCTACGCACCCTGTGGCCATTTATTTAACAACAAAAGATAATCTTAGCCTAAAACTCAAGCAATAAAATCGGTGGGTGAGCAGCATTCTTTAAGGAATGCTAGGGCTTTAATTTTTATTCCACTTCATAGAAAGTTTCTATTTAACAATCTGACATTTGTACATTGCATTCAAGCTCTTCACTTTAATAAAAAAATTATTTCAATTTAAGCAACAAACAGACAAGAGACACCTAATGATCCTGAAAGAAGAATGAACAAAAAAATTAAAGAACTGGGGAATCTTCGAGATTGTCATCTTGTACTGTAGCATAAAACATTCATCTTCATTTCTTTATTTACTTCAGACTTTATACTAGTCAAAACAAACAAAAATATTCCAGTCAAATAAAAACTTCTTACTGAAAGTCAAAGTTACTTTTTTCCTTTTTTTCTCAAGAAAAACCAGAGTAAAAGTTTCTTATAAAAGAAACCGTTGATTAATTCTGGCACAGTTGGCAGAGAACTTTCTGGCAAAAAAAAACAACAAACAGTTCAGTGAAGTGTGGAGAGGAGCTGGCTTTGCTGCAAACGCCAGTCACAGTTTGGAATAGCACAAATCACTATGCAACACTATGCTTGGATTTGAGTGTCATATGTGACAGCGTGCTGGGTGGGTGACATCTCACTGTACCGTGGGCGTAGGGGGGCTGCTGTGCTGAAGATGGAGCGAGGCTCGCCACAGAGCCAATCTCCTTCGTTGGCATACCGTCCCGGCATTTTTACAGCACTTTGAAGGCTTTCTGCTAAAGGAATGTTCCTGGAGTATCTCACACTGTTTGTTAATTAATCCATTAATCCGTTTACGTGTGAGATATTCGAATGCTACTTTTAAACAAGGTGCGTGGAACGAGAAGGAGTGGAGTCTGGAACTACTGTTTTACCACGACACTTTGATTAACAGCCGTCTGCGATGGTGATTTATTGAGGCAGAATTTCAGCCCGGTGCTCGTATTCTTCTTAAATGAGACACATTTGTGATGAGCAGGAGGCCGAGGCCGGCAGAGCAAAAAGGAAGAAAATGAACAGCTTTAGGGCAAAGCCATTCTGTGAGAGTTCATTACAGTACAAGTTCAAAAAGGAAAGAAAAGAAAAAAACTTCAAAATTGGCTTAAGCCGTTAATGTCAGGTCTGCGCACTACACAGCAGTGGCACAACCGCTCTGAACAGGTTGTACAAAGGCATGAAAAGAATCGGGTCGACATCTAAATTAGACTCGGAGCAGATCATGTGGAGGACTATTTTTCCCCCACCATAGTTTTAACAGACTAAATCAGTTAATGACATTACCAAAGATGATGAAGAAGCAAGGAGACACTTTTATTTTACCCCCTTGTTTCCGGACACAGATCTAGTATTTATTACCTTTCACCAAAAGACAAATGGAGGGAGATGTCTGTGTGTCTTTTCGCAAAGTATCTAACGAACCACTCGATGGATTTCAACAAATATCCGACACAGTAACCACTGGATCCACATCTACAACTGATTAACATCTGGAGTCAGACTAATTCAAGATGGCTGTCACAGCTGAGCAACTTAAGCAAACACAGAAATGATTGTAACGGAGTCAGATTTACAGATATTGAGTTAAAATTTGGTTTGGTAGCAGCTCATAGTCATCCTCAACTGATTGGATAAGATCTTTGTCTAAAACTTTGCCATCATTCGTGGCAAAGACAACTCTGTCTGTTAGCATAATATTTCATAAACCATTAGGCAGACTTTAATAACACTTTCAGAACATAATCAATGGGCTGACATCTAAAACGGACCAACGTTTGGAGTCAGCTCAGTTCGGCATGGCCCTCAAAGATAATTGACCCTAAAAAAAACAAGCAGAAAAAATTGTCATAACTTATTCAATGTTACAGATATTGAGCTAAAACTTGTTGCTGTATTAGCTGGGCACCACATTGCATAAGATCTTTACTTAAACTTTCCCATTAACAGTTAGCTCTGAAGGTTTGCTGGCAAAATATCTCATAAATCACAGGATACGTTTCAATAAAATTCTCAAAAGATAATCATAGGCTGTGCATCCGCAACTCATTAACTTTTAGATTTAACACAATTTATGGTAGCTTCCACAACTAAGCAACTTTCGCCAACACAAACATTGCTATAACTAGGTTGATTTTACAGCTATTAAGTTAAAAAATGATGTAGTAGCAGCTTAGAGTCATCTACAACCTAAACTGTACTTCAAGGGTTTCACAATATCACGTGAAAATGTGCATAATATCATTTTCACAGTTTGACCCAAATAGCTATAACAGCGTCATTTGTGATCATAAAACAATTTAGTTTAATACAATTGGACATGGAAGGTGATGTACACAATGCATTCCTTTAAGCACCGCACTGCCAGGCCTATATTTCTATAATTGTTTGCACGGTTAAGTTGGCTTATGTAAAGAAGTTATTTATAGAAGTATATCTTACATGATTGTATTTGTAAAGTATGCATAACTGGGAGGTAAGCGTGTATTTTACGTAGGGGCAAAACAGAGAAAATGCCTCATTAGCATTAGGTGTTAGCGGAGCTAGCCTGAGCTGTGTGAGGCGCAGCACATGAGCGAGAAGTCCACGTGGGTGAATGCATCTCCTACATTTGTGCATACTGATGATGTGAAAGCAGAAGATGTGTGAAAACGGCCCGTCTGTGCGTGCGTGCGGGTGTGAGTCATTACCTGTGGGTTCACCGTCTCTATGTTGCTTGGCAGGGGGCTCATCTGTATCCCAGGGTGTGAGCTGGTTGATGGGAGTCTGTCCCCACCTGACTCCTGGAGCCAACAGAAGTCCCGGGGTCTGGTTGTCTCCAGGAGACAAGCCGGAAACCTGCAGCAAACAGAAAGTCAGGAGCAACACGGCTGATTAGTACAAGGAAAGAACTTTATCTCAAGATATCTGAAGAAATATATTTCTAAACCATATTTAATCAACAAACGTGCCATAAATAGAATATGTTCATAGGTTTGCCTGATTTCTGAACCAAATCACAACCATCTGAGAAGTTATTTAAGGTCGAGAAGTGAGCCATGATGACGGAGTGTGGTGTATAATTAGCTCTGAGTGAGTGATGATTACAGCCTATGTGTAACGGGGACAAGCGGAAAAAGTCCTGTTTGTTGCCTCAAGTCTAAATTGAAAGCAATATTTCCATTTCAGTTAATAAACATCGACTTTCACTTGTGGAATACACCAAAGTAGATTTTTTTTTTCCTCCAGACAATTTGCACATCCTAATTCTGGTAACATGAGACAAATCTGAGCCCAGTTAAGAACGAGGTAAATTTAGACTTGTGACGAGATGAGAGTGGATCGGTTGAGGTTATCACAATATATGGTTCAATATAATTCAATGTAATTCATTTAATCACCTTTTAATAAGATGCCAGAAACGGAGTGGGTGTTTCTCCGCTAGTATGCAGAGCTGCAGCACTCTTTCTGCTCTACGTGTTGGTTTGAGTTTACCAAACATGTTCCAGGACTAAACCGGAGCCAGAACTCACTCAGCACCACCTCCTTCCTGGATCAAGACAATGAACTGTTTTTGACACGGAGTTGCAAAGGGATTCATGAAGACCGACAAATACTTAAAACGTTGAGTGTCATGTTTAAAAATACAGTTAGTTTTGCTTTTACTTAGCTTAATTTAAGACCGAGTATTTTGTGTCAGTATAAATGAGAAGTCAAATTACAGCGAAGTAATTTGATCGCATTGTCTTTCATCTGTCTGACGATTTTGTGTGTGTGAGTGTGTTTTAAATCCCCAGTCATGAAACATTTTTCAGCTGGTCAGACCAATATACTTAGCAGCCTTTCTGACTGGATTTTCAATTGCAATCATAAAGACTGAGGCACCATTTAAGTTCGATTCCTTTAACATCACCAGCTGGTGTTTATAGATCTAGTTTGAACTGTTGTGTGAAACTCGTTTAAAATTAATGTGACATAATAATGTAATGCAGCCAATCCACTCCGGATTCTACTGGGGTTCTTAAACAATTCTCCATTAAACTCCTGTTTTGTGCAATTTCAATTTGAAAAAAAAAACTATTATAATTTTCTTAAACCAATCATCCTTTAGGTCATCTTCAAGGCAAAAAAGAATGAAGAGACAGGATTGATTAATACTACAGTGATTTATTATAATGGTACTTAACGCTTTAGCTGATAACTAACATAACTAATAGCTCCGCTTCCAAGACACACTGTTTTCTGATAAACTAACAATAACTCATAAGGCATGCCTGTGCAAATTCTCAGTTATCTGGGTCATTGCAACAGCAAACAGGCTTGAATTGGAGGCAACCGGACTTTAGATCAGTTCTTTTTGTAAATGTTTCGACACCTATCCAGGAGTTTTGTCAATTCTGGTGGCTCGCACTTGAACAGAAGTTATCAACCTGAAGCACAGGCTGACTTTCTGAAACGTACCTATCTGGAGACGATATAATTGCGGCTCCAGCATGTTAGCGTTTTAGGTGTTCATGTTTTTATTGGTGCTGTGCTGCCATGGAATTACTTCTCTGCTTGAGTCTACAGTTTTCTCTCTTTGGTTTATTTTCAGTAAAATGTCTTTGAAGGCCAATAGAAAGTCTAACAATTCTGCCTCCAGCAGTTCTTGTATTGCATTATCATTACAAATTAGCATTTATGTGTTAATTGATACAAATAGTTGATAATAAAATTCTGTGTTGATTACTTTTTTTAATCAATGTTATTGATAATGTCGACTAATTGGTGCTGCACAATCTGAAACTATTCCTTTGTGTACCACCGGACCACGGTTTAGGAACCCTGAATTAGAACATGTATCTTTTTTGACTTTTGCTTTATTCCTGTATTATGAAAGTGATATTTTTGCTCAAAGTTATACCATAAGAATGTCACACAGGGTCAATCCGAGATGAGAAAAATGAAAAAGTAATTTAAAAAGCTGACTTGTTTTGTTTCTTTGTGTGTGAATAGCATCTTCACCTTTCTTAAAGTTGCCTTTCTTGGCACGCAAGCCTCAATTATTTTTACTTTTGCAGGTGAGTAAGAAATGTTATCAGACCCAGAGGGGATTGATGAAAACACAAGATTTTTCACTACAGAACCCCTGAGCAATATTCGTCTCTCACCATCCGAAGTTTAAATGCTTGAGTCTAACAACCCGACAGGGAGAGGGCAGATCCAAGCCTTATTCCCCTGCTTGCCCCAGCTAGCCCCCTGAGTTAATAGAAAAGACCTGGTCACCAGGCCCCGCCTGTGTCCTCACGCCTGATCCCTCCATCGCTCAATTCCATTATCCCCACCACCGAGTCCCCCCTTAACGCCCCTCGACCCGGCGTCCGCATCATCGAGCACTCCATCACGCATTCCAACAGCTGCGTCGGCAAAGCCCGCCAGACTGCCCACGCAGCGGCAAAACTGCAGTCTGAACAATTTGGTTTGCAGCAAATTACCATGCAGCCTCACATATTGTATCAATCCTGTTTCTGGGTGAGGAAAGAAAAAAAAAGAAAGGGGAAAAATTCCCTCCCAGCTCAAAGACAGATTTATCATAGCTTTACAGGGGCCTTCAGCACTTCAAAATATTACACGGTATTGATGCGGCGCAACATCTGCTGTCTAATGAACAAATTCATAAAAGCAGACAAGTTCAATGACTGTCACTTGATATATCTATACTCAAAGTTATCTGACAGTTTGTAAGTGCTGGGGGCAAAAGAAAAAGGGGTTAAAAAAAAAGCAGCAGCTAAAGGAAACATGTCAAGGCAAAGCTGAAAACAGAGTGATGGAGAGGGAGCATGGCGCTGGGTTTAGGTGGAGACAGACTGTCAGGTCTTTTTGTTCAGCTCAACCTGTCAACTAAAGACAAGAGGGGGAAAAAATCCAAAATGGTTCACTCAGAGAATGCCCAAAGCACACAATTGCATTCGACAGCCCTCGAGACCATTTCTGAGCGCGAAGTTGCCTTCTCCAGCCCGCTATTTGTTTTATTAAATGGATTTTACCCTTCTGCCCCGTGTTTCCTTTACATATTTCACTCAGCGTACGCCTTACTTTCATCTCCGAGCAGGCAACTTCTCATTAACTCAAAGCACACAAGCTGTCCTCAAGCCCCATATTCATACTTCCACCAATTTTTCTGGAAAAAAAAGATCTATTATGATGAAAGGCAGTCCATCTGTAAATGATCTCATGCACCATGTAAAAGAGAAAAAGGAAAGAAAAGGGTTTCAGTCAGTGCCATCATGCTGACAGCATATCAGCTTGGCTCAGGAACAATACTGACTTGGAAATGATCAAGGTTAGATATGGAATAGAGACACAGGCAAACACACACTGGAAATGCAGAAGTGTGCACATACACACACACACACAACCGGTAAAAATACATCCAGCCAACAGATATCAGGCAAAGGTTGTTTTTTTTTTTGGTATTAAGATGGCAGACTTGCTTGCAGGCAGGAAAGTGCTGTGGCTTCTGGGACAGTAGCTGCCATTTTCTCTCAATTTTATTTCCTTTTTCCCTGTTTTCAGTCCCCGTCCTTCTCTCCCTGGCCACCCATTATCACCGGGCAGCAGATGGTTTCCTCTGACTTGACAAAAACCAGGCAGGAAAAGGAGAAGGCGAGCCAGATAAATAATTTTTTGAGTTGAGCCAAGCCATTCTGTGTTTGTTGTTATGCTGACTGGGGACGGGGTTTGTGTTCCATGCAACATCCATGCATATGAACCAAACATCCAAAGTGTGGCAATTCAGAGTGCTTTATGAGAAATTATGCATAACCTTAAATATGAATTTGTAAAAAAAAAAAAAAATGTGCACAAGAACTTGAGTGTCCTTCAACTAAAAATGACTTTATAATTCAATCATAGATTTTCTCTGATACTGGTTACACTTGCTTTGTGATGCATGAAGTGCCTGGAATGAATTGCATGCTAAAGAAAACATCTCTATAACTTCTGTCTCGCACAGAAAAAAGCCTCTAAAATACTTGGACTATGACTAAAACATCTTATATTTTTACTTTTAGGGTTTTAAGTAAATTAACCACTTTTCTGAGGACTTACCAACCAAAAAAACATTTTTAAAAACTTTAAAAAAAGTCTACTGCAAGGATGGAGTGATGGAGTGGCATCTAGTGGCTCAAACTATAAATTGCATTCAAATGAACTAAACCTTTACTGCAGCAGTAAACCTGAAGGCATGAAAAGTTCACTCTTCACTGTTTTTTGTCTTTTGAGCTTTTATTGCAAAAAGGAAAGGTCCTATACTTGCATATTTATACTTGCATACACATTAATGTATAGTAAAAAATATCCATCCATTTCTCCATTCATAACCCGCTTCTCCTTTCTGGGTACCTGGTCAACTGGTACCCATCTCCAGCAGTCACTGTTTGAAAGATGAGGTACAACCTGGACAGGAGATGTCTACACAAGGACACACAAGGATACACAGAGACAAATGAGACAACCAGCCAACCACACAGCTAGGGATTATTTAGTTACCATTTAACCTAACATACATGTTTTTGTTCTGTGGAAGGAAACCAAATTCATTACTTTGTGAAAGGAATACTAAAAATTGTTACTGATTGTTGCAAACTTCAACTTTAACGTGTTGGGTCTACTGAAATAAATATTTTTGTAATTGTTAACCAAAACCTGGAAACATGATGTCAGATTAGAAATAAACTAATCCCCCTTAACCTGAAACTGGAACAATAAGAGCTGAATTAATCTGAAAAGAAAGAAACCATCTCTGAGCTAAAATGTTATCATCAAATATCAACAGCCTAAACGTGCAAATTATTTTGCCACCTTTTGTAGGTGTGTTTTTTTATATACAGGCTACTCTGCTTCTTTCCAACTAATCCCACCTGTACTGTGGGCTTCATTAGTTTTCTGGTTACACTGCCAGCCTCGATGTTTGAACTGCCTGACTTCTTGTTTGCTGCTCTGACACCAACCTCTCGTGGTGGCAGGTTTTAAAAGCTTTGTCTCACCATCAACCGTGACAGCTCATTGTTCAGCAGAGCCGTTTCTGTTGCTATTAAATGGCGGTTTGTGTCACGTTTACTCAGAAATGACTTTTCCATGGCCCCAAATGTTTGTTATAACTTTAAGGAAGAAGTCGCTAAAATATAGTAGAAACGTGTTTCAGATGTGATGCAGAGGTAGATTCAGTTTTACACTGTACCAGGCTTTGTTCAAATGTCTTTTTGGTTCAAACGCTGATACTTTAACTAAAATCCCAATAAATAACTTTTCCACTAAATACTGTGTTTGTTTTTTTTTTGTGTAAAAAATAATGTTAAGAAATCTCTGTCTAAACTCGATAGATCTTATTCTTGAAAATAGCTCTCTCAGTGGCAAGAAAATTTACGCCGCTTGGAAATCTGACTCCTCTCTTTTCATCAACAGATAATTCAGATTATCAGTTCTTTCCCACTAGAAAATGTTACTTTAAGAACAAAGAAAAAGTATGACCCCTGTTTGAAAGTCTGGCAGCCGTGCCTAGAATACACAGATATCGCACAGGTGCTACTATAAAAGTTTAATCACTTGAAAATTGTATAAAAATGATTGGTCTGAGATTCTGAGATATCTTGCTGTCATTCCTTTAAACACAATGGCACTTCATTTTTGTATTTTTATACCTCTTTATTCCCCTTAAAGAAGAGATGTTCAATATTTAGAAGTCTGTTATGTTGTATATAACTTTAACTTTTGCTCACAAACATGTCGATCTTCTGAAGAAGCTGTTCAAATGGAACACATACTTTTCTCTGTGCCCACTCTGTCCATCACATCAGCAAACACAGACATAAACAGACTGCATATGTGCAAACAATCTGGCCAAGAACCAATCACTTGTATTGATTAAAGAGATTACACTAAAAAAATCAGCAACCAGTGGGGACCCACCTTTCAAATAAACCAGCAGTCAACAAAAATATTAGAAATTCCAACAGAAGTGGAACCATGCCCACAAAATCACAAACTAAGGAAAAAGTCTGAACAAATCCTGTATTTTCATTTGATTTTTTTTCTTTTTTGACTACACAATCTGAGTGCAGCATTATTCTGCACATACATGCACAAACAGCAAAACTAACATAATCTGTCCCCCTTCTCAAACCTCTGACTCTTGTCTACATGTCAGACTGGTACATTGGAAGCAGGATGATAAAATCCAGACGAATCAGGGCTGCATACGTCTTTCTCCTCCTCCAACCAGGCAGCAAAGACAGCAGCCCAATTCTGGTTGGCATATCGGATATTTTTCTCGGACACGGCAAACACTGACATCTGTCACTGTGTCCTACTATACCGTACTGCAGTAGCAGGCATTATTATTGTTCCTACCAGAGCTTTCTACCACAGGCTACCATCTGCTCCAAGTATATATAGGATGGGGGCCTTGTTGTGATCCAGGACTCTGGGCTTTGATTGCTTTGGGTGATCCACATCCAAATAAACAGAGTGTGTGTGCTCGTAGCATTGTGTTTGTCTTTGCTCTTTGTTCGAGCCAGCCTTCATCTGTCTAAGTTATTGAACCGGTTCAAACCTTTAAAAACACAGAGCAGGACATCCAGCTTCTACTTAAAAGCAACCACTGTGGACACTCAGTCTATGGTGAAAGATTTAGATCCTACAGTACTTATAATATGAACATGTGTAAACCCGAACTTACCGTACTTTCCAGACTATAAGGTGCAAGTAAAAGTTATTTACTATAATAGTTAGTTACTTATTTTTGGTCAAAAATCGGCACTGCGCATTATAATCCGGTGTACCGGATTATATGAATTTTGATTGGGCTCACTGATCTTGAACAGATTTTATGTGGTTTAAAAATCAACGCTGTCAAAATGTTTTCGTATGAGTTTTGAAAACTACGAAGCCGCACCACCGCTTGGTTGCTTTTTGGAGCATTAAGGCTACCAAAGTTGGAAACCTTTTAAGCTTTCTATTAAAAGGTTCCCCTTTTGTCAAATTATGCCCAGCTCAGCTGAAAAATGACCAAAAAAAAAAAATTATTCTCAAAAAGTACCTTTGTTAATTAATTTTTTGATTGGAGGAAAAACAGAAGATCTGTCCATACAATAAACACACAAGGATAGTCTGTACCAATACAACAGAAAAGCTAATCTTGTCTAATGTCTTTTCTCAAGTTTCAGAAAGCATTGGGCTAATTTCAGTCCAATGGTTGGTTATTATTTTAAGTGATTAAGTCACTATTAATCAAACCAATTTATGTTGACCACACCTGTGTAATAAACATCATGAACGTTTGCAGAACCTGTAATTGTCCTTCTGTGTGTTTGTTTTTGTATTAGCACAATATTTCCTAAACTACCAGACAGATTTTAATAAAACTCACA
>JAVKLF010000060.1:12896670-12909298 GCA_034783495.1 Millerichthys robustus | reverse complement strand
CACTGCATGTACATCTGCAACTGATTCACTCTGAGTTCAACCTAAGATGCCACAGCTACACAAACTTGTCAAATGCAAAATGTTTACAATTCAGTCAGTTTTACAGATATTAAATTCAAACGTGGTGTGGTAGTAGCTGAGACTCCCCCCTAACATATAATCCAAGGGCGAAAAGATTGTTTGAGACCTTTGTTGGAAACTTTGGTTTGCAGCAGTGGGAAGGATGCCATCCAAGGAACGTACTTAAAAAATTTTATATAGGAAATGTATCTTTTAAGTACAAGCCATTTATCTTTTAGATCAGAAAAGGTACAAAGATTTTGATTTAAATGTGTATCAATATTAAATAAGTTTGCTATGGGCAAAAAATAGCTTCATAAATTGGTTTTAATCTTTATATGATTTCTAAATGTTGAAACGGGTCTAAAAATCTCTAATTACATAGTTTATTTTGAAGTTTTAAAATCAAACTATCATCAGTGACTACATTAAAAAGATCAAAACAACAGACTATGATTGGGGAGGAGGTTTATTGTTGTGCAACATCCAGTATCTCAACGTCTGCTTGTAGATGTGCCGCTGTTTTCCTGATTGGTTGAGCATTATTTATTTTTTAGAACAAGGATGTTCCTAGACTGTTGGTGGTCCAGCACGAAGCTGCAATTACAATTTTAATTTAAATCCATCCGAGAAGGTAAACCTCAGCAATCAGCTAGCTATCTCCTGGGAGATGTCTATATACAAATTTAATCATAAAGAAATTGCATTTACAGCAGCCACTGCCATATTGGGTGCAACGGTAAAAATAATATCACACTGTAATTCCACAACATGAACAAAAATAATCATAGTAAAAATAATGATAAAAAACTGTGCAGGTAAGGAAATGAAAATGTTACTCTTCCAGTATGGCATTTTCGTCACTGTGACCCGGCGTGGACTGATACGGTGAATTTGGTTAAAATGTGGAGGCTGAGGGAAATAATGGCTTTCCTCGAGGAAAAGAAACAGAAAGAATGGCAGCGCTGGAAGGAGTGAAAGATTGAGAAGCAGAGTAAAACAAACCCATCCATCATGATGCCTTGTATCATTGCCTCTGACAGATCATTTAAAGCTTTTCTAAAATGTAGACAATTTAGAATTTAAAAAAGTAATAAATGCCCCCTTTCTGTCTTCCATCTAAATGCTCCAAGCCAAGTGTGGTCCAAAAACTGACCAGAAACATTAGGCAGCGCACAAAAGCGCACAACTCATTTTCATTCGGAGAGTATTCACTTACTGTATAAAGGTATGTCCTCTCCATGACAGCGCGCTGACACCTAAATGTGGAGTGGATTTGTTCTGGACTTCTGTCATAATGGCAGGGAATGCATGGAGCCAGAATTCGGAGCAGCTGTGTCCAATCTGTTAGATCGGAGCAAAGCAGACATCCTCGCTAGTAAACAAAGAGTCTACTGCGCCATGTTTGGCAGCCATCTTAGAAATAAACTGGCGCACCAATGTGCTGAACATCGAGGTGCCATAGATGACAAAAGTGTGTATTTAGTATCAAGCTGCTTAAAATAAAAAGACAGATGTCATTTTTTCTTTAATATTCCATTGAAATGATCGCTACAAAAAAATTTTTTAAACTGTATTTGCTTTTTTTTTTAAAAAGTTGAAACCTATTTTTTCCCTAAAAAAGCTAAAGCTGTAAAAACCAACCATTACAAAGTTTTTTAAAAAAAGGTTCTTTTAGATATTACTATAAAACCTGTTACTATTACAGTGAATTACACTTTCCATAGGAAAAAAAAAAAGGTAAACTAAAATGTCATAACCAGGCAATATTAGTTTATATAAAATAAACATCAGCCTTTCAGTACTGTGGGCTGGAGGAATACCTTAACATTTAACACAGACCATGCTGACCCCAAGCATACAACGACAACACAAGCATCAAGGAAGGTATATATATGATGCTGATTAACCACAGAAACAGGGTATGGATACAGACTATTATTTCGTGCCCCGAGCTGAACGAGTGAAGGGGAACGGACTTGACTTCCACTGAAATTCCAGCTAAGACACTCCGACAGCTATTGGCTCAATGCACACGATCCAGAAAAGAGAAGCGTGATCGCAGAGGCAAGTTCGATAGGCTTCAGTGAAAAAGCAGGGCTAGAAAGCCCGCCTAATATCCCATGAGTACGCCGAGGTTGCAGCGTTTGCCCCGCAAACCGTACCCCGGCCTTTTCTTTTCTCTTAGATTCTCTTGAATATGAAACAAACTGCCAAAGCGGCATGAATGTGTCTTCTCTGTGGGCTGGGCAAGCCTGCTGAGGCTTCTTAGAGCGGTTGGACATGTGAGCGGTGGAGACTTTCTAATGTCATGGTAACGTCTCCCCAGAGAAGAGCGGCAGGGACACTATGGCTCTGCCTCGGAACTGGCAGGGACAGTTAGAGACATGGGTCTCCGGCAGGCCGTGACCCAGCCTGATGTGGGGTGAGTGTTTGGGGACCGGAATATCCACTGCCTGTCACAGTAGTACCATCAGAGACCCACAGATCAGTGTGTAGCTCCTGTCTCTGGATATACATGAAGGCAAAAATGAATAATTTGTGGGTGTTTGAGTGTGTGTCAGAGTGCTAATTTGCAAGTTATAAATGAGCATTAACTGGGGAGGCAGCCATTTAGTGCTGGGAATGAATTGAATGCAGTATTCGAGGAAACAGCAGTGTGAGAAGATTTTAAAAAGGACAATGCATGTGTTCTGCAAGGCAAATCTTCTATGTTTTAAACAACCATTTGGCAAGAATGGAAATTCGGGAAAAATGCAGCGGTGACAAGTGCTTGTATAAATATTGCTCCAAGGACCACACCAGAATATTGTCCGAGTGAAAGAATTCCATTACCTCCTAAAGTATTACTGTTATGACTTTGCAACCCACAACACGGGGGCTTTGGCTTCACCTTGACAGTCTAAAACTCTGTGAATGTTGCTGTTGCTATTGGAACAAATGAGGCCATGTGTTGGGTTAAGCTATAGAATGCTGAGCGTGTTTGAAAAAGCCTTACGTTACCGCAATGTTAACAGCTAAAATTCAACCTACAGCTTCCTTTCACAGCGTTAGCTGCAGTGCTTGTATAGGTTAAAAAGCTACAGACATTGTATTTTTCTCCTATTTACCGAATTCTGGTTGGTCTGCCATAACCTTAAACTGCCCCTTGCACTCATTCCTCACTTCTTTCGATATCACAGCAACCGCCGAAAGGATGTGATGGGAAAGCAGAGCATGTTGCCCCTGAGAGAGATTTACTTCTCAGCATGCAGCGGTTTAATTGAACTGGAACAGGAGTTTTTTAAAGCTACAAGTCTACTTACTGGATCTAAATGATGAGCAGCAAACCTTGTTTAGACTTTTGTTTATGAAGGCTAATAAGATTTTTTTTAAGTAAACAAAAGTATCTCGTGAGGTTATTTTTAGATGAACATATGAATTTGATATTCATTCTTCAATGCCATGTATTTTATTCGGTTTTTAAAACAGCCACTTTGATAGAGCTCATACATTTTGGCTGGGTGAAAAGACATCTGAAGAGAGGGGAGAAAAAGCTGTGATTTGCCAATATTTGAAAAAGCAAGGGTATACTTCATTTGATTTCTCATCTACATTTATATGGTTTAGTTATAAAAACGATTTTCATTAACATATCACTTCAACTCCAATAAACATTAAAGAGAATAAAAGTTTTAGTAATTGATGTCAGAAAATAAACAAATTCAGGTTTGTATGAAAAACACACATGGCTACCCAGAAAATACTAAAGCTAAAAACATGTTAACAAATACAGAAAATTTTACTTTACTTTGCACGATAGTATCACTTTTCAAATCAACTCACCATTAAAAAAAAAAAAATTTTTAAATCCTTTAATTTGAATTTAAAAGCTTGGTGAATGATCCATGTTCGTATATGTCAGTATTTTCCCTTATCTAAAGCCGTGTCGACACTGCAGGCAAGAAGTGGCCTAAATTCAATGTTTTTGTCCATATGCAACCTTAATCTGATTTGTTTTTGTGACAGTCTGAACATGAAAATTCCACATTTTTCAAATCTCACACAGGTTCTTTTCATATGCAGTATTAAATCAGATATATATGGTTAATTGGAGCATACATTTATGAAGCTTTCAAAGCTAGGAAAACATATATTTCATCCATGCAAATATAAAGGTTGTGGAAAAAAAACATGCACTTAAAGCTGTGATTGTCTTTTATTGGGATAAACATTCAAATATTTGTGCGATGGACATGTATGTCCTATATCTATGTGTGTGTGTATTGGTGAAAACTATGGGCCAAATAGGCCTTGTATTCCTGAACAAATTACTTATTAAATCTATCTAATGTTTTAGCTACTGCAGTAGGGTTAGGGGTATGAGTATACAGATATTATTGATGCCAACATCATGCAATTTTAAGCTTAAAACTCTACACATCTTCAGCTACAGAAAAAAAGTCCAGTTGCTTTGTCATTTCATTTATTTATTTGAATTTGCCATGTCCTGGATGACTGAGAATCTACAGCAACACATGATACCAACTTTGGTGCTGGATCCTACAGAAACTATTTTTTTCTGATGGGATTGAAATTTGAGTTCGCTTCAACTTTCAGTCCCTTCAGGAAGTAGACTGGACAAAACAATCATATCAGATAATAAAATAATCCTTTCTAAATGCACAACAACTTGAGAATTGATACATTCTGTAATCATTTAATCTAATGTTTTATAAACCCACTTATAAAATCTGTTATGGTAAAAATCTGTTTCTGTGTTTTGGAGTATATGATCAGTCCAACACCAAAAACACATCTAAAAAACAGATCATTAAGAAATACTGTAATGTAAGTAGATACATGAAGCTGTTTCTCTACACTTTGACAAGTAAAACTCTGCGTTTAATTTCTTAGAGGCACCGCTGAAAACTGACAAGCTGGGTTCTGTGGTTTATTCTTTTTAAGGTTTTTAAGTGTAGCTTTTTTGTCTCTACAATCATAGGCACAAGCTCCAAGATAAGGAGTCGAGTTTCTCTCTATGCTCACTAAAAAAAGAAAAATGCTGCAAAGAAGGGCCACTATATATCAGATGGAACGATGACCAAAATTTTATTAACAGCTGAGAATAATGTTTCAACTTTGACTATAAGTGTCATATTCTCCTCTTGTCAAATGACTGAAAGCTACGTAGTGCAGAAATGACTGAACATGACATAATTATCTGCTGTCTGCAGGGTTGTGATTTAACATCTGACATTTGGGTAAAACAAACTCAGCTCTGTTTGCTCTGTGCAGTTTATTAAAACTGGTCTGTCATTCAGTCACTGAGCAGATTAGTGTCAGATTAGAGAATGCTGCTTATTTTAGCACATTAATACCAGATGTGATATACTTTAATTTTGAGTCACCTATATTTTGCTGACAGGTTAATAGAACATTTGTTTTTATGATTTTACAAACTTAAAACATTTCTTTTCAATTTGTAACTTTGAGATGCAACCAATGACCAGATATGCTGTAAATGTATAAATGTGTGAGATTTTTCCTGCAGTGCTGCAATATTAAAAATATTACCAAATGATTTTAGTCCCATTCAGAAAAAAATGGATTTTGAAAGGAGTTATTTAGCTAATAAGTACCTATCACTTTTTAATATGGTTTCTAAAAATAACTGTATTAGGTAAGGCCCTGAAAGAATCTGGATTACTGCTTTCAAATAAAAACCCTCCCGTGGCTCCACTAACATTTGCAATTACCAGTGCACTTACACCAGGAATACTGTTATTTCTGCAATTCCTTCATTTGCTGAGCAGCGTTTCAGTATTTCAGTAGTTCATTTGTACACCTTGGCTTCACATGAAAATCACTTCATATTCTTAGTGCTGATTTGATTTTGTATGGGATGTGATTTGCGAGAGGACATAGAGAACCAACCACAAAAAAACAAAACAAAACAAAACAGTGCTCCGGCAGTCGCACGAGGAACCTGCAGTGATGTTTCAGCCTTTGAGGTTTCAGTCTTGGAACTCCAGCCTCAGCTCCCCCTCCCCGGAGGTCTGAGAGAAAACTGAAAGACTGGTTTTATCCCAGAAGATGAAGTGGTCAGAGCAGCTCTGCACTCCTACAAGCACAGGAGGGAGTCCACACAGCGCACTGCTTGGGGTAAGACGTTACACTGAAGAGACATGCTGGGATCATTAGAGACCCGAGTCTTCCTAAAGAAAGTGAGAAATAGCCATGAACTGCACTGCGGCAGGTGGATAAACAGACCTTTGCGTGAATTATACAAGGATTTAACTTTTTTTTCTCCACCCCCTCCTTAAGCAGAGGACGTTTCTGTTTGGAGACGCCTTTCAAGTGTCTGTGAATGAGCTTCTCCTGATTTGGCCTGTTGTTGGTTTTTCAAATGCTAATACTTTTCTATACAGATGGCAGAAGTAATTTCAAGCTCCATCTCCTGTGCTCTTTTATTGAAAGATACAATTAACAAGTAAAATTTGAATTTTTTTCAAACGAATGTCTCCATGTCGTTTTGTCTAATGCAAAAAAAACTACTTTTTTTTTTACAAAAAAAAAAATAAATTGTTCATGAGCCAGTGTTTAACTTGCTAAGTGAAAATAAATATTCACAAAACAACAACTCTTGCTTTCTATGAAAATGATTTTCAACTTTTGTATAACAAAATAAAATCTGAACAAGACTGTTTTATTTTGACTAAACATCAGAGTCAAATGCAGATTTAGAGTAGGAAGGATACGCACGCAAAGGAAAAAAAGTCACAATTTTCTATATTTTCTTTTATGGTTTAACCATAAACTAGTATGGTTACTAATAAGCACAGATAGCAGCATCAGTTAGCTGTAGCACTTCCAGTTCAGTCATCCTAGGGCACTTCTTGCAATAATATCTCATTCATTTTGTTAGTTTGACAATGTAATGCAAAACTGGTGGCAAAGCTAGAAATCTTTGGAAAGCAGTTACTTACAAATAGTTCAGAATTAATACTAAATTCTCAAAACCGAGGATGTTCAAAAAATTTCCACAAAAAGAAAAATATCAAATGTGCAGACTTTTGTCCTCAAAATATTTACCACTGATTTTATATTTAGCGCTTGTAAAGCAGGGTTAAAGACAGTTTTTAATCAATAATACTTCACTTTCTTTTGTAGCAGTGGTGTACCGACGAGTCGTGTGAACAGTCTCACCTGCACCTGCATGAGCTCTGGATGCTGCAAATGCATTTTACTGAGGAAAAACTGGTCATCTCAAACACATGGACCTCCTCCCCATGTTCATTAGAAACAGGCAAGTCACAAAGAGCAACACCACTGCTTCAGATGTGGATCAAATAAACATGATAAAAACTGTCCTGCTGCTGTAGGAAAATGTGATAACTACAAGGAAAAGCAAGTAGGGGTCTCTGCAGTACATACAGGGAGTTTCTTGGTTGTGTGGGCGAAGTTTGGCAAACCCATGTAGGCAGAATTTGGTATATAGGCGGACGTTGTTGGGTGTGGACGGACCTTTGACTTGTTGGGGAAGTTAAAAGATGGTAATGGTAAAATTATTGTGAACTTGTAAACATAATTTATTGACTGACTATAGTTTAAAATGAAACAATGTCTCAAATAAAAATTATTGTGAACCTACAAATATAATTTATTGATATCAAATTTTGTGCAGTTAGCTGTCCATGACTAACATGATTATTCACATTCAAATTTCTAAGTGCTTTCTGGTCGTTTCTACCGAGTTACCCGTCCTCCCAAATGACCGGCGTCCATCCAACCGTATCATCATGGCTTCCTCAATCCCAACTCAAACCAGCTAATACAATAAATCCCGTCGTTAAAAAAACTCCTCCCACAAAAGTCAAACAGACCGATCATGTATTTTCCACACTCCGTCCACACACCAATAACCTCCCATTTAGTGATTGCAGAGACCCCTTCTCAGAAAAACAAACATTTCACCAAATTATGTGAATGTGGCTATAACAAAAGATGTGATTGTTATTGTGTTAGCAGTGCTGTATGTGAATGATGCTAAGCTGATGGGACTATTTGATCCAAATCCCTAACACTGAAGCGCCATAAGGAAACTACCAGGTCCTGGAGTTAATTCTAGGCATTGGAGCTGTTTTACCACAATACAAATGAATATTTCTGTCTGCCATCTGCTTTCAACAATGAACTCAACAAATGACATTTATATTGGTTTCTCTTTTCTTATACTACATTTATACTGAACCATGACTTAGGTGTAAACCCATTTTTTCAATACTTATTTTGTTGCCTGCTTAAGTGTCTTCACACAGACATTAAAATTTGAGTTTAATCACGTTCATAGATGAGTCATGTTATTTTACAACCGTTCCTGTAGCCAAAAAAACAAAGCTGGCACACCACAGAGAGTGGTAATTCACCTGGAGGGACTTCTGTCTTTCTGCCATGTTGTTCACATGGGATGACTTGGACTTTGAACAAAAACTTTTTTTTTTAGATTAAAATCCACCCTGGTGATCCTGAGCTCAACCCTCTTCACTGTATCTGAATGAGGTAATGATGACGGGCTTGAGGACGTGTGTCAGCTGCAGCATTCATGCTCCCTTGTTTCCTTTCCTCAGCCCTGCACACCTTTACCGTGCGCACTTGTTGACAAGAGCTTGTAATCCTAAATAGTGTTTAAGGCTGAGCTGCTAAGTCCCTTGTAGGAAAAGGGATGCAGTTTTTGGGTTGAGGATGGTGACGGCGGTGGAGGGGGGGCTAAAGGAGGGAGCGTCTTCAATCCGAAGCTTATTGAGCTGTCAGCTTTCAGTCCCTATCAGAGAACATTGATTTTCCGTCACACATTCGACTGCGTGTGCTTTTACACTCGTCTTTTGACAGGAGCGCTTCGCATAATGGTGCAGCTTTGGTGGTTATGACCACATCAGGAAGCCCGTTCACATATTGATTTGTGTTGACTCCAAGTGCAGCCCTTTATTTAAATTGATCCATAACAGGGCGGCCAAGTGCTGGTTTCACACTCACTGATGTTTAATGAAAACTATCAGGCTGTATATTGAGTGCGACACAGCAGAGGCAGCTAATAGTGTTAATGTATCCGAATATGGAGATGTAACATTTCCCAGTAACAATGCATTCTCAGTGAATTTTTAAGAGGAAGATGTTTTTTTTTTTTTTTTTGGAATTAGTAATATCAGTGACCTTTTCAGCACTCAATTCAACTGTCAAAAGCTTTACTGCTGGGAAGCAATGAACAAAAAGAGATCAGGATACACTTGAAGTGACTGATGTAATGACTCTATTAAACTTTTTTTGACATTTAGTGAAAATAACATTTTTATCACCAGTGCCTGCTTGGGGAAAAAAATGAAAGAAACCTTCCTTGTTACAGTTCATTAGTCTCAAGAAGTATTAACAAGTAAACTGTATAAAAGTGAAGCCATCAAATTAATATCAAAATAATCTTAAGCAGCAGGAGAAAGACCACAAATGAGTTGTGTTTTCCTCAGAGACCGGACCTCATAATGGAGATATACAATGTGCATTAAGAGGACATCGCTTGTGAGAGCAGTCACAATCTCTCGGCCATGCCTGGACATTAGTGAGAGTCATTAGGCTCATCTAAAAGAGGTTGTTAAGCCGATGAAATGAGGCTATATATATTTGAGTGCAGAAACAAAAGAAAAGTCTCCTACTTCACAATGTTGCTCAGCAATCTCAAAGTCACACAATAACTCTTAATGGAAAAAATAGTCTGCAGGAGGTATTAACAGGGCCAAAAGTATCAATTTGCAACATCAAGTATCATATCTTGTTATTGGTAGTACAGGGGTGATGTTCAAACAAGTTCTTGGAAATTCGAGCCATCTCTCAGACGATATTTTTGTTTTTAGTTGAGAGCTACAATTCAGGTGACAAGCCAGCTTTAGACACCCCACCACTAGTTGGTGCAGTGAACGTTACATTGAACAGCTGCCCAGCATTCCATGTCTCACTCGTTCGCTTTAAGTGGTTAGCATCAGTAGACTTTAAGCTTGGGGTGTCGTTTTGATGCTTCTTACTGTTTTGTCCTCTTCAGTTATGCAATGGCCTATTTCATTTTTGCGGCAGCCCATTACCACGTAACGACATGCTTAGGACACTGCTGCGATCTTCAGGTTTGTCGAGATATAACAGACATTTCTCTGGATGAGACCCAGCTCTTGCTGTCAAACACACTAGACAGGCCTTCCAACCAATCGGTATTAGGGCCTTAGGTCTTGCAAAACTCTGATCCAGCAGCGAGTACCCACCGAGCCTTTGTAAGCCTCGGAACCTTCGGCAGCGTGGAACAAGATAGGATCCCTGGCCAACAATGTCGACACCCTCTTTCAAAATCGGTTGCAAGTTATACCGTGGAACAAATGAAACTTGTAAGTCAAGACACCAGTATGGATTTTGCATTCAGCTAAAAAAAAAAACTTACCTTTACGTGTTACATTTTTCGTTTAAATTGTATATCAGAATCATAATTATAAAATAATATTTATTAAAAATCAAAAATACCCATTAGAATTCAATTTGAAAATATCTATAAAATATCGCAGATAACCCCTCAGCAGAACAAATGCAACTGTAACGTTTTTAATTTAAGAACTTGGTCAAAGTTAATTTAAAAAGTGAAATTAATTTAAGGTAAGTCTGATATTTTGATCTTTCCAGCCGTGCAGTTCATTTTTTAACACAAATCTTGTATTGAGAGGAAAAGGAGTTTTTGTCAAACCTTGTAAATAATGTTGCTACATCTGTTTTATGTTTTTGATTTGATTCTGCTCTATCACTGATTCAGGATTTTAGTGTTTTTTTGCCGCTTAAGATCAAATAAATGATAACGGATGAATGTGTTTATCAAGTTACTCATGCTTCATCTTTAACTAACATATGTATTACTCTGTTTCTCTATGTTACTAATTTTATTCCCTATTAATTTATATGTTCATGAATTATTTCTTTATTTTGCTGTTTTTTCTTACAGGGTTTTCTTCTGATAATTTCCCTGCCCATGTCTGCAGCTGGGTACAGCTCTGCTGAAAATCTGGCATATGGTAAATAGCCCTTAAATTAGGTCCCTGGCCTTCCAGCTTGGTTATCTGTGATGATCGGAACAGTGTGTGCTGCTTGAAAAGACCCATTTTCCCTCTGGCACACCATTTAACATGTCTCATTTACCAGGAAAATATGCAGGTCACACACCAAGAGATTTGTGGTCACATCCTTACCACGCTCAGTACAAATTTAAAGGATTTAAATTCAAACAACTATTAAATTTCCTTTTCCCTCCTTGTGTTTCCAACTGATAAATATTAATGTTTTATTTCTCTCAGACCGGAGTGAGTTTTAAGCAGGTGCCTCCAGCACAAAGAGGAAGAAAATAGCCTTTTCTACGTGGTAATGATAGCCCAACCCAGATGTTTGAGGGCTGCCTAATATACTCACCAAAGAGTCAACAATCAGTCGGGAAAGAAACAAATATTCAGTTCAGCTAACAGAAACGAGAGGTCTGCATCATCTGAAATCAGATTACAGATCCTGAGTGAGACGGATGCTGACAACTGTGCAACATATAAGACTCTCAGAAGCATCTTAAGGAGTAAACAAAAGAAAAATCAAGCTATTTCAAAACATGAAACTACAATTTAATGGAAGCAGAAACTGAAGTGTTCAAGCTTTTTAGATGCTGAGTCAGAAACAATCTGAAATGTCATCCTTAAAAACGAGGAGGCAGTCACACCATCTGAAACTTATTTGCATTATCTCGAGTTTGTATTTAAATTTATCAGTTTCACCATGACTGCCTTTTATCAAAATGTCCAAGTGTTGAATATTAAACAGTATAAAACTTGGACATTTGTGCCTATACTTGTTTATCCAAGCTTGCAGTTTGGAACTGATTATAGTACACTAAGATGTCTAATTTGATTTTTACCAACACACAAAAGTGGAATAATTGGGAATGAAACAAAAAAATAATAAAATCAAACACAAGGAAGGTTGAAAAGTCAGTCGAACCTCCAAAGAAAAATATTAGTTTGGCAGCAATTCCTGTACAGAGATCGACATTTGTAATGATTTTGGCCTCTCCCTGCCTACTGTTGACGGTCGGAGGGCAACATGCATTCTCTTTGGTTTTATTTTAATAAAAAAACACAACAGTAGAATGTGTCATGTTTTATGTGTAGAGCTGAACTAGAGTAAGTACAACTAATTAGCTTGCTCTCCATTTTTTAAATGAAATCTATCAGAGTAAACAAAGAATATAAGTAAATTTTGGTAAACAGACAATTGCATATACTCCAAAGAACTTTAAATTGGCCTGCTTTGTTTGTGATTCAAGATAAAGTTTCTATGGTTGACCTTGAAGCTCAGACATTTGTAGGAGTTTATTGCCCTTTAACTGAGAAATTCAGCTAGACTGAAAATTTGATATGGTTCAGTCACTTTAGCCGTCAGTATCTCCATTATCTTTCTCTCTCTCTCTCTCTCTCTGTGTGTGTGTGTGTGTGTGTGTGTGTGTGTGTGTGTGTGTGTGTGTGTGTGT
>JAVKLF010000060.1:12871054-12883294 GCA_034783495.1 Millerichthys robustus | reverse complement strand
ATTTATCTAATTTTGAGCCTGGTATGAAGATTTATTGCCTTCAGGATGAAAAGCAAAAGAACATATTTTTTAATAAAAAGTCTAGCAAGGGCAAGTGTGGAGTACGGAAAAGACAGAGAGTCTCTGAGATGATTATCTGAGATCTGCTCATTGTAAATTCACCTTAGCTTGTGCCATCCCGTCCGTCGTGCCAGTATCTGCTCTATCAAAGATCAGAGGAACAATGATCTCTGCATGCTGGTGGGAAAGCAGACGTACACTGCCCCAGCCCTTTGAATAGAACACCCTCATATTGCACAGGCATTGTGACATAAATAGAAAAGGGACTTGCATCTCATCTTACACACAGCAAAGAGAGATTCAGATCTGGTATCCAATGACTGCTTATTACATTGGGCTATTGGACCGCCAGTTTGGAGCCGGACTCATAAGACTGTCGGTGTGTTAAGAGGGTTTGCTCTGTTTTCTCACCCACACATAGACAGAGACTCTGTAAAGATAGGAAAAAAGGTAAACCTAACTGGACAGTCGTTTCTTCTGAAGCCTTTGCATGCAGGCTTCTTTAACCAGCACAGACACGGCCAGAAGTCAGAGCTTTATCTGTTTTAGAAGATTAATGGCCTTTAGGAATGTAACCCATCCTTGTCTTGACTTTATTTGTCTTTTTAGATGTAAATTGAAGCATGTGCATCAACATCAAAGCCAGAAGGCCCTGTATGGTAGGCAAATGTGGTTGATCCATAAATGTGTCCCTATTGTTGATACAGAACATCAGGTGTGTTTCCATCTTTTTAAAGAGGAAAGAGAAATCCAGGAAGAGCCATGACAAGATGTGAATCAAATGAAAACCTTGGGAAAATCTTTTCACATGGAGATTGACAAGCTAGACAAAGATAACACTGTAGCCTTTGCTTTTATCTTTGACTCGTTGTTTCATCATTCTGCCCCATCTTTTGACCAGTTGGTCAATTTTGGGGCCTTCGACCTAAATCAAACAGATCACTATCAACATTTGTCTTTTGAGAGTAAATGATAACAATGTCTTGACTGTGTGAGGAAGCTGTGAGATTTCTGATAAGTCTGTCAAAGATGCGGCTTTCATTCTCCATCCAACTGATTTCAAATGCAGATAAAGAGAGAAGAGGAAAAAGTTTGGCAGGTTATTCTTTTCTTCCCTATGACAGTTTGACAGTACACACTCCTCACAACAGAGGTGCCTGTCTTCTCTGCCACCGTCTGTACAGCTTTGTATCGGAGTCCTTGATTAGCAATCACTGCAGCGTAGCCCGTTTCTATTCAAAGTGAGAAGTATTAATTCTCTTTTCATATTGCAGAAACATCCAGACCTCGTTGATCCAGGTAAACACATAATTACCACTTCTTGATAGCACTCAAAAACCTCCATATGTAAATGTTTTAATTAAAAATTACAAATTACCCCTAGATGCTTGTCGTGCTTCCTCAGATTTATCCTTATATTGAAAAAGAAACATTTTGAAGAGAACAAAATAGTGGATAATGGTAAATAAAAACCTAAAACTGGTAAAGTGGAACTCCTAGACCAAAAACCTGTCGGATATTTTACAAATCGGGTGTAAAAACCCAACTAGCCAAGCTATGAATGTTTTGTTTGATAAACAGCGAATACAATTTGTAGCAGAAATGAAAAGTCTGTTTTCACATTAAGGAAAAAGCCAGTCAAACAAGGCAAAAAGGAAGTAGAGATTAATTCAATAATTTTACATATTAACACGGTCTAATACTTTAGAGCAGCTTTCTGTGTATCTCACTAATGGCCATTTTTATGAAAACTGGCATTTTAACAGGACGTATAGGGCAGAAAGAGCTGACAGGTTCATCTCAGCTCATTGTCAGGCAAGCTGACTTCCAGCATTAAAATTTCCTCTGACACATACATCCTAACCACTTATGGAGAGAGAGAGGGAGGGAAAAATGCAGCAGACCTCTGGTTTTGCATATTTAACACAGCACAACTGTTCAAACAGTCAAATAATGGAACTCTTGACTCTCCAACAAAAAAACTTTCAGATTTTACATGATGCTTCATAGATAATAAATGACTATGACAGAGCTCAAACAAAAAGTCTCATATCAATCAGAGGGGTCCACTTTTGATGATCTGCTGTTTGAGGGCTAAAAGTTGTGAGGGTTTTTTTTTTTCTAGTCCAAAAGAATCTTTAGACAGAATGAGTGTGACAGGGGAAGGGTAATATACCAATTAACCCTCCTGCTGCCCTTGTCTTCACATTGCACGCAGAGGTAAGGCTGACGCCTTGTGGGGCAGCAGGAGGGTAAACTGGGCAATAACTAACATTGTCCGATTTCCAGTGTGGCCAGCCAAGTCAACACTAAGAAATTAGTTTAGTTAGTCTTTATTTTTTTTAGTTCCAGTTCATGAAAGCACTGGAGCTCAACAGCAATCAAAAATCAAATATTTAGTTCTGTATCGGCTGTAATTCTGTGTCAGTTGGGTTTATTTTACAAACGCCTGGGTCCAATAACCTCGACATTTATGGATTTCCTTGGATGCAGACCGACTGAGAAACCTTCATATCCTGGTGCTATTCTGAAAAGAGATCTTTTTATAGCCCCTTCTTTGTTAATTAGTAAATAACCAATGTTTTGGTTTTTCCCAGAAGCCAGTCTGTTTTAAATACTAAAAGGGATTCAAAATGTCTGAAAGTGAGATTACATCACTGGAATCACTAAAAAAAAAAGAAAGATGTCTCCGTTTATTTTTAAGGCTACCATTTTTGTTGCCTTCATATTTAGCTTTTTTTGTTCCTCCTAAGAAAGCAGGAGTTTCTTCAAATCTCTCTATGGTGAGTGAGTGAGTCTGCTTTGACAGCGATAGGGTTCACCTTACCTTGATGATGGAGTTCAGTGTTTCCTTTCCTGTCTGAGGCACATTCAAAACCGACTCTCACCTGCCACACAGCTCCCCCCCCCCCACCCCATCCCATCCCCCTTTCTCCATTCCGTCTCCCTCATCAAGCTTTCCGAACGTGCACCTTCCCAAACTTTAATCTTTTCATTTTCAATTCATTTCACAGCAACTCATCACAAGGTTATCCCACATTTCAAAAGACATTTCCCCTTTTAGCCTCACCCCCTGTAGAGATTCCATAATTTCTGCATCTCCCTGTCAGTTCATTACAAACCTGCTCCACCAAACAGAGAACTAGCAATCAGACAAGAGCTGTGTTTCATGCCGATATAAATGCTCAACAAATCTGAAAATAAAAACTGAAATTAAATAAAAAGTTAAACCACTGTTAAAAACCTGCAAAGGGGGAAGCTGCCTCTTTAAATCTGACCAAAACACAGAACACTCCAAATTGGTTCATTTGATCAACAACATATGAGGATAATGACACAAACACGCTCATATAGGCTGAAAATAGCAACTATCCAGAGAAAATATGTTTTTTTTGTGTGGTCCAACTCCCATTTTGTCTGGGGGTTTTTTGTTGTTGTTTTTTTATAGCATCAGAGTGAATCCCTGTTGCCTGCTGTTCAGTGCTGTCTTGGTCACAGCATGGGGTCTGCTTCAATCCACTGACTAACCAACCTGTCTGAAATCAATGACCACCAGGACACAATGTGGAATTTCACTTTCTGACAGGCTCTATTGATTGTGGCAGACTTTATCAAGAAGTGTGTCTGAGAAAGGAGGATCTCTTTTATCTAATATAATACATGAAATGTTAAAAACAAACCCTTTTCTAAAATATGACAAGTATTCCATGATAGCAGAAGTTTAGCTTTTATTAGGTGGAATTTGGAAGATTTTCTGACAGCTGAAGAGTTGTGTGTGATATAATCGTTACATAAAGAGGGTGTGTAACTAAAAAAAGAATGTTAACGATTTGTGTCGAGACGTGCTCTGAAGAGCAGAACACTTCATTTGGCCCTGTTCAGGTAAATCACTAAAGGACAACCAGCAGCTGGTGATCCACTGAATTCTTATCAGCTGAAGATCAAACAGGCGATAGATTTCATAACCGAAGCTAAAATAACAGTGTGAGAACGACTGCTGATGACTAGAACTAAAAATAAATCTCATTTGTTTGTCCTTTTAGTAATAACTAGATTATCACTTTAAAAAGTGAGTTGTTGCACAATACAAAATTTACCTGATCAAATTGTTCAAACCAAATGTGCATGGCAAGTCCAGTCTTCCTGTGCCATCTTGGGTTTTACCCCATTGTGCAAAAACACATCATTAAAGGTTTTCCGGTAATTTATTATACTATACATGAATATAGATATTTTATTTATTAACCTTTATTTAAGCAGGCAAATCCTATTGAGATCACACATCTCTTTTGCAAGGAAGGCCTGAGCCTGAAGGCAGCCCAACTTGCATGTTTTGGTCTGTGAGGGGGAAACCAGAATACCTGTAGAAAATTCCAGAAAAACATGCAAAGTCTGCACAGAACAGATAGACCCTATATGGTCCAAACCGGGTATCGAACCCAGGACCTTCTGGCTAGATGGGTTAGACCACACTACATGCATCAACCATAGTTACAGTCCATGCCATTGGTAATTCCTTCCATTTACCAGATGCATCTTAAATAGGTGATTGTGGTTGGGTGTATATTGTGGGACTGTTTCATGGAAAAGGCATCAGTCATCCAGATCTGGCCAGTCTTGAATGCCCTTTTTTGTTTCTTGAAGATGTTTTAGCTCTTATCTATGAGCAAGGGTCTCAAACTCCAGTCCTCAAAGGTTGCAATCCTGCATGTTTTAGAGGTTTTCCTGCTCCAACACACCTGATTTGTATGAATATGTGATTAACAGACGTCTGTACAATTTGAAGAGTTAATTCAATCACTGAATCAGGCGTATTGGAGCTGGGAAACCTCTAAAACATGCAGGATTGCGACCCTCAAGAACTGGAGTTTGAGACATGTCCATAAGGTTTCATCAGTTCTATTTATAAATTAGAAGTTTCAGACTTATAAATCATAGGGAATCTGCAAATGAATCAAGAGGACATGTGAAAGAAGCTATCTACATTGGAAAAAAACCTAACATCAACAATAAAACTGTGGCGGCCTCAGGTTTCAACCATCCAACACTTACAATTCTCGCCACATCAGTCACTTTTACAACCATTCACACCTTGAAACCTGTGAAGAAAACACTTCAAATATTGTTTTAGTTGCTAAACTTGTTATAAGTGGCCTTGACCTTAACTCATAGTATGAATGGGTGGGTCAGTGATTCAGATGACTTCAACAACCCTTTTAAGATTAGTTGTCCTAACTACACCTTATGAGACAGAAACTCAATGTGTGATCAACACTGATAGAGCTGACTGGATGAGCGGTGAAACATAAAGTAACAAAACACAGTGAATCATTATGGTTTAATGGGCTAACAATCTGCCTCTGGTGCTTCTAATACATTAATTTTACTAAAAAATATGATTTATGACGAATAAACCTTCTTTTATAGTAGTGTACTGGCCAAGATCCATCCAACCATCATATTTTACCCACTTCTTCCTTTCAGGGTCACTGGTGCCCATATCTAGCAGTCACAGTGCGAGGGGCAGGCCCTGGACAGGTGGCAAGTCCATCACAGGGCAAAATAAAATGATACAAGTTAAATTATATAATACACACATCACTGTAAAGTCATTGAAACTATAAGTGTCCCAAACTAAAAAGAGATCAGACTTGGTCAATGCATCAGTGATAACAGTGGTTGCTATGATTAATCATACAATTTACAAACTGTTTAAATGTCTAGAATAAATAAAATGTATTTGGACTTGTTTAAGGAGGGTCCTTAGGACTTGGATTGTTTTGGAGTTAGTTCAAAGGCTGTCAGGCAACATCTACTTGACCCACAGCCCTATGTGGGTTCTTGGTATAGTCCAGGGTTAGACAGTCCTGGTCCTCCAGGGTCACTATCCTGCATGTTTTTTTATATTTCCCTGTTCCAACACATCCGATTCAGTGACTGAATTACCTCCCGGCTTTATGAAAAAGACCGCTAATCACCAATTAATTCAAATCAGGTGTGTTTGAGCAGAGAAACCTCTAAAAACATGCAGGATATCGGCCCTCGGAGACCAGGATTGCTCACCCCTGGTACAGTCTGAGAAAAAAATATATATATTTTTGGCTTCTAGTATGAAATAAAGAAAAATATAGGTTAAAGCATCATCTGCGCAGAAAGTCTTTACACCCCCTGAGCTTTAACCTGTTGTTTTCTACCTCTACAGTTTTTAAAACATCACAACATTCAAACTAACTCTCCAAATATATAAATAAGATTGGCTACAGGCTAAACAAAAAGCATTAATGATTTGAGGTTGCTCTAAATATTAAAGCCAAATGCAATAAAAACAAACCATGTGAGTAAGAGTAACTTTATTAGTCAGCATAAGACGTATAAGATTAAGCCAACCTATTAGGTCATTAGATCAATACATACAATTTTAATATCAATAGGAGTTCCTGCATCTGTGATAAATAAGTGAGTGGTGAAGAAATTACATCAGTGCTGCTATTAAATGTCAAGGGAGGGTGGATTTGAAACTTTCATATTACGGGATTAGCCCGTCCAGGAAAATCCAGTTTTCAGTCTTATCGTCTTATCCATGGCAAAAACATTTCTGAAAAAGGTGTTCATAGATAGAAAATAAAAAAAACAATCATTTTAGCCAAAGCATAAACTCTAGAAATCCTTGTAAATGCTATAATCAGTTTTGTGATTAAATTTTTGAACCAAAATTTAATAATATAAAAGTGTAAACACGTAGGTATCAACACACCTATAATGAGCACCCACATTTTACCTCTAAAACATTTAGCATGATGCAGGTTTTAGACAACATGCAGAAGTTTTAACTTAAGTGAATCAGCTAAAAACAAAATAAATATGATGATACATACAGTCGGTATGTAAAGTTGAAAGTATTTCATATACTGGCAAATCACATATCCATAAGCAATTTACACTAAAAAAACAAAAGGATGTGTTAAACATGGCGATTTATCAGTTTTTAAACTCATTAGAATTCTAAATGTTGCCGTTCACAGTGGTCAACAGGAATACCAGCCGCAGCTATGGACATTCATTTTGTTTGATGTTATTGGATGGTATATCTTTTATAGATCTTCAAACACCTAAACAAGTTCATAAAGTAAAATCAAATTATATAAGTAGGGTACACTTTAATCTGTCACTTTCAGAAAAGAAGAAAAAAAAAACAATTTTCTCGTAAGCACCCAGAATCTATGTATCTGAAAGATTTATAAAAATATTCAGCAACTTGACATTTTACTTAAATAAGAATCAATTGTGCATTTATTCAATTGGAAAATGTGATTCATTATTTCTGTATTTACACAGACAGCTCACATCTCCAAATTGAATTTCCATGTCTCGGCATTCACATTTACATAAAAAAACAAGACGGTGCAAAGGAGAGGGAAAAAACCCATTCTGAGAAGACTTCGGTTTAACCGTTGAAAGCCTGTCTTGTTAAAGGACATTTTGTTGATAGGATTTATTTTGCGAGTTCAGCTAGTGGGATGGAAAAGTCCCTCCAAAAATTTCCCCAATAAAGTACATTGAATCACATCATATATCATAATATATTGTCTCATATGATCATATTGAGTGCAATGGCCTATCACACAACATTATTTCTATCACATTGTCTAATAAATATAGTATTATAATGTCAAATTGTATTGACTCGTATAACTTATATTGTGTTGTATTATATCTAATATCATACTTTATCTCATATCATCTTTGTCTCATCATACAGTATATTGTTTCATATCACGTATCATTTAATAATCATATATGATATAAACCTTGTTGTATTTCATAGCATATTTTATCATTTAATGAGTCATATTGTATCATTTATCATATCAAACCCTTTATCATTATGTATTATCTAGCAAATCAGGTTATACTTAATCATGTTATCCTACATACCATATCACACTGCATCAAATTATCTTTTATATATTATTTTGTAGAATTGTGTATTAAAATGTAAAAATACCTCAATATTATATAATAGCATTGAATCATAATGTATCAAATCAATTGTTGTATGTTGCTTTGTATTTAAGGACTCATATATTGAGATATAAGGGTGCAAGAAAATATTCATACTGTATCAATATTTAATTCAGTAAAAAGTGTAAAAAAGAAAATGTCAAATGTAAACTTTAATTCTAGCAGTTCACTCTTGTATTGTAGTTTAGCCTCCAACCACTAGTTGGCAGCAGCCAGACAGCCATGTGGCTCCTCCACTCCTGAGGAGCCCAGGAGTATAATGCTAGTTCAAACGGTAGTGTTAATGTTTACTTACAATGTTAAGTACGATGGCTAAATCTGAGCAGATTAGACCGGCACCCACTGCCTTCAAAGCTTGAAGTGTGGACTCATTTCGGGTTTCAAAATAAAAATGGCATCAAAGACTATGATAAAAGCTATACAATTGGAAAAATCTGCACCACAACAATGTACAGCTAAAGCACCTAATGCAGAGAGTGGTTTCTGCTCAGTTAACTCTGAACAAAGTTCAAACACCAAAGTTGCCACAATCCTCAACTCATGCAATCAAGATAACACCATCAGTGATTTACTTGCAAAGACATGCGCCATCTTAGTGTTGCACAGAACGAAGGCTTCCCTAACGTGATGAAGACACAGGAGCCGCAATTCAACATACCTTCTTGTCACCGTATTTTTATGCAATCAGAAGAATACTGAAAATTGTACAGTATTTTTCTGATTGTATAAAAAAGGACATCACTTCATTTGATGGTTAAGAATACAAAGTGAACCTAAAACAAGTCCATGCTCAAATGCTTTTAACTAATAATGACTTGGATTTAATGTTTAGTGCAGTGTCCCTACAGCCATGACAACACACAAAATATAAATCAAACATAAATTTAATATAAAATTAATTAATGGTCTGGCAGGAAAAGTGTAGTCCTGAATTAACTGTAGTTCACTGTTCCACTTGGTCAGCTTTACATCCCCATGGACAACGTAGCCAGATGGCACTTTTTGACTGTCAGCATTTGTCTCACACATAGATGCGCAGCTACAAGAGGGTGCATATACACGCGCGCTCACAGTACTGATCCGAACCACATAGGCATTTAGCTAATTGGTAAATCTAAAACAAATGACATGATGCTCTAAAAGATCACAAGCAAACCGCAGAGTTAAAACTATACCCATTTGACTCCAGATGACTGCACAGTTTCACATGCAGGGCTATCACTTTCAGACACGCCACACTTTGGTAGACGAGTTGGCTATTGGACACCATTCCCACTTGGGCCGGTGTGTTTATAAAGAGAGTCCCCAAACAGTGGAAATCAATATCGTCTGTCAGCTTTTTAGTGTGTCCATGGAAAGAGCAGAGACGGGGAGACTGTAGAGAGAGCTGCATCCGTCCATCAGACTCTCTGTGACCGCCAACAGCTTTGATTGAACATGACAGAACGAGAGCATGTGAGGACAGCCCAAATTTACCAAGATAGAGAGACTAACACCTATGATGCTGGTCAATTCTCTGCATTCAGGGCTTTTTCCTCCACCAAACAGAGTCAACAAAACGTGTGAAAGTAACAGAGTGGCATCTTGGGAACAATCTTCATATATCTGCAGTACAGTCGTGCACACGTTCCCACATATACTGCAGCTTTGAAGAAGAGTGCACTCGTATGCAAGGCGAAGCACCTAATTGCTCTGGCAGCCATTGAATGATGACAGCGGCCATGGTGGGAGTTGGCGTGACTTTGTCTGAATGTATGTAATTATTTAGCACAAAAGGAGGGGCCACACGGTGCCAGAGCAGATTTACTGTGTCTGTGGTCAGTGCATTCAGTGGGGAATCTAATGATGAGCACTTAGGGGCTAAATTACCACTACATTGTTTACCTCTGCTCATACAAATGCAGGCTCCACCGAGAGCAGAAAAGGTGCAAGAGAATTCGCTGAAACTTGTACATTAAAGTCAATGATCTGATGGTGTAGAGCAGCCCTGGAAGGAGATGAATGAAAGCAGAGGCAGGGGAGAGGCTGAAATGTCTTTTTTGGTGAAAGCCCCTTCTCTTTACATGCTGCTGACAGCTAGCCTGCAAACAAATCCCTGGATAAAATGGTGGAAAGCTCAAACTTGAGACCCTAAGACATTTCAAGCTGCAGTATTTTCAGTCTGAACAGCAACACAACATAGACTCAAATAAGAAATACACACTCCGTATTAAATTTGCTTCAAAACCAGTTTTTGGCTTGAATATCGTGATCACTGGCTGTTTAGATGCAAACTCCATTGTTAAAACCTATCAACTCAGGACTTATCCAACGATTTAGTCTCCCTCTAACCATCACTTATGACAAAAGTATCCATCTGAGCCTCTGTCAGAGGTCATTTACATAATTAAAGAGGAGAATTACGAAGAAGGCTGAGGCAGGACAAGCCTGCCATTTGGCAGAGAGAGGAAATGAAGATGGAGGGAAAATGCTTTGGCTAGAAAGGGGCATTGGACGATAATAATGCATAGAGAGCAGCAAAACTGGAGTGTGGGATAAAGGTGGAGAGTGGAGGAGGCAGAAAGAAAGAAAGAAAAGCGACAAGGCTTGGAAAGAGACAGGCTGTTTAAATATATAAAAAAAGGACGAGAAAGAAAAAGAAGGAAGAGCTCAAAGTCTGTCAGATAAAAGTCAGCTGTTATGTTTGACTGAGCGGCGGAGATGGGAGGGGCACGACAGATTTAAAAGTTAGCACAGTGAGAACAAAAAAAGATAAAGAGAAACTTGAGTGAGAGATTGAGAGGACTTCAAGATAAGTCAGAGGATCTCAGGTGTCTCAGCATCTTACCTTGGCTGACGCCGCAGCCACGGATCCCGCTCCCGTGATGCCTCGCTTGACCGCGAGGTCACCGCTCGATGTTGTCACGGCAACCGTGACTGGGGTGGGGAGGAGGGAGGGAATGACCGGGAGGGGAAGGAGACCGGGACGGTTGTTGCCATTGACAACGGCGGAGGCACAGCTGTGGTTGGCGCCTCCGTTGTGGAGGCCAGACGGACGGATGTCTCGTCGCTCCCAGGGTCCCCGATAGTCCCTCTCGTAGCGGTGGTGGTGACGTGACATCACTTCCTCTTAGCAGGAACAACAGGGGCAGGCCTGCGTTAAAAAAGGGAACAGGAGAGGTCAGGATGACATTCTGACTGAAGCGGTGGTGGAAACAGGAATAGCTCGCTCAAAGGGAGAGCTTTTAGCAACGCGAAAAAAAACATCAGGTGAATTAAAGAGAGAACATCCTGATATGAAGGTGTAAAAGCTCCCATGGTTACAAACTGACACAAAGATATTGTAATTCATTAATTGCGACTAATGTCTCATTCTCTCAGTCATTAATGAGGGCTCAAACAAGAGGCAGTGAAATAAGTCGTTAAACAACACAAGCAGGTGAATTTGAACATGAAGCATGTATAGTTTCAACAACAGGAGGTTAAAACAATATATGTGGGCAAAATACAAACAGGTACACACATTAGTTCCCCTCCAAGGGCAGCGCACCAGCGACATGACCTCACGGCCGAAACTCTTTCATCTGAATGGATAAATACCCCCCCTGCAATAACGGTTCGTCTCATATATCTAATGGCTGCTTAATTCAATCACACTGCCCTTGAAGTGCATTTGAGGGTTCTCCCCTTTTACCAGACACAGCAGGCTGTGACAGGCTAAGAGGCGACAGTGAGCTGGAATTACATCAGTATGGAGTACGGTGCTATTGTACTGTACGAGCAGCGTATCGCTCTAATATCATAAATCAAACACATACAGGATGTAAAACGGAGTAGAATCCATCACCGAGGGGCTTTGAAGCGCATTGTGCTCAGCCGCACCACAAGGCGCATTATGCTTACGGAGTCGCTGATAACACATGAAATAAATAAATAACAACCTCAAACCAGGTTTGCAACCCCCCCCCCTGCAAAATCTCCATCGTCTGCGAGTAGAGAATGACAGCGGATGATAAGTCTTTTTTCTGTACGCCGGGGTCTGTCACGCTGCTTCCTTTGGCTCACAGAGGAGAGAACGCATTGAAATGCCAGCGTCTGTGTGCACATCTGTGTGTGTGTGTGTGTGTGTGTGTGTGTGTGTGTGTGTGTGTGTGTGTGTGTGTGTGTGTGTGTGTGTGT
>JAVKLF010000060.1:12859429-12870492 GCA_034783495.1 Millerichthys robustus | reverse complement strand
TGTGTGTGTGTGTGTGTGTGTGTGTGTGTGTGTGTGTGTGTGTGTGTGTGTGTGTGTGTGTGTGTGTGTGTTCAAAGGCTATATAAGCTACAACTGGATGACTGTGCATCTGTTAGTACAGCATATGTTGAAAACTCCACGGCAGTATGAGATCATCCCGGTGAAGACTGGGAATGAACGCTTCCTTACGAAGCTTTGATTCTACAGAAACAATGTGCAGCCAGTGGTGAGAGATTTGACACAACTGGAAAGGGGGACAGTAAAGGTTTTAGCTGCATCTGGACAACTGAACAACTTTTATTAAAGCTTACAGAAAGCAATCACCGACTGTACATCTACAAGGATTTAACTTTTGCAGTCAGCTTGGTTCAAGATGGCCGCCACAACCAACTGATATAAAAGAAATGTCTACAACTCAGCCAATTCTCAGATATTGACCTATAATCGTGTGTGGTAGTAGCTGAGATGGATCCCTAACACACATTTTGAGCGCTAACAGTTCACACAAAACCTTGGTTTAAAGTTTTGCCATTCACTATTTGGAGTCAACTGTGTTAGTCCGTTTGACTCTGGCATTAAAAGAGTTGGGTGATACGCTGTTCCTCAATGCTAGGCCTTTAATTTGAATTTCCAACCTCCCAACCGCACCACCGATCCTCATTTCTTTTTCTCTAATACAAGGTCTGACTCTGTGCAAACATCGGAAGGCAATCCGTGGCAACTGAAAGCTGTGGGAAACACTCTCACGCTCTCTGCAATAACCTCTCCCCCTCTCCATAGTAACCCCTTTTAATAACCTCAAATTTTCCAACAGGCTAACCTTGCATTATCTCAAAAAAAATATGTACAGGGAGAGTAACAAGGTGCTAGGTCAGTCGAACAATGGCTGTGCTAGTCCCAGGTAATATTCTCCTTATCTCCTGAGCGCCACACCACAGCTGGGAAATGAAAAGCTGCTGGGGAAAATCCCAACATATAAAACAGAGAGGGGAAAAATAAGAAACAGGACATTATCTCCACAAAAGACTGAACTGATGAGCTCGCTTTGATGTTTCCGTACGATGTCGCTGTCCTTTTTTTCAAATATATAAATCAATTGTTTTACCAATCTATGCAGACATGTCGGTGTGCATTTACTGCACTCTCTGTGGTGCAGACTGTGATTTACTGAAAAGCCAACGAGTGTTGTCTTCCTGTAAGACCCTGAGCACATGGGAGAACAAATCAATACATCTGATTATGCAGAAGAGGAATTGATCCACGTTTGCATGTTCTCACTCGGGAGAGCTTGGCAGAGAGGCTGCAACAAAAAGAGTAGCTTTAAAAAAAGAAAAGAAGAAACGTAGGCGCATGCTGTTTACACACAAAGAAAATCTCATCCACTCTGTTCAAATACAAATTACAAAAATAGTGGAGTCCACTCTCTTTGTCTGTTAGCAAAATATGTCATAAACTACTGGAAGAAATTTAAGGAAAATCCCAGAAAGAAATTGTTGCACGAACATCTACCACTGAGGCCCTGTGATGGACGTGCCACATATCCAGGGTGTACCCCGCCCCTCACGCTGTGACTGCTGGAAATGGGCACTAGTGATCCCCATGACCATGAAAGGAAGAAGCGGGTAACAGATAATGCAAGGATGGATGGATGGATCGACCACTGACTAAAGTTTGAAGTTAACCTGATTCATGATGGCCCCCTTGGTGAAATTAACCCTTGCAAACACAAAAATTGCAATAGCTCAGCCAACTTTACAAATAAACATTTAAAACTTGGTGTGGTAGTAGCTGAGAGTGACATCTAACACAAAGTCAAAGAGCTAGCAAATTATGCAAGACCTTTGTTTACAACCTTAGTGTGCAAGGCAGCAAGAGACACTCATTCCACTAAGGAATGCTAATTTCTTTATATAATTTTCTATCTCCTAACCAGATGCCACAGATCTGCAATGGTACTGAATGTAATCCCAAGTCGCTCCCAGTGCCTTGCATCAACGATAAATGCTGTTGTTTTTGTGTTTAGGAGGCTTTCAAATTACTATGCATCTCACTCTATCACTCACTTAACCAGATGGCATTTTCAGAATCTTGGCTCTACATTTCAATATGTGCACAATCCTCTAAGTGAATTCCTATCATCTTTGCACTACACACGCAAGTATGCACTGGGTAACCGGAGACTGGCGACTGATCCCTGCAGAGCAAGTGTCACCCAAAACAAATCCCGCTGCGTTTATGGCGAACAGAAGGATTTAAGCTACTAATTACAAAGTCTTAAATTCCCTCCACAGCTCGGTTTCTGCAACTCCTCCAAAAGCTGCGCGCACGGACACGTGCTCCTCTCGCAGGCTTGACAGAGCGTGTTTGTGGGGTTAAGAGTGAGACGGCGATAAGAGAAATCTCACTCTCGATGCTGCCTGCGGAAACCAACACCCAACCCACCTGTGGGCTCTGCCAGACTAGATAAACAGTTGAATACTCCACATCTCCTATGTCAGACGGCTCCGCGCCGCATCCCTCCGGGGGGAACGATGGTGCCAGTGACGATTTGCCCGTTTTCTCTCACATGCAGTAGCTCTACAGTCAGTCGTGGACGGGGTCTTTCAGAGGAGGGATGATAACCTTTGCTGCAAGGTGTACAACTTAAGTCAATCCAAGAAATGTTTCAATTTTGTAAAAAAAAAATAAAATAAACAACAAAAAAACAAGATTACAACAGTGTTTCAGTCATACCCTGCAGCAATTAATGAGTTTCTTCAGCGCCTGCAATCCTGTCAGCATGTTAATAATTTTTACCCGGAGGTGTTTCCCATGCCAAATGCTATTCTCTAACTCGGGCTAAAATAAAAGCTGATGACAGGAAATTCTTCCCCGTGAGATGAAGAACAAAACAAATGATTTTAATTACTAATCTTCTGACGGGCAGGATCAAAAGACAAAGCCTCCGGTTTTCCAACGTGAGCAAAGGTGTTAAGAATGAAAGAAAGATGGAAAGAAGTGCCATGTCAGCAATCAAACCTAATGGGCTGACTGACTGGCATCTCTATTGTGTTGTCTGTCACGATGTGCAGGCAGAATTTCTGCTTGCAAGAAGATTTTTTATTTTTTTTAAAACTGTGTGCACACCTGAACTAATGCAGCTGATGCGTGACTATCCAAACGGCGTCCCGCTGGCAGTCGTGAAAAGCGAGAGCTCTGTGGGTGTATTTGTGTGTGGGCCTGTTGGAGTGCAGGGCCAAAAACATGGCTGACATCATCCTGACCTCGCTGGCATTGCCATGGAGATGCCCTGCGTGTTGCTCCTCCACGTCAGTAGTCTTAACTTTAACTCTTGAGCAACAACCGATCAGCCTAAATTAAAAAATAAATAAAAAAATAAATAAGAAATAGAAATGAAGAAGTTGTCTGGCAGGTAGAAATGTGAGACACACACCCTTCAGAACAGCATCTGTCACTCCGAGGAGGCACGCAGTGTGTTGGGCGTGTGTGTGACAGAGCTGCGTTAACAAAGCCATGTGGGAATACGCGGGGAGCTGCGGAGAGACGTGAGGAGAGACGGAACGCAACAGATGGACAAAGCGTGGCAGCAACTGCAAGGCGGCCAGGCCGTATGAGAGGGAGCGTGCAAATGAGAAATAATAGCGGTGAAGTGCGTGTGTGTCAGCAGGAATAGAAAGAAGGGTGTTAAAGAAGGGTTTAAAGTGAGAGGGGGCTGTGTGTGTCACTCCCCTGTTCCGATGTGTGATGTTTGCTTTGCTGACACGTTCTGCTCGATGTTCAATACCTCTTGCTACAGATACTCCCCAGGAGGAAGGGCTGCTTTTTCCAATCTGTAGTTGTGTTCACTCTTATTGACCCAGTGATGGGATAGCTTTTAGCATGCTAACACCCAAACGGTCGTCTCCTGCAATCACAAGGCTGTACTAATGATCAATTCATCCATCAGCGACTCTAAAAGATTGAGGGCCAGCGTCGATTGGCACGCGGTAACTTCATGAGGACGAGATATAGCTGTAAACGAGGGCCCCCGTGGGAGAAACCTGCTCTTTGCTTACACCCGGGTCACTTACACATCAATAGAACTGGACACCATGTGCTGACAAGTCCTGGTCGACAACAGAGGTGTTCACGACGAGGCAGTAAAAGGAGGGACTCTTGGTACAGGAATAGCCCACAGCAAGCCTAAGTCTTAGACCTTTTAGATTCTTGGTGCAGCAAAAGGGGGGCAGCAGTTTTACGGTGTCAAGATGGGGGCTAAATTGTAAACATATCAATCTGCAAAGGTCAGCTAAACAGATATCATTAATAAAGCAGAGCGCTGGGTAAATGGAAGCTTACTAGATAATACAGAGTAAATATGTTCTGAACAGTTACAGTCCAACCATGTTTAATTTGAGGGGCTTTTAATTTTTTCAACCATTCTTTTTTCAGGATGGAATGATTACACAACATACAACTTCAATCGATAAAATTAAAATTTGTGTGCACAAGTTTAAATTTATTCTGGAATTTTTGGAATCCACTATGCATACAAACGCAAATATATACATACATTTATCTAAATCATTCTGCAAAGATTTAACTTGACAAGAACGAGATCTGTTAGCGCCTTGTCAGTGATCATGATTGACTGCAACTGGTAGTTTCTCTTTACCCTCAGAAAAAAGGATGTGTTGGAGAGTCCTCACGATTTTGATCAATACTCATCTGTCACCTTCACATAAAAGAAAATTGGTTAAGATGTTCCGGAACAACCCAGAAACCACTAAAGCTCAAGTCTGCCATAAAATGGAAACTCCCAGAACACAAGTGTCCCTGTTCACAGTGCAGACAGTTTTACATCACCATGGACTGAGATGGTGCTGACCACAAATGAAGTCCCAAACGTGACCTTCAAGCTCAATGGACAAGCCAAATGCCTTCTGGAGAAAGGTTTAATGGTCAGGCGAAACTAAGATTGACCTATTTGGCCACAATGACAAGAAACATGCTTGTAGGAGTCAAGGTGAGGCTTTCAAACCACTGTAGGAAAATTTAGCAACTGTCAAACACGGTGGTGGTAATATCAGGCTCTCTTGATGGCATGTTGTCAAGGTGCAATTTACTAAGGTACATTTAACCAAATATTAGTAGTGGTATTTGCATATTTGAGTCTGTGTAGATCTGAGAAAGACAAATAATTTAAACATTTTCACTCAATTTGTGTTTTTAACCATCAACGCTCAAACTTATTATGAAGTCTGTGGTGACCATCTGTGTCATTATGACTCATTATGATGAGTGTCGGAGTTTTTACTAACAACTAATGTGAAGAATATTCTTTCTAGGGTTTTTATGTTGAAGTGCTGAGTGATACAGCAGAGTGAACTGTCAAAAAACCCTGGCTATTTTTAGCTTTTGCTCTTGAACCTTAGAACAAAGTAGAAGCGAGAGGGAAAGCAAACATGGGAATGCAATATTTCACAAGCTCAAACAATGAAGAAAAGAGACAAACGTCTTCAGGCACAGAGATGCAGCTACCTGCTGGCTTGGAAACCCAAAAGCCCTTTGTTGGGATTGATCCCTCGCATTAACAGGTTGAATTAATTCCGGTGGTTTGAGGGGGAATTAGTGCTTTGCTACCATTTGCACACCTAATTAGTGGTCTGAGTGGAATCTGAAGACACCACAGACTCGGTGGCGAATTGTACAAATGCGAGACCTCTCAGAACGGATCTCACCAGCTTAAGCACTGCCAGAACCAAAAATAGCCCTTATTCTACAGCAGATTAGAGGCATATAGTTTGGTATTACTTTACAGAGCCAGAGCTACAGTACAGCTGGGAAGCATTTGACACACAAACAAACATGAACCATGGGGGCAATAAGAGAGGATGATTACTAGAACCCAGCACCTCGCAGTTCCTTATCTCATCTGCCTGTTAGGACTTCCCCACAGATTTGGAGATCACAGTGAGAGATAGCACTTTGTACATTAATCTGACACCTTGATGGATCAAGCCCAGCAGGCGAACATCCGACTGCCTCATTTTGCCTGAGACATACACTTCCTGATCACCTCTTTTTATAGAGCATGCAAGCAAAGGCCACATCTTTCAGAATAGATTAAAAAAGGGTCACATGTATTAAACAGACAGCGACAGGATAAATAAAAATGACTAAGGCTAAGGTGTGTTCTCTCTTTCTATAAAGACAGATTGCATATTCCCACAGTGCTGACAATAAATTTCACACTCAGGGTGCATCAGCACAATTCTTTTAGAAAAGCATTAATGGGTAAAACTTTCTGGAAGAGGAAGCTGGCAGTTGTGTGTGACTGTCTGTGCTTTGTGTCGGAGATACAACATGATGCAAGGGTTTCCAAGCAGCTTGTTTACTGAAGTTTGAATGCACATGGTCCATTTCTATATCTTATTTTTATTTTTTTTTTACATGACCAATCATCATTTTCTATCCAGAAATGTCAGCTTTCACCGGTGCCCATGCAGACAGGAATGGCCACCATGTTATGAAGCATTGCAGTAATGGAGTCAGAAACACGCTGCACGTCATTAGCCCGAGGAACACAGGGGCACCTCAGCCTCTGCCACAGAACACTACTGCTAAGTTAATTAAAACACAGACTTTCAACAAAACACAACATTACCACGACAGCAAGACAGAGAGCTAGAGAACAACCCCGAGGCAAGGGTGCACGCTTTCCCCATACAGCCATGTTGCTAGCTATTTTTTTGGCGCAGGGCACAGAGTCGCACATCTCCAGATGTCAATCGCGTCACATTTCCAGTGTCGGTGTTTGTGCAGAAGTAGATGGGACTTTGTGTGTGTTCTCTGTAGCCTGTGTCAGCTGTCGCATTTTCTCTCTTTGCCACATCCTCTCGTGAAATCCAAACAATAGCAGGAAAAAAAGAAGAAAAAAGAAAAACAATAGCAGAGTCAAAAGCAAACAGCTTTTGCTTCCGATGCTACATGTTGTTACAAGCGCCACGTGTAAATAAAACCTGACTTTAAGCTAAGGCATTACTGTAACACACATGTGGCCCTCGTTCATGCGTGAGGCTCAGCTTTGAGAACGGGGCACGAGACAAGTGAAAGAATAGTGACTTAATTATCTAAATGGCTGCAGCGGAGATTACTGAGGGCAGTGAGCATCCATCTCTTTCAGCGTCACCAGCTTAGAGGGAACAGCCAAGGAGGAGAGATCAAGAGATCTAGACATCAAAAAGAGACACCATCAATAAGAGGGTGAAAAAAATAAGACTAAAGAAATTAGGAGAGAACATGAGATAAACGATTTGCACAAGAGCAACAGAAGTAACTACTGTGACGGTGAAATAAAACTAAAAATTGGTCAGCTTGACTGCCTCCGGTGGGCTACTAGAACCCTGCCTGTGGCAAAAGTCTGCAGGGTTAAAACTTTCTTTCTGGAGCTAACATAGAGCATAAGAACGATACTGTAAGCCTTGGCAGGAGCAAGGTTGACATTTTAATATGTTCATTGAGATGCTTTATTAAAAATATACTACATATTCCAATTCCAAAATGTCTATATTTCTTGCTTTCTAGCTTTGACAGTTGAGTACGAAAAAGAAAAGTAATAAGTGTCAGCGGAGACAGAAAATCAACAAATCAACGAGGTAAAGAGCTCTATAATTTCCCATAACAGTATAAAACTGTGTCTATCAAACTGATTCAAATCCAGCACCAGTCATGATTACCTGATTTAAGAAGACTGAAGCCCAGGTCGACTGGCTGAGGGACAAGCTGCTCCGCTATCCTCAACTACCATGAGCAACATTCAATATTTGTACTTAGTAGAATAGTCTGAGCTCTGATGAAACGGGAAGTCAACATTAACCAGGCTTTAATCAGAGAAGTCACCAAAACATTCATAATTCAAATGAGAGTTCAAATTTTAAGGCAACAATTGTCATTCATCTTTATTATATTTACATTTATTAGCGTTCTAAGTTTTTCAAAAATCAGTTTTTATGAGATCTTCAAACAGAGATGTTAATAGAGGGAGATCAGTGAGATATTTTGAGCCCTTTGCTTTTATTAAAGTGATAATTCAAATCTTCCAAAACAAGGTTATGTGGGAGGCTGAGAAAGAGACTTGAATCACTATAAAATTTGGGAGATTTAAATTGTACAATTAGTCATTTTTAACCAGAATTAAGCTACTTTTCAAAGTGCTATCTGCTGCAGGTAAGATATTTGTGAAGGAACCTGCAGATCTCCACTTCAAACAAATGAAAATATCACTTATATTAAATCAAATGGTTATGGTTTTTCTTATAGTAAAGAATTACAAGGAAGCTGAAGTAAAGGTTGATGGTGGACAGTTCATAAATCAGTCAGCCAAGTTTGTTGCTTCATTTTAGCTGCTCTTTTATACTGTCCAGACATGTGGGTATTAACGCAGACACAAAGGGATTCATTAGGTTAAAAAAAATATGTTTTTAATTTAGGCCAAACAAACATTTTATGTGACCTAAATACATACAGATATCCAACCAGGCAGGGCTCTTTAATTTAACCTAAGCCATCTGGTTGGTTCCCCCGTCAGCAGTGATGGCTGCTGCCTGTCCAGGCAGGCGCCAGTAGAGCCAGAAATCCCCCTGTGTGATCCAACAGCATATTAATCTCCTGAAATCTCAACCTTTTCCAAAAGGGCAGACATCATGGTATCCTCACTGCAGTTGTTCGGGCTAACATCATCTCACATTCGTGATTTCTTCACTTTTGTTTTAGGTGACATGAAAAGTGAGGAAGGAGCGACAGTCCTTTCACTTCTCTCACTGTGCCTCTCCGTCTCCACCTAATTCATGTCTCTGGGTGCTTCCTCTAAAAGCCATTCTCTGTCATTGTCCATCGTTTCATATCTGTATGAGCACAGTGGCCTTTCAGAGTGCATGGTGAGTGGCGCCACAGCAGGGTCTGGCCCAGAGGAGCGGTTGGAGCGGTGCAGATTAATGGCCTATGAGACAGCCCAGGGCAGGTGGAATGAACAAATACAGACTGCCAAAATGGCAGCGAAAAAGCAAAGGGTGACTGAAAATTAAAGGAATGTGGTATACACTAAACAGTATGTAGGCATTTCGAGAATAGTTATGCAATAATGACAAAAAAAAACCAAACTTTCCTTGAAGGAATCCATATCGCCTGCTGCCTTTAAACTACGATCATCTTATGTTAAGAAATGACACTTTGGTCAAACCTATTATAATTATAATATTATATTATTTCTAATGTCATATTGCAACATGTCACATGATCTGTTAGCTCTTGGAGAATGTGTTGTGAGGGATTGTCAGCTACTACCAGATCAAATTTTACTGCAGTTTCTGTAAAACTGACGGAGGTGTAGACATTTTGTAATGCTGAGGTCGATTAATTTTAACAACCAATTTTTATTGTTGCCACCTAAAGTTAAATGAGTAGATGTACAACCAAGAATTACTTTCAAAAAGGTTAATTAAAAATCCATTCAGTGGCTTGGGACATATTTTGATAACTAACAGTCATTGCCAGAGTTTTAACAAGTTGTTCTGATCAGTTAGCAATTAGAGTGCAAGTAAGAAATCAATCTCTAACTAAATGTGAGTAAAAATGACATGGTTACAGCCATATTTGTATTTAATCTTTATCTTTAGTGGCTTTTAATAAATATATACTATCTGTTATGTACTCAGACTGAAATGTTATGTATTAACAAATACTTTGTCTACAAGTAATCCAAACTGACAAAAGGGAAAGGCAAAAATTACCAAGAGAATAAACAACAAAGCACGCAGGTGACTGATGAGCTTTATTTTATCAAAAGAAATGTGACAAGAGTCAGAACTATTAAGTTATTTGTCAATGGGCAGGTAATGAGCTGTTAATCATTAATGCCATTAGGCAACAAAACTAATTGTCTCCCAGTAAGCACTGCTCGATAAGTCAAACTGTGTAGAAGGTCTCCTGAAATATCATATAAACAACATCATTGTTTTAATTAACAGCAACTCTGTAGAGCTATGCGTAGATAAAACAGTTCTGTTTTTAAGCCTATTATTAATGTGAGATTGGGCACTGCCTTTTGAAAAACCATAGCTGTACAGGTTCAGCAGAGTCACAGAAATTTGTGTTGGCATGGTTGCAAAATAAAATGGAATATTTAACAAGTGCGCTTCACCAAAAATCATGGCAGCCTCGCCTCTGTCAGCGAGCCCCAGGGCAGTTGTGGCTACAATGTAGCTTACCACCGTCTGTGTGTGAATGTGTGTGTGAATGGGTGGATGACTGTAGTGTAAAGTGCTTTGGAGTCTGTAGGGACTTGATAAAGCGCTATACAAGTACAAACCATTTACCATTAATCAAAAAAAAAAATGCCACTGAGGGATAAAAAATAATAATTTATATGTGTAATAAATGCTTGCAATTGTTTGAATAAAAGACATATGTGGCTGAAACTGCAGTACATACAAGTAACGTAAAAATAGGATTTTATTTTCTTACCCTCTCCTTGCCTCCCTTTTATTTTCACTTTCCAATCACCTCCCTCCTTCGCTTCCTTCCTTTTTTTTGCCCGTGCCTCAGCTGTACTCTCACACACAATCAGCCACATGAGTCCAGGGCTGACACAGATGAGAGAGGGACACATGCACACGCACATGTGACAGAGTGCTGGGGGTTTTTAGACACGATCAGAGATAAGGAAAGTGAAGTGAGAGATAAAAGGATGCAGGAGAGGCGAGGGAGGAGAGCAAGTGACGACGGAGGGGAAATGAGAGAGCACGGTTAGATGGGAGAAGAGGTGAAACAAACGCACACGCACGTGCACACTCTTTAATCAATATGGCAGGAATGCGGTCTTGTGGTAAATCACTTTCATGGCAATAACAGAGCAGCCACTATCCCTCTTTTTAATATGTTACCAGAGTGTCAGTGGGTGATACGTGGTAATATACAGCGTGGAAGAACGGAAAGACAAGACAGACAGTGGCTGTGTGTGTGTGTGTGTGTGTGTGTGTGTGTGTGTGTGTGTGTGTGTGTGTGTGTGTGTGTGTGTGTGTGTG
>JAVKLF010000060.1:12847541-12859329 GCA_034783495.1 Millerichthys robustus | reverse complement strand
GTGTGTGTGTGTGTGTGTGTGTGTGTGTGTGTGTGTGTGTGTGTGTGTGTGTGTGTGTGTGTGTGTGTGTGTTAGGGTGCTGTGATGTATAGGTCTGGGCAGTTGGTCAGCACTCAGATAAAAGAGGGGGAGCATGATTAGGTTGGATAAAAGCAACCATGCTGAACTCTTCCTACACCTAAACACACACCAACCACAGCTTGCTGGAAAATTAGTCCCCTCCCACCCATCACCCCTCTTATCGCATGTCCTTTCATATGAACTCTCAATGCATCAAAACTTTCCATCCCCGAAGCAAGGATCTACTATAATATGAAAGGGACCCGAAAAAATGGCATTACAGGAAAAAACTATCCTTCTTCGTTTCTGGACGCATCAATTTCAAGCCGAGCAACGCTTCCATCTTAGCCTTTCAAATCGGTCTGCCTGTCAGCGCCCAGAGAGAGCCACCAGATTAAACAACGCCCCAGCAGGTTGACCTTCACTTAACTATTTGACCCCAGGGCACATTACCCACCATGTCTCTTACTTTTTTTTTCCCTCGACTTGATTCAATCTCATCCACTCCCATCTTTGCTCGCTGTGTTAGAGGCTGTTGGCCAAATGTTGTTACCATAAAAGAGTGGCTTCTCAATTGACTCCAGTCCCCTTTAAACTGCTGCTAAATAAATAATGGGGTATCTCATCTTGTTCTGCTGGCTTGTAGCCGGATGGGTAACAACCAGCTGAGTATTTTTTGGTTAAGACAATCATATTAAAATACTTCTTGGAATTATAGGTTCAAAATGGGTTGAAATAAAACATTGATGAATGAAGGCCAAGTAACCCTTCATGTTAGAGTTTTATACTAAGATGATTTTAGATGTATGGCCAATGAACACTATCTGCATGTTGTATTAAAGTCATCCAGTTATCTATGTCATATTTTGCTAACATACACACAGGGTTGACACCAATGTTTAAGATAAATGTTTGGGGGGAAAATCTTGTGTAAAAGGTAGTAATTGAATTATATGTTGTGAATAAGTCTCAGCTACAGCCACACCAAACTTTGGCACAATATATATTAAAGTGGTCAAACCACAGCTATTTTTGTTAGTTGGTTAGTTGGCTGTGATGGCCATTGGACTGACTCTAAAGTGCCTAAAGGTTCATTGAAACCTACTGGTACATAAGACATTTTGTTAACAAGCAAACTTGATTCCCAATAGTTGAGAGCCAATTTTTAAAAATAAATCTTGCACAATCCGTTGGCACATCACTCTCAGGTACTACCAACTAAATCTTAAGTCACTGTCTGTAAAATTGACTGTTATAATCCTTTTTTTTTTAAGTCAGATGGCTGTGGCAGCACTCTTGAGTCAATCAGTTGTAGACGTACAGCTAATGATTACTCAAAAAGTAAATATCAAAAAGTTAAGATAAATTGGTAACTATTTTTTTTTTCACTTTAAAAACTGCATAAATACATATGGGAAACAATGAGCCAATAAAACAAACATACTAAACCAAATTAAAAATAAAATTATTACCACAACATGTGGGGTCAAAATGGCAGAAAATTAATTTTATTTAGCATGAGGTTTATGAGGGAGTCCCTGAAAATGTTTCACCCCTGTAAGAAATCCACAGACCCAAAACATTTTAAACATACCTGATCTACAAAGACGTATGACATGTTTTGCAGCGAGTCAGTAAAAAAAAAAAAAGATCTCACAATATCACTAATATGACAACACAACCCATTTACAGTAGATGCTGAAATGCCGCTACATTTAAATGCACATGTACATTGAGTGAACTAATTTACGCCGGATGCCTCTTGGGTTGGTGCACTAATGGACTCAAAGGAGTAAAATACAAACAATCAACGCTTAAGTTTAAAAACCCACACACCTGTTTCAAAATTTGAAGAAAAAAAAAACTATTTATTTATTGACCTTTATTTAGCCAGGCAAATCCCATTGAGATCTATCAGATCTCTTTTGCAAGGGTGGCCTGGGCCTGAAGGCAACCTATATGTTTTTGGTTTAAGGGAGGAAACCGGAGTACACGGAGAAAAACCAATGCAAGCATGAGGAGAACATGCAAACTCTGCACACAAAGCTCCCAAGATCTGAACTGGGGATCAAACCCAGGACCTTCTTGCTGTGAGGCATCAGTGCTAAGCACTGTTCTGTCATAGAGTACGGGACAATGAAGTCAAGGTGGAGGTCTTCATACAAACACCTGTATATGTGGTCTAAAATTAAACCAGTTTTGGAATGAATAGTTTTTCACTCGCTGTTAATATTTGTGTTGGAAATGTGAGGCCAGTTTTATTATGCAACAGTTTTTTGTGCAGATCCCTGAAGAGATAATTCAGTATATTAAAATCATTTATGTTCTACAGTAACCCTTATACCAAATACAAGTGAGAATCCCTGCATGCTTGTGTTCAAACCGAGGACGTCTCTTCTGTTGCAGTGTAAGATTGATTTTACAGAGCCTTTGTAGTAACATAACTCGTCACCGTGCACAGTAGCACATAAAAAAGATGGAAATATCTATTTGTTTGCAATAATAAATTATGAAACTTATAAACTGCATCACAAATAAAGTGGCGTTTTCTTTTGCTGTATTTTTATAAAAATTGTTTCAAGAAATGTGACAAAATTATGAAGCTACTGTATATCAGCACCTCTTACATACCAGCAACCCAGATTTGTAGCTGTGAGTACTATAAAGTGAAGTACAGTCAATGCTAAAAGGCTAACTGATATACACTTGTATATTTATATTTACTTTTTCTCCAAGACAATCTTTGGTTTCTGTTTGAGCTCAATTCCAAATCAATACACAGAAAGCATTTATTGGGGTACCTGTGAGAATGTGGATGTAAAAATCCTGTAGAAAATATATAGTATCACACTATTGTTACATCAACAACATACCAGTATTAGTTTTGGACAATGAAAGAAAAACAGAACAACTTAAAATTAAATCAATACTTTTTTACCACCGCTATTTGTTCCTTATGTGCATAACTGAATGCACATCAAAGTGTACTGCCTAAAAACCAGTACACCCAAGTCAACAAATACACACAGCCCACTTGGGATTAAAAAAAAAGATTAAATATGAATAAATTACTTTGCAGACCTAAAAAAAGCTCTTTATGGCCTCCCTGAACAACCATTACTGAAATGTAGATAATATTACACTAAGCCAGTAACAGAAGTCAAAGCTGTGACAATAATTGCTTGGAACAAAGGGCGTACTGAACCAAGGACATTTCATACTGAACTGAAGGTATTTGGGACAAACTGTTATGTTGCTAATTAATACACATGTGGTACACGAGTGGAAGGTTCAACACTTCGCACAGAATAGAAGCAGCTTGTGGCAGATGCCCGTCTCAATCCAGTGGCTAAAAACTACTTGTAAAATCATAATCAACACAAAAGCACACTTCATTTAAATTGTGACAGGTAGAGTGGAAGATAGTCCCCTAGAGATAAATGCAATGGTCTGTACTGTTCACACAGAGCTGATTGATTAAATGGTGGTTTTAAATGAGGGCTGACAATGTGAGTTTCATAGCTACATGATCATTAATGCTGCACATTTACTGTTTTACATTCCTTCTGGTGTGCTGGATTGGAGATTTTTACACTCCACGTACAATCAAAGTAACACAAGTTCAGGCACAAAAGACTTTTAAACCTTAATCTCTTATTTGACTTAGATTTGAATACAGAGCCTCACAGGGGACTGTTAAGTGTGCCAATTGGATTCTATGACAGTAAAACAAAAATGATGTCCATTGTCATAACTACTAAAGCCTCTTCTGATATGATGTTAATTCCTGCATTTTTTCATAGAAAAAACTATTAACAAGTCCAATGTCTGCCAACCTTCCCTGGGGTGGACATCTCATCAAGTTCATTCCAAAGGCAGAACACTTAATGCTGAGAGAATCGAAGGCTACGTTCACACTGCAAGCAAATTTGACCCATATCTCATGTTTTCATGACAGCATGAATGTGACAAATTGGAAAATCAGGAAAAATATTGGAATTTAGTATTAAGACCTTGTATTAAGAGTATTAAGACCTGCAGTGTAAATGTAGCATAAGACCTTCAAGCCCTGTTATGGTAAAAAGTTATAACAATACAAAAGAAAAAGACTGAACAGATATGGACGGTTAAGAAACGTTGCCAGAAAAAAAAACAATTCTAAAATATAAAAACAACAAAAGAAATATTACTTGAAGTTATTGCTTCAGAAGCTGATTTTTTTAGGTTGTTAAATCGTACTGTGTACCAATTTTCTTACTTTGAATTTCACTCACTACCATCAATTGCGGACAATCATAAGTCCAGGTGTTTTGTTAAAATATGTTTTTGGATTTCTCTTTCACGTGCTTGGCTAACAGAGCTACTGTCATCTCTTTGTCCCCACATCCTTACTGCTCTTTTGACAAGCCTACTGATGAGCCACATCACACGCAGCCGAAATCCAGCTAAAATCAGCACACTCAATTTAATCTTAATTAGTTGATCATAAAAAGCTGCACATTACCACTGATGCAGATGAGGGTCATTTTTTTATTCTGCTCTTGCCTCTTTAAAAGCCTTTTTGATATTGCTCAAATTTCACACTACACATCTTAATGACATGTGGGCTTAATGATCTGTGTTACGTTTTAGCTTGTGAAACCCATGACATACTGCCAAGCTAACCATTCTGCTTATGTTTTAGCAGCTGAAAGTAAGATACAGTGACTCATGCAAATTGGCAACGAAAAAAATGGCCATGGAATAGCACAGGATACATCAATGATTCTTTGGAAGTCTTGTCTTATCAACCTGCTTCTCCTTTTCAGTTCAAGTTATGGACTGTTTGATGCAGGCTTTTGAATTCTCCATGGTTGAAATATGAGCTGGTGAGTAATCCACACTACCCTTGGGCCCCATTATTAAGAAATGTGTTTAAATCAGATGGGAACATGGTAAAAAGTAGTGAATTCTGTATAACACTGCCCCCCCCCCCATTGGTTCCTTCGCTGGGCCGCCTGTAACCACTGGTAATGGATGTCTCCTTGGGCAACGTGTTCATAAATAAAACAATTTCAGCTACTCGCCTGGTATTAACTGCACTTTCCACATAGAATGGTGGATCGATGCTAATGGAACGCATGCAAAGCAAACAGGGACAGTTTCTGCGGCCTTTTGACCTCAGGTGGCAGCAAACACCGCTATGATTGTAGGGAGTAAAAATTCAGAAACAGAAACTTGCACCCAGAGAGGAATAAATATGCGGATAATATTCTCCGCACTCAGCAGTGTCAGTGGAAAAAAAAAAGGGGGGGGAAAGTGAACTGTAGAATTTGATATGCTGCAAGGGTCAGCTCCAAGCTCTCAGAGTAGTAAGAAAGCAGATGAGCCAGAAATGGAGGGGGATGGAGTGTGTTTGTGTACAACGCACACACACAAAAAGGCACTACTAGGTATTCATAGACTACGGATGGACTGTGACCAGAGCTAATACAGCAACAGCTCAGAGAAAGATATTAATGCATGAAAGATACACCTGCTGACCTGCTGCTCCTGTGGTTGTATACCATGGAGTTAAATGTGAACGCTGCCGGCACACCGATGTGTGATTTGTGTGGGAGCCATAAATGAGGAAAAGTAAAGGAAACAAAGAGGGATGAGACATAGAAGAAAAGTGGGTGGGGGGGGACAAAGTAGCAAGGGGGAAGTTTTGGAGCAGAGCAATAATTTACAGGTATTGTAAAAGCAGAGCCGGAGAGGACGTCACTATAACAAAAATGCCAAACTGCTCTCCAGAGGGAGTGCAGGTTTATGCATGTCTACTGACATTTTACATAAAGGCACAGCAGAAGACCATCACAAAAAGTCCCTTAAGGACATTAGAACAAAGATTTTTCCATTGGAGGGATTGTTTTAATTGTCCTGTAAAAAGGTATCAGTCAGGAAATAACATGATCTTCTGTGTTATGAACTCCTTTATCGAAGCAACCAATATAAATTTTGCTTCTGCGCCTCATTGCTTCTTAGTTTAAGCACAGAGCATTGAGATGAGTGGGCTGCCACAACCCCCCCACCCCCACCCCCACCCCACGCACACCGTCCCCCTCAGGCTCCTTCAATTTGATAAAGATTGAATACCTCCAGGCGTTTTAGAGAACATGTCCCTCCTTTTCCTGACGCCACCCTACAACCCCTGTCTCCACTTGGTGCAGTTTACCGTCCGTGACACAGCATGACAGTTGGATAATCCCAGTGAGACCGAAGCGCCATTAAGAAAGGGGGTGGCAGCTAAAACGCCAAACCACAATACCGAACCCCTCCTGTTCCTCTTCTAAAGGTACTAACATCTCTTTATTAATGACTGGAGCTAGAGGGGTGGGGGGTGGGGTCTGGTTTGGGGCACAACCACTCATTCCCCCAAACAGCCACTTATCTGTGGTGAAAAGCATGACTACACACAGTGGGTGCCCTCTGACAGTGGGGGCAAATGAGGAAAAAAAGATGCTTGGTAAGTGTGTGAGCCCTCAAAGCTCGTCTAGTTGAACGCTAATCATGCCACATAATGAAGCTACTGTCAGCTTGCAAAGTTAATGGAACACCTGTATGCACACTGTGTGTGTGTGTGGTGTGTGTGTGAGTGAGTAAGAGAGAGAGAGAGAGAGAGAGAAACAGTCTGTCTTTTTGCACACTCATGTGGCTGGTGCATGGGTGCAATATTCGCTCAAAGTGCTTTGAGCCTTGAAACGATGCAGCTCAAAGGAAAATGGTGAAAAGAGAAGCCACTGCTCATATCTGTCAGCATCACACAGGAGAAAAAAAACTTCTGCATTTAACAGGAGCACACTTTAGGGGGGAGAGGGGGATGCTGTATGCCTTGAAGGTGAGCCAAATCAGAAAGAAAGGGGGGAAAAAATCAAAAGAATTAGGTTAACTTGTCATGAGACAAAATAAAACATTTAACTCTCCTGTAAGGGATCGACACTTAGGAATCAATAGCAATTCCATGGCATATTTCTGTAATTCTCATCCTCATCTCTAAACAAATACTCAAATCTGATCAAACACACCACTATGTTGACAACGTTCCATTCCATTCAATGTCAGGAGCGTCTGCAGGCAACCTTTCAGGAGGAGAAGGCGGGCAACTAAATTACGCAAATGCCTGTCAGTTTAACAAATCAGAGGCAGAGAATTAGCAGACTGTTAGTCTCTCTTAGACCCGCAAATGCCGCTAATACAGATGAAGGGCTGGAGCCTGATTGTATTATTGCGACTCTGAAAAAGAGAGGAAGCAGGAGGAGAAAGGAAAGGAGTGGGTGTGTTGTGTGTGTGTGTGTGTGTGTGGGGGGGGGGGGGGGGGGGGGGGGGGGGGGGGGGGGGCGCAGCGCGGGGGGAGTAGGAATGAGAGAACGGTAGATGGAGACAAATGTGTGTGAAAACACGGGCCTCCATTCAGAGGTCTATCAACTCCAAATATCAAATTAGCCAAATGAATGGTACAAGATAAAGGACAGCACGAGGAGGAGAGCGAGCGACGGCAGACGGGCTAATGAAAGGAGACGAGGGGGTGGATGGGGAGGGGGGCGATGGGAGGGATCGGAGAGCATTTCAATAATCGATAGAGCGTGACGTGAAGAGAGTGAGACACGGAGAAGGAGAGGGAAAAGAGAAGCAGGATATCACAGTTCATTAGTCATAGCTGGTGACAACTAGAGACTGTAGCAAGAAGATTGTCACCGGGTCTTAATCAGATGAGAAACGATGGGACGCCAGTCATTAATTCCAACAGCATTATACCGTCTATTGTCTGCCTCTGAAGGGGCTTATCGCAATCTCTCTACCTCCGACGGCTGCTGCTCCTCCTGCTTCTCCGCCAGCAAACAAGCTGCCAGTGAACTCACCAGGGAAACTCTAAAGAGCTGGGGAGAAACTAAACTCTGTCTTTTTTTTGTGTGTGCAAAGTCTCACTTTCTCCGCCTTTTTTTTTTTCTTTTCTTATTCCCTCTCACACAAACCCACAGACACACACACACACACGCAGGAGTTGGAAAACATGTAATGCTACAGTAGTCTTTGGTGCTTCACAGAAGCAACTCTGGGGCAGAAACAAGGAAATCAATTCCTTCCCTTATAAGATAACCAGTAAAAGAAGCCAAGGAGAGTTAAAGCACTTTCTCAAGACATTCTAATGACCACATGCTCCATACTGCTGCTCAGAAGCTGTACATGAACACTCCTTCTATGCATCCAGTAGAAAGTAAACAAAAAGATAATCTCATGTGTGTCATTTTCTCTATTGTTTTTACAGTCCTTACACCCAGACAAATAAATACTGCAACACCCTCCTTAAAATGCACATCTCTACCATGTTTTCCCTCTCCTAGGGTCTGTTCCTGTCAGAACCGTGGCCCGAAACCCTCATTCAGCAGGCTCAGCTGGGAGCGGCCCCTTCCAACTCAAGACAACATCCTCCGCACGGCTGGAAATGTGTTTACTGTATTTGTAGCGTGACACAGCACCGCCTGCCTCGCTCGCCACGACCAAACAAAACCTACAGCTCTCATGCAGCCATGTGAGCTGCTGTGTAAATTCCATCTGCAGTGGTATTTGTTCTGTCTCCGACCAACACAGTGAAAAGGAGGGTAACTTCAAAGGCAACAAAGGTGGGCCATATGCAAACGTCATCATTATTTGTCTTTCCCCTTGAAGTTCGTCAGCCATTGTTGGTTTTATTCACAACTAATACTGTATTGGCTTTTAGATTTTCAATAATGCAATTTATTGAAACTGTACACTGTTTACTTTAACTGATTACGTTCTACGTCTACGCAGTTTCAAAGCATGGAACTCTGCGCTGTTGTTTTAGAACTAAGAAAGCTCCTTGAAATACTTAAGAGAACGTCAAGTAGTCTTTAAAAACAACTAACTTTCAGAACTTTCAGTGTCACCTTGTTTTAGATATCCAAGAATCTACACCAACAGCTGCAACGCAAACTAGCAGAAACCAGTGAATGCTTGTTTTCTTTTGATTAAAATAAAGTACAAACACATTTAGATACAATAACTTTCAAAAATTGTTTGTTATAATTTTTCATTATAAACTGTCTGCTCAAATACAGTAAATAAAGTTTATTAGATGTTTTTCACAACACCAAAAATTACAATAGTCATGTTCTTATGTCAAACATGTAACAATAAATGAAAGATTTTGGTTTAATCTTATTAGTATTAAGCAGCACTACAAACAGCTAAAACAATACTACCAATACAATAAACACCTGAAACACCAGAGGAAACCAGTTTTTGATGAAGTTCATGAGTTCATAAGACATCAAGCAGTGACTGCCTGCAAAGACCTGACAAATTAATGTTTTATTTACAACTCTGAATTGTTAAACACCATTCAGGCAGTTTAAAATAAGTTTTTAATTCTTTAACTTTAATGCCTAAGGAATTTGTGCAATTCAAAGCCATCAGCCGTGTGTTTGTCTGCTGACAACATGTGTTTGCATTAGCTTGTGTCCCTTCTGGACATTTAGATCCATTTTTAATTTTTTTTGCTCTGAAGAAAACAGTAACCGTGAATATTGCTGAATTGTCTCTACATGAGTACCACACTTTGTGAGAGAGTGAGAGACAATCTAGTATGGTGTGAATTTATGTGACAAAACAATTCTGCGCTTGACTGTGTATGACTTAGAGTGTGTTCTACAAAAACACAGTGCACAAAGGTGTCCGCAAATTCATGCGGATGGGAATGTGTTCCCTGCATTCGCTTGATACTCCAATACGTGCGAAACACTGCGAGATAGTGTGACTGGTTGTGACAAAGTGGCTGCGTGCGTGTGGAGGGCAGTTTGACAATGAGAGACTGACAGAGAGCTTCTGCACGACTTATTTGTCAGCATTGCTGGTAATTCACTTAGTTGAACGTACCGCAGGAGGGACCAGAGTACCTGATGGCACACCTTTCTCCCCGCACTCTTTCTGACCTGCAGCCAAAACACGCACGCAATAACACAAATGTACACACCAAACAATGCACATACTGAAATATGAAAGGTGCAAGTTAGCTGGTAATATCTGAACACATCAGAAACATGTTGCAAGTTTGCAAACGGAACAATAATACAGAGTACCATTTCTTAGGTCTACCGTTTCGTATCTTAAGATAAATCAGCTGCTGTGTCCTTAAGGGGGCTTGATCTGGTCAGATTTACAGCCAGCACCAATGTTCAGAGAACCATCATAAATGGTCACAGCTGCAGACCCCTGCTTGCGTGTACTAGAGTGTGCACATTTGTGTGTTGATGCGCCTTTGTGTGGTCTTCCATAGGTTTGGGCATTTGCTCATCCGTCATCCATGTGGAAAACTAATCCAAACACTAGTGCACAACTTTAGATTTGGAGTTTCTCCTCGTTTTCTCCACATTTCTTCTTGTTTTTGTCTTCACATTGATTTTTTTTTTGTGGGGTGAACTGATCATTTGCCTCAGTTGGGCCCTTTTCAAATTGGATGGCAACCAGGCTATGGTGAACACAACCTACACAGCTTACTGGAATGTGGTAGGATTGCAGCAAGTTTGGATTTTGCATCTCCAAATTGCTCTGCTCTCCTTTGCCCTCACTGTGCTCTATACCATGTCAGGATGTGGCTATCAAGTCTGTGAGGATACAGCTAGAGGTTGTCCTGGTCAAAATCACACCCTAGCCTATAGGCATAAAGCTAGTGTGATGGGTTCAGTGAACAGGGGCTCTGCATCATGGATACGCCACTATACCTCACAGCTCAAAACTATCTTTAATGCTATATTGGATGGAATGGAAAACACACAAAGCTCATTATACACACCTGCAGACACTGTCTAATCCTTGCAAATATCACCCATGATCTGGAAGAGTTTTTCTTTTTACATTGCAACAGGGTCATCACCAAGCGTAAAGGGGGCCTAGCTGTTTGGTTGAAATTCTCCAAAAGAACAGCAACCTCAGGATAACAATAAATTGCAATAATCAGGCATTTTTATTTTATTTCAGGAAGTTCAGTGAAGATGTGACCGATTTTAAATTCCACAGTCCACAATGACGTGTCCAAGGTTTTAAAAAGGGGCCTCAGATAAAAAAGTAACTGATGACAATTTAAAAGACGCTGCATGCTTCTTTGTCAGTGGATTAATACTTTTGTTGAGTCAGCTGCACCACACTTCTTAAATAAGAGGTCTACAGTCACTTTAGCTTAGTAAGGTGGCCATGATGCCGTGGTTCCGGTTTGTCAATCTTAAAAAGCAAAGAAAAAGAAAAAAGTTTGAGGAATTTGGTGCCGTTTTAATGCTCTAGATGTGATAAATTATTCAGCTGTTGAAAACAATCGTTCTTGTCCTTCCCCACCTCTGCTGCTTGTTTAAATTGAACCATTGTTTGTCTGTTGCATGTCTTAACTTTACTTTTCGTTTGGGAGTTTTATCAAACTGTGGTTTCTGTTGTCCGATTCTCCTCGATGTGAGGCACATTTTCATCAGGAGACTGATCTGGTTTGCAGGAAGGTCAGTCAAGCTCATAAACTGTCATGCAAAAAATGGACATAAACCAATTTTTAGAAAAAATGACTAACTGCATGTCTACTATAAGAAATTACTAATACTATAGAAATGTATGACATCCAATTACAGATGTCTGTTAAAAATAAATTTACAGTTCTAGAGTGGCTATTGCTCATTATTTATATCGGTTACTTTTTAATCGCCTAGTA
>JAVKLF010000060.1:12834613-12845650 GCA_034783495.1 Millerichthys robustus | reverse complement strand
TATATATATATATATAATAGTTATTGAGAGTCAGTTGTTCATAATCCTCTTTAGAGTCTATGAATTGATAAATCTGCTGTAGAATGTGACTGACTACTTTGCTCTATGGCTGCATCTACCAACTAGTATTGCCAAGGCAAAATTGAAAGTATTTATGAAATTAATTAAGCTAAAAACTGCTGAGAGAGGCGGAGAAACAGTGAAGGGTGGAGCCGTGGGGACAAAGCAGAGCTGGAAAAAAGCGGGGTAAACTAGTCAAATAAAGAGCACATTTGCACAGGACATCACATCGCCAAGAGCCATCTTCAGGCAATAATGCAATAATGAGGAAATTCAATCAGCAGCACAGACCGTGAGTGGACTGCATGACTGTTTAAATCATCTGATATGACAGAGGAGCTTTATAGGGCCACTGTTTTTTCCCATTGTTGCATATATGTATATAAGAAAGTGAAAACATTTTGTTCAAAGTATAAAGCCAGCAAAAGAAAGCAAAAACAGAGCACAGAATTTTGGTAACTATAACTGAGAATGTATCGATTAATGCACAATAAGTAACTCTTTGAGGCCACTTAATCCACTCGTGTATCTTTCATAGCTCTGGAGAAGCTTGTTCTGTGCTTTGAACAAAACTCTGATGTTTTCTGTGACGTAAAAACAAACAGAGTCGACCTTAGACCTGTTCTATAAAAGAAAACTCATTTTAATATTACCCTAAATGAGTTAATTACTCCAGGGAGAATAATAACCTGCAAATTCAACTTTTATTGGGATGTTTAGTTTGAAAGTTTCTTTAAAAAGGACAAAGGGGAAGTCCTCTGCTTTCACCAAAAACTGCAGTGGGTTAGTCAGTGAGCATTCTGAATTTGAACAACCACAGAGCAGAGGTCTGAGTGAAATACTATCAAAGGTCTACGTGAGTGTAAGTAACAGAGACACACAAGTCTAAAGCTCCAGCATCCCGGTGTTACATTTGATTTAAAACCATTTCTCAGATAGGAAAGCCTGGCATTCAAAGAGCATTTTTTCTCTCTCTTTGAATCAAAGAACATAATGCTGAGGTAGAGCAAGTCTAATTGGAAAAATACACAGTGGGTGTTGGGCTACTCTCACAGCTTGGATGCCCTCAGGCTACTCAACTTTCTTTTTTGTTTCTTTTATTTTACGTTTCACCTGACTCATCACGGTCATTTCTCTAAACGACAAAGAAATATTATCTGAGTAACTGAGATTGACATTACCTGGAGTTACTGAGTGCTAATCAGCTCTTTTTGAAGTTACAGTCAGCATCTAAAGTTTAATTTAGAAAATCCTCCCTCTGCCTTGCTTAGTTGCATCCACGCAACATACTGACATTTAAAAGCTGCAAGTTGAAGCACTGCTTTAGCTGCTCATTATTTTTTTTCCCCCCGAGTTTACATGCGTAAGCAAAAAAATAAATAATTAATCTTAAAATACTAGAAAATGCTGCCATTTTTCACTCCTTGTCTGCTGGGGTTTTATGTTCATTGGAGCAGTTACAGTGGCTGCACTGAGGCTGGACAGCTGCTATTGTAGCCACAAAAAAGGTGAATGAAAATAATATTTTTACTGTGTACTGCACAAAAAAGGCAATTGAATGAAAGGAGGTTTATGAATATATCTCAGGAGATAAACTGAACTAAGGATGGAGGGAGTAAATGGATGAAGAAACGCTTGAGCAGACCCAAAAATTTAGATTTAGCTCTCTTTCACACAAAGCACACAAGCTATGCACAGGCACACACAAAATTAATTTACAAAATCTGACTCAGAGTTGGGAACTTTCCACATAGGCTTTTGCTCTGTTCCTTGTATTTGACATCGAATCTTCGCCTGTCATTAATGAGGATCAACTTTCAGTGACATGTTAAAGATTGCTCTGTCAAATATGCAATCAGCCAAAGCCAACACAAGTGCTGGTGAATTACTGTGGCTTAGGAAAAGACAATGACGTGTTAGTTTTTGCACTGATTGGCCCTATTGGGGAATATCCACAAATGAGACAAGAAAAGTCAAAGCACAGCCTCTTGAAGTCTTGAAAATAGTCCTGAATGTTTAGTCAGTGCAATAAAAAAAAAGAAAGCTCCAGGAAGAAGTTTGCTAAGATCGCAATTTGCTGTAATTTGATTCAGGAAAAAAGAAAACAGTTACAGCAAATTTGGAGGTACTCATAATCGCCATTTTTATTTCATATGAAATCAGATTTCTTGATGTAAAACTGAATACCCTCAATTTCTTTACAGCTTCCTGTTAACATTCCAATACTGTGCCAACTCACTGAACTGTAATTTCTGTAATTATTCAGATGATGTCAAGAGAATGAATAATCTTGTATCCAAATAGTTTGAATTTGCAGAAGCCAAGTTACTACCATTCTTATTTTTCATTTTAAAAAACAACTCCGCTAAACGAAACACTATTTTATTTATTGTATTTTATTTTATTATCTTTATTTAATCATGTGAGTCCTATTGTATGGAGCCCATCTGGTGACACTGGATAAAAAAATTATTGTGGCAATGAGATAATATCGATCAGCCGTGTCTCGTTGTGAGGGATAACAATATTGTTGGACTCAGAATGCATATGAATTTTGGTTTTTTGATAGTTCAAACGTACCCCACATGTTTTGTTAAGGGGTCTGTAAAATCCAATAAGTGTACCTCCATGGTTCAATCTAAATGGTTCATGTTTCATAGTTCTAGTTCCTACAAAATTACATTCAATGCCCTAAGTGTGTGCTGGGAAACGTTTTTACTTTGTTCCTGAACGTGGCATTAATCTGACTACATCTGCAGCAAAGGCAAGGGGAGTTGAGCCTGTTTTGAGTGTTGAGCTTCAAATAAATTAAGCATTTTGGACAAAGACAACTTCAGCTGTCACCTGTGTCTTATAGCAGCTACATATAATGATAAGAATTACTCCATACCTAACCACAAGTGACTTAAGTGTCATTTACTCCTATATTAAAAAAATATGAAATTATTTCAAACTTGTCCATGTTAACAATGAAAAGCCTACATGGAAATGACTGGAATAATTGCCTTGTGACTACGTATTAACTAATTCATTCACTAATTTATTGTACGTTACACTGAATAATAATGTGTGTCAAAAAACTTTGGCTTTATACATATACATATACACATACATATATACCTATACATACATATATATATTTACACTCCTCGTCACTGACTAGTAATGTGAAGGTTGATTCATACTGATTCACAGATGTGTAAGTGCCTTGATTGGCCGACCGACTATGTCCTAACGCAGTTTGGAGGAAAAAAATGTAGATGTGTCAGTTTATTACATATTTGCACTTATAAAATCCGATGCATTTACTATTTCAATAAAAAAATATACAAGCAGATTAAGTTCTACAGGCATGCACTAAATAAATATATACACTGAATTACATCTAATGTTGACAGGCAATTTTACTTTTATCCCTTCACTTGTTTATGAGAGGAACAGATAAAACCAGGAACAGAGCGACAGAATATTTCATCGATTAGTAAAGGAATCCGTTATAAATCCGTCATAAAAAATAACCGGGGACACACCAATGAAATGAAGCCTGTACGTTAATGTTAAAGCAAGGACATGCTGCATTTAAGGCCTGCTCTACAAACCTTGCATTATGTAAATGCCACCACACTCATTTCCATGACAATACTGAAATTCATGACGGCCATCCCAGCGGTAGAAAAGGAGGTAATTATGAAGGGCTTTCGCTTATTGTTCAGTTTCTGTGATTACAACAAGCAGCATGCCCTGGTGATCACTGCTTCATAAATAGAAACGCTGTTAGCGATGCACATGTCCTTCAAAAAAATGGATCTTTTGCTGTTACATGGTATTAAAAATGGATGAGGCTCAGGGTCACTGGGAGTTGGTTTTGTTTCAAAGCACCATTCGATGTCAGATTAAAAGTGGAAATACTCCAAATCTACACAGAGCAATAGGAGAAACCTAAGTGTTATGTGACCTCCCATTTCCCCAAAGTTTTGGCAGAAAACCATCACATATCATGGCTCAGAGGCAAAGTGCTGACTTGCCCATGCTGTCTCTGTCAGCCAACATCTATGTTCACCCACGGGTGTGTGTGCGCGCGTGTGTGTGTGGATGATGACAACACACGCATGATAGAAGGAGGCATTTTTCCAGGCCCGTGCCCTGGAAACGGTCATTAAATAGTCATAGGTCCCTGTGCTGAGCTGCGCCGTGCCTCGCTAGACTGGGTTGGGCTTCTTCAGCCTTAGTGCGCATGTTATGCTCATCACTGCAGGGGTCAGGTAAAGTGCAGACTGCTCCTCGGTTACAACACCAGTCTATCGTCAATACACACAGTCTTGAGCGCACACATAAACACAAACAGTGGAACAAACACAAGTGCACGTTCACCTCACTGTAACCTCGTCGGCCCGTCTGTGTTTTGGTCGGGTCACATCACGGTCACTGAGTGGTTTGACACATCACTGAGACACAAGATGGGGGCTTCTCTTAAATTTTAGAAAGGCTATCTGCCTCAGGTTTTCTTTTCTTTTAATTCTGGTACACATGTAGGTACACTTTACTTTTTACTGTGAATGGGTGGTTATGTGTAGGGTGCATAGACTGGTTATGTGAAGGTCAACAATAAAGCTGCCTTAGATGTCTTGTCAATTGATAAAAGTGCAGTGTGCGTATTTGTTCAGTCAATATAGACCAGAATTTGCAGCACTCAGCTCTGAAGTCTGATCTACAGTTGATGGCGAGTATACAATATAAAGAATGGTGAATACCTGTTTAAAAAAATACATAAAAATAGCAAACAGCTTGGATTTTGTCCGAGATCTATAGCATGTATCGACCACAAGGTCTGTGGCCCATATGGGGCCTGCCTCTGTAGCCTCCGAGAGCATCAAAGATCATCTTTAGGACCAAGCCACTCCCCCTAGGAGCAGATGACATCACTCCCGACAGGAAGAGCCCTTCCTCCCTCCGGGCTCCATCCTTGTACATAAACCCTGCAATCTGATGAGAAAACATTGTGTGTCTGTCTATTGTTTAGCGCAAGTTGTGTTTTAACTAAACAGTACCCTCATATTCAGAACAGTCTGTTCTGAGATGGCCCATGTCACTCATACCAGGACACATGCTACCATTTAATTATAGCTTAATCACATTACATAAAACTATATAATTACGCATTTGATTATCAAAAATGGTCTCAATAAAACATGGATGTGTGTAGTGCATTTAATTAAACACTGCAAACAGAATATATTGGCTTCATAATTACAACTGACCCTTTGATTTGATTTGAACAGTCTCAACTCTGAATGGTTTGTGTGTTGTCAGAATTACTAGAATAACATTTTTTGTTGTAGATGAAGTTCATCACTACCCTTTTGGGCTTTTGTACTCCTATCGCACAGACATCTGATGCAGTATCAGCAAAATATCCCACCAGTGAGTGTAAAATTTGTTGTATGCTCAGTTTAATGTTGTCAGACAAAGTGGTCATAGCTGTCAATTAGCCCTCTTAGCAATGCGCCCCTGAGGACATGCTGCCAGACTCAGAGAGCAGAAATCCCTTCTTAGTTCTTGAATCTAGAATCTTATTAAATATTTGAAGACTGTTTTATCATTCATGTTTAGATGGGTGGTTAACACGTTCTTCTGTGGTGTCACAAGAAAAATCTCATTAAGGCAACAGGTGAACCTAAAGCTGAAATAGCAATGGTGTTTAAGCAAGGTGGTCTTTTGAAAGTGCCCACTTGCTCACGGTAAAGGATGAACTTTTACTTCTAGCATTTAGCATAGGATGAAATGATTCAAAATATTTCTAATAAGTTATTTAGTCTGATAAGTAATCAGCATTTTCAGTGGTAATTGATCATCTTAAAAATCATGACAATCGTGCAAATATCAGTTCAACTGTAAATTCCTAAACTATTAGTCTTGATCACGATCCAAATTACTGTATAAATGTAAAGGAAGGGATTCGTGTCCACGCTGCCATTCATGCCAGAGTTTTAAACTAAGAACATTCTTTCTTGAGAAATAAAGAAGTTAGAGATGCTTTATTTCAAACCTTTAAATGCATGGTCTTGTCTACAAAATTTCACACATTCTGTTAGCGCTTGGAGTGCCTGTTGTAAATGCATCTCAGCTAGTACCACACAAAATGTTTTGCTTTATTAGAAGGTTTCTTTCTCTTCCAATTCAGTAACCCTAATTAATTTTCTAAACAGTACATAATAAATAATGAAGAAAATCATTGCATTAGACAAACTGGAGACAACTTCCTTGCCATCACTGCTCAAGAACAACTAACAAGTCATTTGAAAAACTAATAGAAGCATAATTTTAAAAAATGGACATAAATAGTGAGGATTAAAGCCATCTGGTGTTCTCACATTTATGTGGCTTGTAGATCATGATAATAATAAAGTTTCTTTCAGTTTATCTGAAGTGCTTCTTTGCACCTATAGCGCACCTTCCTGGGCTCACCCTCAGGCCTAACGGCACAGCATCTTGCATAATCAACATGCTCAACAAGCAAGTGTATCGGTGGGGTGATGAATGGCTTTCAACACATTGTGGACTCAGCAAATGTTAAATATTCTCATTAGCTGCTTGAGAGCTCACACACATATCCCTGAAGCCCTGCTGCTGCCTTTAACATCTCGAGCCCGAGGCGGTCCGACCAACACCACCCGACAACTCCGTTTTCCATCAGTGCCCTTCCTCTTTTTCTGTCTCCACCCATCCTTTGTGAGGCTCGAATAGCTGGAATGACTGACAATATTAGCAACAGAGTTGTCACTCGTGCCTCTTTAAAGGCCGACACAGCAGCAGTGGGGCTTTGGCGAAGATTTCATCTGTTGCAACACATCCATCCTAATCCAGGTGGTAAGCAGGAGAATAATAATAAAAAGAAGCAGTTGTCCTTAACACAGACTTTTTTGCTCCATTTTTGACTGCTGTTGTGCCAACTTACTTAATACATTATATATATATATATATATATATATATATATTAATTTTTTAAACATGAAAAGCACATGCTAGTGACATGATTAATTGTTTCTTTGGTTTTAAATTTGCTTTCATGTTTTCTATTTTTAAACATCTATTTCTAATTATTTAGGACATGTTGCATGGAGTACTTCTGAGTGGTCAAACAGCAGTCTGAACAATCTCGGTTTAGAAAATCAGGGAGGTATTATGAGGGAGTCAAAGTAACAGCTATCCAAAGCAAGGCCATTCAAGAGCCAATTTCAGCTCTAAAACAACCCAATCTTCCTGGTAGTTTAGGTGAATATTATTTTTGGTGTTTTTACATCTTGTCATCTTTGCTAGGGACACATTAGTTCAATATTTGTCAAACTAACTAAGTTATATCCACAATTGTGTTGACTAAAGTTGATTACCTGTGGTGGCCATTTTGAATTAAAGTCCAAAAGTTAATGTTTACTTCTTGAAAGTTTTGTTAAAATACATCGTGGTTCACATATTTTACTAATATTTTTTTAATATTAATATTCTTTGAATTTTAAGCACAAAACTGCTTTTCAGTTAAATTGTATCTGTTCTTGACCTACAAGGTTAAACGCGTATTTGGGCCTAAATGGGATCTTCCTGTTTGGAATATTCTGGGCTCCAATAGTAGTGCTACAGCTAGCTGCTACTGTTGCTTTTTTTTTTGTTGGCAAAAACCAAAGTATTTAATGTATATGACAAAAGAATGCAAAATTCACAGTAGCAAATGTAAAGATAAAAAAATAGCTTTTATAAAACTCAATGACATTAATGAGATTTTGATCTTAGCCCTGCTCTGACTAGCTCTTAGCTCATCAGTATGGTCAGAATTAAACTCTACTTCTTCATACTGGAGCTGTTTAAGCAGCGATCTACAACAGGTAAATTATTTTTTGTAACCTTTCCACAAGACCTTACTTTAAAAGATCTGAATTACCGTACATTTTAGCTGAAGAATCTTGAACACATGGACAAATATGGACAAATGATGTTGATTGATTTTAAACCTGCTGTAAAATCAAGACAACTCGTGTCAACCGTGCTTGAAAAAAAATACTGAGCTAAGTTCCTTTAATTTGCTAAAGCCTAACAGGCAACAAGACATAATTAACTCCATTTCAACAGTTGTCAAAATGCCAAAAATGAGTCATTTTAGAAAAAGGTTACAAGTCGAACGCAAAAAGCACGAGGAGAGACGAGCAGAGCAGTGAGAGGTTTCAGCCATCCATCTCTAGTTTCAGGATTCAGAGAGTGCTGACAGGTTTGGGTCTCCCAGCGCAGGCCTCTGGGCTGTAACCACGGATACACACACAAACCAGGAGCTGTCACTCAAACACTACCAGCTAGACAGAGTCGCGGGAGGTAAAAAGATAGTGAGACACCAGCTGAGTGTATATGTACTTCTTCTAGTGTGTGCCTGTGTACGTGTGCATTGAAGACCGCATAAAGGGAAACGCAGACGCACACAGTTCCTAGACTGAAGTAATATCAGCAGACTCTCTAGAAGAGCATATACGGAGAGCACACGCACACAAAACAAATTAAAATAATAATTCTTGATACTGAGGAAGGTTCAGAGAGACTCCAGGCTTAAACACACAGATAGACTGATAACTGCTACCTCATGAATTTTGTAACTGTCTAAATCTCCTTGACATTTTTATACAAGCGCGCTCTTCTTCCGACGAGCACCACCATGCCTCTTTTAAAACAAAGAATAGTGTGAAGTGGGCACAGTAAAGCAAAGTTAGGTGGCACCAGAGACCCGTTAAAAAGCGCACAACAGTCTTATCGGATATGAGGGAATGCAATATTTACAAATGAGCGCGCATTCGTTTCAAACACGTCAGTGTTTTGATTATTTCCTTTTCTTTCCAAGGAGGCGGTTATAGATTTGTATGCTACACTGTACAGCACCTCGTCCAAGGTCTTTCACTTATACTTGTTAAAGTTTTTATTAGGAAGCAACAAATATAGAACTCAAAGATACTTCTGTAAAGACAGTCGAGGAAACAAAAAAAAGCTCAACACACCCCACAAAGACAGTACAGTGATGTGTACAGAAAAAATAGAACAAATAAATTATTCAGATCTCTACCTTGGTGTATTAAAAGAGTGGGGAGGGGTTCTTTTTGTTTTACACACGGGCATTGATTTCTCCCAGTGGCAAAGAGTAGAATGCCTGAAGGTTAGACACACAGGCAGTATGTAGATAAATGACGCCTGAGCTCTGAAGTTTGATCCAAATGAAGCAATGATGTAGCTCACTGGCCCGAGCCCTTTCACTGAAGTGAACGTGTGTGCCAGTTAAATGTGGTCCAGCTGAGTTGTGTGTGTCTGTGAGGGTGAAAATTGAAGAAAAGGGTCTCACATAGGGCGCGTTAAAAAAATATGTAAGGATGCATGCCGTTTGGCCATCATTGCCGAACCTGAGCATTGGTTTCCTTCAGAGTTTACTCACCCGATCTCCCAGTTTAAGTTTTTAAAGATTCTGATTCTCATTTAGCTGCAGCAAAATTCATCATTGAGCAGCACCTCATGTTATCAGGAAAGGACACAAACCCCTGCTTTAGTTGAAAAAACGGCAATAGAAGATACAATCAATTTAGCGGTTTAAATGCGGCGACAGAAACTTAACAATGTAACTATTTATAAACTGAATTATACCGACTTGCATAAAATTATACTGAATTGTATTATTCATTGAGGGGACTTCATATTGTCACAGAATCAATTACTGAGGATTGCTGGGAGGATGGCTGGGTGAATACATTATATCCAGGATACACAGACACCCTTCTATGGATTACACCATCTTTTATTAACAAGTACTGCAATGCTTCCACTTTGCTCTTATCCCTCTGTCTGCAGTTTCTGCACAGGCAGTGTCACAGAGTCCACTGGAAAAAGTTGGACATATATTAGAGTTTAACAGACTTTATGAATTTTGCACAATGCTGAGAAACAGACATTTTTTTGATTTCCGGTTCAAAGGTAGTCCCATGATGGTAAAAGCACAACATCATTTTGTAATGTTTTTTTCTGTTGTTCTTTAATATTCCTTTTACTGAGATGTTAGACAGTCCGGTCAGAGTACTGCTGCCCCTTCCCTAACTTGTTGCTGCAAGCTGTCAATCAGATGTGCTTTATGACCTAGAAGGAAACTCTTCTCAACTTTATACCTCTTTGCAAATAATCAACTTTTTTTAAGTATGGGGGAGAATTAATGGTTATGTTGTGTCTACGACAGGAAGACCACCCCTCACTGTTTTTAATATATATATTTTTAACTACATGTGTGCAACAAGCTACGGACATTAGGAAGTATTTAGGCTAAACAACCAAAAGAATACGGTAGCTATCTGGCTAATTAACAAGCTAACATCAAAAGCAGCGTGTCAGACTCTGAGTTTTATATTTTTTATTTTTTTATAAAGATAAGAACAACAGAAAAATGACACATTCTTCCATATTCTATAAAAACAGCTTACTCACTTTTTGGTATTTTAGTGAACACTGATTTTTTATTTAACCTCAATGCTTGTGATTAAATTAAGATTCCAACCTTGATCTTTAGAACAGAAACAGCTGACGACAATAGTTTCTAAATTGCGATGAGTGCATTCAACATTTGACCCAGTTTTCACTTGTGCGTGGAACTTTTTTTGTCAAAAAAAGCAGTGTGAATGCCGAATGAAAACAATAAAACGAAAACTGATATTACAATCACCAAAACAGTAGCTCAAATGTTAAAGTAACCTAGCTAAAAGCAAAATGAGCAAAGCAGTAGCTAAGAGCTAACTTTGCAAGACAGTAGCTAAAAGCTAAATAAGCAAGACTAGCTAAAAAAATAAAAGGTATATAACACTATTCTGCATCAAGCTGAATTTTTGGATATATACTTGATATCAGTGGTGGGCCGTCAGGGCCTGCAAGGCCTTCTCTGCTGGCCTAAAAATATCTGAATCACAGACTGATGTT
>JAVKLF010000060.1:12796329-12806334 GCA_034783495.1 Millerichthys robustus | reverse complement strand
GTCATGCAAAAGTGACATTTCTAAAATGGTTTATAAAACAGTTTTCACATTAAAAGCTACACAATTTAAGAGATTGGAGTTGTTTTAAAACAACAGCAACACACATAGAAACTGGCTTCACTACAACAAGCTGTTAGAATGTCAATTTGGTCCAAATTAAACCATTTTTCCAAAATGTGGAGCTCTTTAGAACAAATAAGATATTAAATTCTTGGTGTAGATCAGTTATGTTGAGTGAATGAAACAGAAACTGGAAGGAGATTTTTTTTTCTCCCTGGAGTTCCTGACAGGCTACGGTTATGCTGGGCAGCTCCTAATCACAGCACCTGTGTCTGAGCTGGTGTATGATGTGCAGCTACATTTCTCTCCTTCCTCCAACTTACGCCCGTACGGTATGCGGCCAAAGTGGGGTTTTTTTAAACAGCAGGGAATTTTCATTTTCTTCTTTAGAAAACCTGACATATTTGGGTTCCTTTGAGGTAACACACGGATGACATGGACCATGTGGGGAGGATGGGCTGCAGGGTAAAATGTCCAAGCCAAAGCAGACAGGGAAAAAAAGCCTTTTTCACAGAAGGAAAAACGCCACTAAATGCTTATTATTAAGTTTCTGCTTTCAAGACTGCAAAAACATGATTTTGTTCTTTCTAGATGAAAAGACAGTCTTTATTTCCGGGGAGAAAAAGTGAGACTTCCATTGTGATGATTGTGCAAGAATGGAAATAGCTACCTTGCCAACTCCTCCTCGAGAAGATGATAAAAGATCGGAGCTTGCTTGGTATAAAACCAATTCATTCCACAATCAGTTTACGGGGCTAAAATGTGTCTGCTGCTGCACAGAGGATGGGGGTCTAAAAGAGTTCTGACATATGGCTATTTATGTAACCGCGCTAAAGTAATCCAGAGCTCATTAAAATGAGAACATTTCAAACTATGAATAAATTAGAAAAAACTAGCAGGAATATTGCATCCCGTGCATTCATACACACATATATACAGTGTATGTTATGACACGTTGAATAAGGTAGTTTTCATTGATTAAAAACCCTGAAGGGGAAATGTTTACTGTCTTATAAAACTTGAGATGTGTTCCATTACCTTCACACAAAAAAAAATCATTACCCTACTCACTGACGATTTGATATAGAATTATGTTTGGCTTCCTCTAATTATCTGTTTGCATTTTAGTAACAAAAGAAAAGCAATTTCTGTCCAAATCTCCCATGAAGACCTGTAAAATTACATTTATCGCAAACAGGAAACAAAAACAAAATTAAACACGATTAAATCTTTCAATATTTGGATAACAGTGTGGTGAATTTAGACGCACTTTCTACATTGTTGTTACTTCTGAATTCATTTCAAACAAACAGGTACTTCCTCGTCAATCAATTTTATCAAGGATACACAGAAAGAAAAGAAAAAATGGGGGGAAAAGTTCTTTCTTGCCAATTATTGCAAACGTGTCAAAATGAAGCTTGGCTACAAATCATCTGTGTAATTATCAATTGATTGAAGCAGCTATCTAACTGTGAAAAAACACTTGGAGGCATAATACATCAATTTTAATGGCATTTCTTAATCAGAACGCTCAGCAATCAGCAGAGACCAATTAGGCCTAAGAGATAGAGACTCACCATTAATAATCAAACTTGGCTGCCATCACATTGGCTTGGTTCTGAAAAGGTTGTTGGAGTTATTTTCAAGTGGACCATTCATTTTAGTGCCGAGTCTAGACTCACCAAAACACAATATGAAGGAATGTTCACAAAACAGCTTAGATGGTTTCAAAGTCAAATAATCACAGTCTGACTGCAGGTCGTAGTTTTTTGTTTACACAAAACTACAACTGGAAAAAAAGACTTCCTTTCAAAGTGCAAATTATTTTATGACTAGAGTGAGACAGAGAGACCTTCAGTGGTTGAAAACTGCTGAGCAGAGAATGTGTCCTCCTTAAACCCACAGGCACTCAGCAGTGACAAACGATATCTTTACACCACCACCTTCAGCTGCCACCTTATTAACATTATGGTCAGTTTTATTGTGTTGAAAGCCTGTGTGTCTTTGAATACAGAAAAAAAAGAGCCAAGACATAAAAAGTATGCGCTTGGATGGAGACCAGGCAGAAACATTGTCCTTCTTGTCGTTCCGGGCAGGAGTTTGCTTTTCTTTGGGTGTTGTTCCTTTTTCCTTGGCTGTGGAGATGATTTGTTTCAAGTCCTTTTTAATGAACTGCACGGATGCAAGGGAAATTTTTCAAACAGATGTGGTTTTGTATGACAAGCGACAGATGCCTTTTTAAAGCGTAGTACAGACAGTAGAGTTTAGGGACTCGAGAACGCAAACTTTAAGGATTCAACGACATCCATAGTTTTACGTGCCATGCAAGTTTTATGATTTTGTCTTAATTTTCTTAAACAGTTCAATTGCAATTTGTTTTCTTCACACCACTAATATACAGTATAGTACAGCAGTCAAATATTAGGTTTTCAAAAATAAAGCAAAGTCAACATCTGCTTCTGTGTTGAACAAGCTGGGTTATAAAAAGGTTTCAAACTCCAGAAAGGTCTAAATTTTGAGAGTACTTCAAGCTTGTTCACAATGAAAGAGGGGTTTGTACGCTCTGCGGTTTTCTTTGCTCCTATGGCAGCAGAAGAGGATTTCACACAAAGGTTTGTTGTTGTTTTTTAAGCTGCTAAATATGCTCTGTGAAGTTGGGGGAACAAGCAGACTAACGTCCTGTTTTAATTTGATATAAAATGCTATGAGAACACCATTAGCTATTTTTACCCCCATCGTGTCGATTTGGCTTGCATTCCTATTTTTGTACACTGGATGCCCTTCCTGTTGCAACCTGGACTCAAACCTGCAGACTCAGGATTGCAAGACCCCTGCACTGACCACTGAGCTATTACAGCCCAAGCTCCTCAATATTTCTTCAAATTTTATTTTAGAGTTAACTGTACATATCAAAGTTGATTTTGACTTATTGAGGTAAATTAGTATGTAAAATAAATGCTAGGTTTATCAATACAAAAAAAAACATTACTGGAATTATGATTGGACAAAATCCTATCATATCCAATTAATTGTCAGAAAAACAATCACTGATTAATATTTGACACTTAACTTTAATTAAATTACTGCGATTAGTAAGGCATGTTGATGATGTATTTTTGTCAAGCGTGCATGTGTAGTGACATGTCAGAGGGCAGCTCAGAGCTAACACTAACGCTGCTTATTTAGCTGAAACACCACCATAAACTGGAGTATGAGGAAAATCAGAAAATACAGACCAAAGCCACGTCGGCTACAACCAACTCTCCTTCGGCAAATGTCGTAAGAATCTACTCAGTCGAAAATCCTGGATGAACTCAGTTAATCTTTCCCTTACAAAGGACAAAGTAAGAGCTGGAAGGAGATAACAAGAGGCGGGTAGTGGCTGTTTAAATGAAGCAGTTAGTGTGATTAGTGATATTTTTAATATGTTTGAAACACAGAATAACTGATTCAGAGTCAAAAACACAAAGGAACAATTGTCATCTATTAATAGTCGTATTAATCATTATTGGCTAAATGTCACAATTAATCATGATTATTTTCTATTTCCCCAGTATCGCCCAATCCTAGTAGAAGCACCACAAGTTTTACCATTTCAAGTTTAGTTATCTTTTTTTATTGTACCTGTATATCAACAACTAGATGCTACCCTAACAGAAATGAATAAGGCATTCTTGTTGCGATTACTTTATGTTGTGCAGTAATTTCTAAATTTATTTGATGATCCTTGTTATTGTGATAAAGATTTTTAAACAGGAAATCCTCTGCCAGCATGAATTCATACAAACACTAGAGAGCATGCTTCACAGCTTTAAGAAGCTGGGAGAGAGCCAATATTTTATAGGCTCATGTAGTCCTTGGAAGAATACATTCACACTACAAGGTAGGTTGTAAATACAGCACCATTACAGATACACATCCCACCTTTATGCAAACACACAGTTTCTGCTCCTTCTTCACTCAAAAGCCACCTTTCAATTGTCGCTGTGTGCTAAATCAGACATGGACTGTAAGCCACTTTTGTATACTCTAATTAATTCTAATGCTTTTCCATAGTCATTCCATGCAGGAGCTAAATGAATCACAGGCTTACAGCGGTAAACCTGGATGAAATACAGAGATGGATCAGTGTGTGCAGGCAAATAAAATCTGATGAGTTTGTGTAGTTTTGTGTCAAATGTTGCAGTGATTTGGGGAAAATTGCCAAAACAGCCTGTTTGATGGCAAATATTGTCCCATTATCCAAGATTAGATGTTTTCTTCTGGATAAAGAGACAACTAGAAGAAAAACTCTCCTCTTTACGGCAGAACTTTGTCCGCATATGTTGTGGCACCACTACAATGACTGCAGCACAACTCAAACAGTTTCCGTGTCTTTTTAAGCAGTTCTGAGACTAAAGGGGACAGCAAATTAAATTTATTTTCCTCCTAAACCTTTGTTTATCTGAAGCAGACAGACCAGATCAGAGTCTGATAAACAACCTCAAAACTCCTGTTACAATGAGCGTTAGTTCCCCCTTTTTCACAAGTCTAGGTCATTTATTGTACTCCTCTATTATTTTATTCTGCTTATAACTTCAAAACTCAGTCATATAGGATTTATGTTACAAATGATGTTTATTCTGAAGAAAATCTAATAAAAAGCTCCTTAGTAAAAATGATTAAAATGACTAAAGTTCATAAAAACAGAGCTGTGGCTGTGGGGCAGCTGCAGAGCAGAAATTATCCTGTACCCAGGGAGTAATGGGGCCTGAACATACAACCAAAATAACTGCAGTTTTGTTGTGATGGGCTACAAGATGAAAACAATTTTCCATGTTCGCCTCCTTCTCTAAACCCCTCCTGCAAACACCCCTTCACATGGGTCTAACAGGCTTAACCTGCCCCCTGTGGAGCTGCTCTCTGCAAAGCAGACTCCCAGGGTGCAGCAGGGCCCCCAGTCGTAGCCTTCCAGTCCGACTATCACCAACTTTAAATTCAGACCCACTGTCCACTAAATAAAATTGGAGAATTCAAGCTTTGCTAATGGCTGAACTTCGTTGTATCATTTAGATTTTTCAAAACGACAACTTGGTTTATTGTACAAGTCATTTTCTATTTGAGCTTTTATTTGAGTTTATGAATATTGGCTACACCTATCGAATGTTAACAACATCAACACTTCAATCTGGAAGTTAAAAACCAGAAGTGGACCAGCAGCATCCCCGGCTGGTCCTAGTAGAAGTTTTTGTTCCTGTCCCACTAAACATGCAGGAATTGCCCTTACTAAAAGATGAAAAATTTATACTTTAATTATTTTTAGGGTGCGGACTCTTGTTGAGTCACATAGTTCTTACCTTTCTTTTTAATATATAAATATATATTTTAATACTGTTTAGCTGGTGAATTATATGATGTTTTTAAAGGTCGTGTAACACCATGTTTGGGAGCAGGGGATAGGCAGGACCTAATTCCCCACATTCTTAGTGCAGAGACTTTCAGGGGTCGGCACAGTAAGTCATCCTCCTCCATCTCACTTTGTCCTCTGCGTCCTCTGTCCTCACTCCGACTATCACCATGTCCTCTCTAACTGCATCCATATATCTCCTGTTTGGCCTTCATCTTTGAGTATGAGTGCAAAGACTCTAGTCCCAAAAATACATTATGGGAGCTCCTTTAAACTGGGTCCTGCTGACTGCAATTTCCAACAAGAGAATGGAAGGACACAAAGCCTAGTATTGCTAATATACAGTCAAAGATGACAGCAAGCTTGCTCCAGGTCTCATGAATCTCAAACTTTTGGCTTCGCTCTGTTTTCTGAAAAAGCATTGTTGACAGTATAAAACATATAAAGCTGAGAACAACCCTTCAACATGGGCTTCCCTCAGATAACTCACATACAGGCAATCTTGTTTTGTTCTTGTTAATGGTAAAATATTTGTCTTAAGTAAAAGAATTGTAAAAAAAAAAAAAAAGGCTAAACTGTAATTTATTGTTTCCTTTTTCATAGTGCATAAATTTGATGTCAAACCTTAAATATACACTACATTTCAGTCAGTTGAAAAGTGTACATAAAAATGACCAAATGTAATTATTCACATAAATGTTATCTAAATATATTGTTTCAGAAGTGAAGAGTAGCTGTAAAAGGGCAGAAACTAATGGTGAAAGTGATCTACCAACTCAAGTCTCCGTGGACTCCAAGCTTAGTGCATTTTGAGGCCATTTGGGTCTCTGAACAAGGAAACTGTAAGCTTTTTAGAAATGTGATACCAGCACCACCAGCCCTTCAGTGACTGTGTTCAAGAGGGCAGCAGAAGAGACCCCTTTTCATAGTTCACTGATTTCTAAAGAGCTCAGGAAGCACAGCATTCGCTCACGGCCTACTGCCCCACGTCTCAGTCACTATAACACGCTTGGCAACAACCACCGACATTAACAGCAAATCAAAGCAAAGATCTCAGTGCCACTGAAGTCCAGTAAATGCAGAAAGGTTGAAAAAGGAAGTGCAGAAGAGTCTAAATAGCAAAAATGATATTCACTCAAGAAATTCTTGAGTTATGTCCACGTTTTGTTGTCCTTACAGAGAGGCTTCCACAGCGGTCAGCGCTGTGTTAGCTCCAGCTTTTCATAGAGATACTATTCAAACTTCGCCATCAACTCGCCACAGTTGCATCTCACTCTAACAGAAATAGAAACTGCAAACAATGCAACATCGCATCTTTTATTTATTTTATTATTTTTTATAGGTGTTGCTTAAAAAAAACGTGACCACAAAAGAAAAGATAAGCCTCAATGTGCTTCATCTTGAAAGGAAAATTAGATCACAGCTTTTTCTTCCTTTTTTTTTATAAACCGAAAACTCATTTATTATTTTGATAATAAAAAGCGTGCAACCAGAGCCAAAACTCTCGCTTCGTATGAAGCCTGTTTCCTTAGATACACCGATGTACGAGCCATCCCGAGATCTGTCACAGTTCCTCGCTCACTGAATCTTTTTTAATGAATGGCTTAGGCCCCGATGTCTCTGTGCCACTTCAAAACAATTAACCAACTGCTGGCTCCCGTGGTAAGTTTGGATGCTGCTGCCGTTTTCGAACAGATGCAGATAATCAAAGTTTGGTTCTGCAGTCTATTAAACCGCATCGCTCACCACTTCAACGTGGAAACGGAATGCAACATCTTGGTAAGCAGCTTGCCCTCAGCCAGCACTGAGCACCCCTCATCTTCCAGCAGGAACCTAATTAACTATTGAGAGAATTCAAATGACATGTCAGCTGAAACAAAACCAGACACAAGCAAAAAAATAATTATAATAAAAGGGAAGATAAGTTCATCTGAAAGAGCGATACAAAAACCTAAAAATTAAAAATGCATCGTCAAAATATTACACAGGGATTAGGAGAAGAAAGGGAGTGCTAAGATTACAAACAAGAGCACTTTTCAAAAATTTTGTTCAGAAATGTTTTGATTACTAAGTTCTTAAAATTCACTGAACAAAATAAAAAAACTTTTGTGACTGAAAATAGATATGTTTGTAATCTAAGGGCAATTTGAGATGACCTTACCAACAACTAGAAACCAAATCTACCGTAAATCAAGGTTAAAATATACTTTGTCCTTTTTAAAAGGAATATTGCCAAAATAAGAAATGCAGTTTCTAAGTTCTTCAAATTTTAGTTGGGTAACACGGTCTTTATTTCTCTGCCTGAGGAAAGCTGGCTGCACACTTTCCAATTCTCTTTGCAGGTTCGTATGAATCTGGGAACCCAATGGCACCAATTGATCCACCAGTGACCAGACTATGCCGGTTTTCAGACCAACCGGCATATCCAACACTATGAAATTCATGGTTAGACAACTCATTTGCTAGCAACAGCACATCTCTGATGTAGAAGTGAATAAGACTTATTTAGTTTCTTATGTTTATCTGTAAGCCGTTTAAAAATAGTAGGAAAAAAGCACAAAAGTCTACTAAAGTAAAATCAAATTTCTACATAAGTCTATCTGTTGTTTAAATACACTGAAGGATTCATTTAAACTGCCTCATGGATGATGTCTAGCTTACTTTGGGAGCAAAGAGACTTTAGTAGACAACAGAAAGAATGGATTATTGAATAGATTATCCATCCATCATGGAACAAACATTGCAAAATGATAGCAGCCTGTTGGAATCTTTGAGCCAGGAGGCTGTATTGACGTACAATAGAAAGCTAATTTCTGCCAATATCACTTTAACAATGTGCCATTGGAAGTGGGTTGCTTTTGAAAAGAAATATTATCAAGGGACGACCTGGTTAAAAAGATGTCAAACATTTCATTGTGAACAGAAATTTGTTAGTTAAAAATTTGCTGTTTAACTAGAATTTCAAACAAAATAAGATTTCTCTTGTATTTTGTTCATTATAATTCTTAAAATCAGTATCAACAGGTCAGAGTTGTACAAAAATTGGAAATTAGAATCGGCCCAGAAAACGATGCATTGCTGATATTAGGAAATAATGTAAACAAATCATATTCAACAACTTTATCTGTAAACATCCTGTTTTTGTTTTTTTTAAACATCCTGTTAAACCTTGTTTAAGATATGCAGCCTTTTTTTCAGTTTTATTTTTTTCTCAAAGATTTGTTATTATCATTAACTCTTTTTAAAAAGACCTTGTTTATCCGCTGCCTTGCTTAATGTCCTTCAAACTTCTTATGACTTTACACATAAACCTGTATTTCCTTAATTTTTACCCCTGTGAATCAGCAGGATGTCTCTATTGTTTTTATTTTGTTTGGTTTATTTTTCTCTTCACTGTGCCCCACATTTCTTTTGGTCCCTACTGTACCAAAACTTATTTAAAACATTGTCTTCACGTGCACACAAAACACATTGTTTGCTTCAAGTTTAAGAGGCTTCACAAGCTTCAGCAGGGGCAAAAACAATATCCATCCTTGATTATGTAAATCTTACACAAAGCACCGTACATTTGTGGGTAAATACTTTGCATAAACTGTATTTTTTAGGAAAATAGAAGATTCTAATTAGAGGTTAAGGGTTATTTTATTGTATTTGAGTGTAGACAAACTTGAGATCTTATTTTTTAACAACTAAAACGAAGTGATAATTAAAAATAGTAAGTGATAAATAAGTTGTAACCACTTTGTGTTGTAACTATCTTAATAAATTCTCCAGGTTTTTTCAAGTACACCAATGTGACAGTATAGGTGGGAATCTTTAAGTACTTTACAATTTGATTCAGTTACAATAAAGTGACATAAATATGAATAATGTTTATGTAATGAATACCCACACAACACGTTACAGCTATCTAACCCACTTCCTTCAGTGTTCCTAACACTTTGGATTTGTTCACATTGTAGAATGTGGGAACGACTGAGCTGGTATATCATTGACCAATGATTATGTTCTATAAATGGTTCCAAAGAGTGCAACATAAGGAAGTATCTCAGTGGGCTGAGGTTGTTGGGGATAAGTTGACAACTCAAAACTGAGAAAATTGCTTTAAAAATCCATCCATTATCTGTTACCTGCTTCTTCCTTTCAGGGTCACGGGGGTCACTGGTGCCCATATCCAGGAGTTACAGTGTGAGGGGCGGGGTACAGCCTGGACAGGTCGCAAGTTCATCACAGTGCTTTAAAAATATGGGGAAATTTTTAGTTGCAGTTGCCCTGAATGAGTGTTTACGAGAATGCAACCAGTCAGCCAGGTAACAATATTTTGAGCAGACAGTTGTTAATAATAGATTTTGTTGCTCACAGCCACCACCTTTGTACCCACCTTGGAAGCCATTCACACATCTATGATTTAACCTACTGAGCAAAATTTAGAAATGAAGATAGACAGACTTGAACTAGTATTTTCAATAATTATTAGTTTTAGGGAACCCCACAAACACTTCAAGACATTCTAAAGACTTCCTCTCTAATGCAGTTTGACAACTATTTGCCAACAGTGG
>JAVKLF010000060.1:12770503-12789104 GCA_034783495.1 Millerichthys robustus | reverse complement strand
TTAGGATTAAAAATTGTGGTTCTCATGTTAAACTAGTTTGGATTCCTGCCCACATTGGTGTGGTAGGAAATGAGTTGTCTGATAGTTTTGCTAAAAGTGCTGCAAAAAAGAATACTGTTGATTTAAATATTAAAATAAGTAAAAATGAGGTAAATAATATAATTAAAATGTATATCAAGAAGAAATGGCAAGAACGATGGGATGGAGGAGGCAATGCAAGGTTTTATTGGTATCCAAATAAAAAAGTTGGGGAGTTAGGGAAATGTAATAGAATTAAAAAAGAAGAAGATGTTATATCTAGAATAAGATTTGGACATACAGAATTAAATAGTACTCTTAAAATAATCAATAAGCATAATACAGGTTGTTGTAATTATTGTGGAAAATTAGAAACAGTACAACATATTTTTTTAGAATGTAATAAATATATTCAGGAAAGAGAGATATTAATTAGAGAATTAAGTAGGAATAAAAATAAGTTAGATATTAGGGAATTATTTCAAAGATAATCTGGGGATGTAGTTTTTAGCAGTATTTTTAGTTTTCTAAGAAGAACGGGAATTATGGGTACATTATAGTAGGTAAGCGTCTGATCCATACTCCAATCTGGAAGGTGGCGGTAATGCACCTTTAAGTTGTTTGCCAACCGCCATAAAAAAAACCAAGAAGAAGAAGAAGAAGAAGAAGCTAGTTGCACAGTCATGTACAGTAGGTGGCGGTATGTACTTGAAAGTTGTTTTTGATCTGCCATTAATAAAAAGAGTAAAATAATTACAGATGGAGTATTAGTGTATACAGGAGAGATTATGGGAATCATTTTGGCTTTAGGGTGGATTGAGGAAGTTCGTCCACTAAGAAGTATAATATGCTCTGACTCAAGTTCATCATTATATTCAATAAAAAAATAATCATTCTATCAGTTGGCCAGACCTTTTATTAGAAATTTAGTTAGTAATGTATAGAATTCAGGCAATGGGTTTATTAGTTATTTTTACATGGACATCATCTCATGTAGGAATAATAGGAAATGAGTTGGCAGATAAATATGCAAAACAAGCTACAAAAAATAGTCATATTGAAATATTGGTACCATTAGGTAAAGAAGAAGTCAAATCTATTATTAAACAAAAGTTTAAGGAGAGATGGCAGAAGCAATGGGAAGAAGATAGAACTGGTAGGTGGCTTTACAGTATTCAAAGAAAAGTTGGTGCAATGAGGAGAACAGGACAAAATAGAAAAGAGGAAACCATTATATCCAGATTACGTTTTGGTCATACAGGATTAAACGGTAGTACATTATTTAAAATAGGAAAACATCCAACATGAAAATGTGATTTTTGTTTTCAAGAAGAGACAGTGAAACATATTTTGTTTATCTGTAAAAAATATTCGGTTGAAAGAAAGGAATTAGTAAATCAATTACAAAGAAATAAATTAGTTAAATATACAAAATATTTTGGATAATAGTTCTACTTCTGAACACTTTAGTTATTTAATAAAGTACCTTAAAAAACGAAATTGATAGAAAGGATATAAGTTTTATTTAATTAACTATTATTATTTATTTATTTTATTATTTATTTATTTATTTTTGTGGGAGAATATATATGTAGCATCCCGATCCACACTCCACTCCAGTAGATGGCGGTAATGCACATCAATAAGTTGCTTGCCAACCGCCATAAAACAAAGAAGAAGAAGAAGATCTGCCATTAAGGTAGACGAAGAAGATTCGTACCGGATGTTAGAAGAAGCGGTAGTTTACAAAATTTTAAAAGTTTAACGTTTTAAGCGACCGTTTTTTTTATAAAATAATACCTAAAATGCTGAAAAAGGCATCCAAACTGAAAAGTACCATTAGAACAAAAGCGAAGGGAAATGTAAAGTTCGGGCCCGCGTCAGAAGCGATGGTAGGTGAATACAGAAAGTCTGGTACTTTCGCTGTTTTCATGGTTAGCTATAACTTCACGAAGTAAAACAGTTGGGTGTTCACTTTGATTTTAGATTGAGCTACTAACACTACTGTTCCTGAGCAGCCTGGCTGAGGAGGCGACGGCCAAGGCTTTTGAGGAAAAATCTGCAACAATAAGAGGTCATCACGTTAAAGCGGTTTCCAAGGTAACCGAAATTATATTTCATACGTGGTGTTTACATTAACATAACATTATTCAATTCAAAAAACTTTATTTGAACATATGACATCTATGTTGTTGGAATGACTATATATAGTCCAACAACTGGCAACATTGCACGTTCTTAACATTTTTCTGTCACAACATAAAATGCCATTATATTTATATATATATATACACACACACACAAGTTATCACAAAAGACTAGAATTGAATGCTGGCCTTGAATACCTGAAGTAGGTATGAATTTATTTGGGCAGTGTGGTGCTTTATTTTACACATTATTGCACATTAGTAACTGTAAAAAAGTCAATGGTAAAATGGATCTGAATCTGGGGGTGGAGAGGGGAGGGAGTGCTGATTTCAGTAACCATCGTTGAGCATCCTAACAGCCTTATGAATGAAGCTGTCTCTCAGTCAGCTAAAAGTAGCCCAAATTTTGTTGGTCCAAAATAATATCATGAGAATTCCAGCTCTATGTCAAAAAGGGGAATGTCTAAGCTTCACAATGACACCAAACATTATACAAAGGGATTTTCTAGTTCTACAATAACTGGCAGAGAAACATTTTCAATTCAAAATAAATTCTAAGGATTATAACACAAAGATTATTTTTAAGATATACCTGTTTAAATATTAATCTAAAGGTATATTAGAAAATTATAGGCTGTTTTAGTTACTAGTATCACAAGATGATGTCTTTATTGACTCACGGGGCATTCTGATCTTTAATGAATTACATTCACATTTAAAGCCAGTCCTGTAATTTTGTGTTAAATGTTCTTAAAAAATATTTACATTATTGTGTCTTGATAATAAAACATCATAAAAATGGATATACAACTTTGTATCCCCACTTCTGTGTACCTGTGTAAAATGTACCATCCAGTCATAAAAATTAAATCTGTCTTATATAAATACAAATAGGAACCAACACTGGCTTTGCTTTTTAGGTGAGCTTTGTAAGACTCTTTTACTAGACCCAATATCTCTTTTAACTTATTTTAAACCTTTTACAAATTTTCATATTGTCCAGATGTTTTTATTGTCAGAAGATAAGTGCACTGACTTTTAGCTTTTTGTAACTTGATTTTTTCAAAATTCAATTTTTAAACTATTTTACCCAATGAACAGCTCCATTTAACATTTAGCTAATCTTTTGCTACTTTTAGCTAGCTTTTTACATATATTAGCTTTTAGATATAGCCATTTAACCCTAATAAAAATTTTAATCATTTAGCAAAGTAGAGTATATTTAGGAGTTTGAAGCCCTCAGCATTCATGCTGTATTTTAGCAAGAAATTCAGCTTCTGTGATTATTTTTCTTGGTGGTTTTAGTGAGTTTTACATTTAACACATAAAAAAGGTTTTAAGTAAGTTTTTAATGATAAAGATAAGCCACTTTACTTTTGTAGAAAAAGACTTCAGATCATAATTTGTTATTAAAGTAGAGATGCACCGATCTGATACCGAATTGAATATCAGCTCCAGTATTGACTAATTGGCTAGATTAGATCTCGGATGAATGACACCAATCCTGCATTCCGATTCAGCAATTTCTTCTTTTATTAATATCAGGAGCCATGTTTGAAGTGCACTTTACATGGAAGTGTTTTTTTTTTGCTGCTAATGTACACTTTATTTGTTAATAAATAATATTAAGTACATTTATATCTGTGTTCATTTATTTATTTTTTTTTAAAACAATGTTTATGTCAGGCCTGGTGCCTACATTTACTTTGCAAGGTTCATTCATTCAACAGTATATCGGATCTGTATCTGGTACTGATACGCTCATCCCAGGTATTAAATTTGATCAGAAAAAACTGGATCGGTGCATCTCTATATTACAGGTTGAAAACCTTTTAGATTTTTGTGGAGTATAAAAAGGATTGTTTGAAGACCGATCCAGTGATCAGTCTTCAAACAATCCTTTTTATACTCCACAAAAATCTAAAAGGTTTTCAAAAGAACAAAGAAAAATGTCAAATCATGCTAATTGTGTTAAACACTGCAGTATCTCTGAAATGTTTATTCAGCTGAAATTGTGATATGTTTGAAGTTTATATCCAAATTAGCTTTTTTTACATTAAATGTTTAAATTCAAATACAACTTAAAATGATTGTTTTTTTCCTGTTTTTCTCTGGTTTTACAGAAAATTCTAAAAATGTCACGAGGATGAAGACAAAAACAAGCACTAGTCCAGCACTAATATTTCAGCTTTGTGTTTTTTCTCATTTATGTTTTTAAATTTAGATTTTATTCTCTATTTTTGCAAACCAACAGTTTGTACCTGTTTTTTGTATTTTGCTTCTTATTAAATCTTTTTTAAATGTCATGCTGACTTTTGAACATTTCAGCTTCAATGTTAAATATAAAAGCTCTCCCAGATGAATGCTGACATCACTGCAAGCTATTATTCAATAAAAAAAACAGTTCAAAAAATTACAAATAAACATGTTATTTGTAAGTAAAATTAATTATATTTTTAGACTGATTTCTTTTAAACTAGAACCACCAACTCAGTTTCTCGATAAGTGATAAGTTCAGGGTGTGAATCAGATTTGTGTTTGTGGATGGTGCTCAGACGTTCATTTGAGCTCTGATCATCCGTCATGCTTTTTGTCTTCATCTGCTCTCTTCACAGCCTTTTCAAATTCCTCCTCTTCGTCACGCCACACAGAATATCTGCTCTCTGAGATGATATCCGCCTAATTCCTTTTCACCACACGCTTTTGTATGGCAAAATATCTTTCTTGAAAAGAAATGGGCTTTTTTTTATTCTGCAAAGTGGGTGATATAATTAAACCATACTTCATCTGGGCCTTGATGACAGATTTGACATCATGAGCTGGACTGGTGTGTTTTACACATTGTGCTGTATCATTTTAAACTTAAAGCTGGACAGTTGATTGAAATTTAGAGAACAGAATTATTGAAATGGAGCTTCAGAAGACAAAGTTCAGTTATACTTGTAGTGTATTTTATGAGTGAAGATTGCTTCATGTAAACTTATATTGAGGCTTGTGTTTGGTTCATCATCGTCCCAAAGTCACTTTAGTTTTACTAAATGCTCAGCTTTCTTGTCCATTTTTATTTTTTTTATCCCTTTTCTCTTAAGACATTCTTTGGCTTCTCGTGGTTATTTTCCTCAATCTGATCTGGCACCCTGATGAGCATCGCCTTGTCATGTTTATATTCTCTTTCAGATGTGGGAGTGGGGGCTTTGTGCAGCCACCTCTTGTCTTGCTGTTTTTTGCAGAGCCTCCAAAAATCTGATAGCATCTGCATGTGTTCTCCAAACTCAGTTGTGTTTATGTCCTTCCTGTTGCTGCTAGGTAATGCGTCACCAAAAGTAGAGTTGAACATTTTTCACACACTTCTTGTGCTTTGAAGGCACTGTCTGCAAATTTACTACTCACAAGGTGATGGATGATGTCGCTTCACACCAGCTGGAGGCCTCCAGGCTCCACCTTGCTGTTGTTTTATTGTCCTTCAGTCAAGGTTTGCTCATGTTCTTGAGGAATTTGAGACTCCCTAGTCAGCATGTATGTTCTTACACTTGTGGATGAAAGCTAAAGCTTTGTCCAGCTCTTAAATCAGTTTCTGTGAGATAAATCAGCTCTGGAGTTTAATCCCACTGCAGATCTCCCACTGATTCTTCCAGAGAAGTTGTACAAAACTTGCTCTATGCTTCATAACAAGGAAGACATGCCTTTAAATGAAATAAAACCTGTACCTAGTTGTGTGTGTCAACATGAGTATCAGTGTAAAAGCAAGACCTATAGAAATAAATGTATATTACTATCACATTTGGCCTTTTAGGGTGGAAAAAACAACTAAAACTGGCAGGTTCAGAAAAGACTTGAGACCAAACACACAAAATGAGACTTAAATAGAGAAAACCATTCTGAGATTATTCCTCTGTGTGACGACAGAGTTCAGGTTTGTTTTGAGAAAATGTAAGCATTGAGTTCCTAAAACAACTGATAACACACACCAGGATGCCGAACAACAAACCTGGAGGACAAAAAAGGTTCATTATCTTCCAGCATTTTTTTGTGGGAATCGCAAGTTCTTTCTGACACGTATTCTGTAATTTGGATTTCTCATCTGAAGGTAGTCAAATCATCTGATAGTTTTGGTTTTCATTTCTGTAACCCAAATATTTGCAGGAAAACACTCTGTGCTCACTCCTGTTCTGCTCAGCTTCAACATTTAAAACAGTTGGAAACGTAAAAGTAACTCAGGGTTTTTTATGACAATGAAACAAAAGGTTTGGTGTTGAGTGCTCTAAAAAAAATTTTTAATATAAATGAAAAGCATTGTTTTCCTGTACATTTCTTTAGCTTTTATAAAAGTCTTACCACAAAATTGAAGACTGTTAAGGCATAACATAAAGAAATTAATTTTATTTCCCTTTTTAAAATAAATTCAGCAGGCATTGCTAAAACGTCAAAAATTTTGTCAAATCTAAATAAGAAAATCTTTCCAATCTTGGTTGAAATATTTGTTTTTAGCTTTAAAGTTTAAATATTTTAAATAAAGTTTGATATCTTTATTGTGATGCACTAGTAAAAAAATGTTGCAGACATGTCCATCCATCCATCCATCCATCCATCCATCCATCCATCCATCCATCCATTATCTTCACCCGCTTCTTCCTTACAGGGTCGCAGGGGTCACTGGTGCCCATATCCAGCAGTCACAGTGCGAGGGGCGGGTGTTTTGTTGTTTTACTGCAATTTGTTATGATTTTTCAACTTTGTATTGTACTTGGGTGTTCTGAAAGGTGCTTTTCAAATAAAAGGAATTTCCTAAACATTGACCAAACATTTAGAAGTTTTATTTCTCATCTTATAGTAGAGCAGTAATCTTCTTTTAATTTTCTTCTTTGCATTGTTAATACTCTTACAAGAGACTGACCTTTTCTTTTTGTAGACATTTTTCTGTTGTCATGCTTTTCTGAACACAATTGCATTAATTTATCAAATTTGCTTGTTTTAACCAAAATTCAAATGCTCAAAAATCTCTGCCCAGTCTTAACTAGCTAGTCAAAGTAGAACTAAGATTAAAGTGGACTGTTACTGTATTAAAACAACTCCAATCTAAAAACAGTTTTGTTGCAGTTCATACACCAAACACAATTTCAGAAACCTTTTGTCACCCTTATTTTCACATTAAATGGTAATTTTGTCAAAGATTTCATTTATTTCATTTATTTTTTTAGTTGTAAATAACAGTGGCAGCAGCTAGTTGTAGCACTTTAACAACAACCTAGAGTGTCAATTCATAATCGTGTAATGCCTACTGACAACAGTGTATTGATTAAAATATAACATTTGTGGGAATCTATAATAAATCTTTAAGGTCAGAGCTCTCAAGATTGTAGTAAAGTACTTTTGTCTTTGCTCAGGTCATCAGTCTGGTCAAAATTAAACAAGTTTTCCAATTTTTGGACTTTTTGTTTTAGTGTAGTTCATACAACCTTTTTTTTCTTGTCCTTAAACAACATTCAAGTGGTTTCTTCTGATGAATGTGATCAACTTCCAAGATTTTAGGTGGGAAGGAACCTCAAAGCTTCAGAAAACAAATAAAATCCAATAGCAGTGAATTACTGGAAGTGGATTGGAACAAATGAGGATAAATATTTCCAATGTGATGATTAATTATTTTTAAAACAGCCATGATGTTATGCTGCTGCAGAGGAAGAGACCCTGTAGATGTGATAATGGATCAGAAGGAGGGTTTAGGAAGAAGAGAGAAGGGTGGGAGTGCGAACATGCAGAAAAAAAATCTTACCCAAACTTTGGATTAGATCAAGACTCGGCTATCGTATGATGTTTTTCTTCTGTTTGCATTCTTCATGGCATTCTGGCAATTCTGGTGATCTCATTGAACGCTCGAAGGATTTTTCCTCCACAAAACATCTTTGCACTTCTCTGCTGGAATCTTCACACAAGTAAATCTGAATGACTATTGTAAAGCACCACAACAGCTCTTCGAAATGTGTATTATGGGATTCAGGGTGTGATTGCTGCTCTGAATGTGAGGGAAAATGCAAATATTGTCCTGGATTTGGATTCTGCACTTTATGAATCTTTCAAAAAGCCAAGGGGGCGCAAAAGTTGTGAGATGGAAACGTAAGTACCTTCTAGTCTTTTTGTAGTTTATCTTTTCTTGCTGAGGACAGAGTAGAGGGAGACTACATATGGAGACAATAAGTGTGCAGTTCAGCTTACAGGGAACAATGAGGCCAAATTTCAGATAGATTTATCCAACTGCACACCAGGAATTTTAAAGCTGAGGTCTTGGTTTGTAAAACCTACATTTGCATGTTATAAACAGGGTATAGAATAGAATTTTATTTGCATTAGATACCCAAACAAATGTCACATGTATGTATAAATTTCAGCCCTTTTGTTTCTGCAGGTAGCTCTTCAGTGAGCAGTGACTGTCGGGCAGGATGTGCAACATGCTCTCCACTTAATGGCTGTCTGTCTTGTAAGCCTCGTTTCTTTTTCTACCTGGAAGTGGACAGGATGCGGCAGAGTGGGACATGTCTGTCATCCTGTCCTCGAGGTTACTACGGCACACGCTCCCCACAAATCAGCACCTGCACCAGTACGTACCAGAGAACTAAGGAAGGAGCAAAGACTTGATGTTTGATGTTATTTTAGTTTTCAGTTATTTGTTTTTCAGTTGTTTTTACTAGAAAAGATTGATCACACAAAAAACAAGATTTTGTCTTACTTTGTTGTGAGTTTTTAGAGTCCAAAATATGCATAAAGTTCTTTATTTCCCATACAAAGTTGTCTAAAAAACTTTTGGCAGAACTTTGGTGTGGTAAGTGATCCCTCTTCTTGGCAGAAATCATATCTTTTTCCTTGCACTGATTAATTTACAACCAGCTTGAAGCTTAATTTTGGTCAGTGTCCGGATTATTAAACCTTGTCCAAGTTAAATCCCAGAAATATATTGCTACTATTCTTCCTTTAATATTCTATTGATTTTATGCAAAAACAAGTTTAGAAAATCTTAGTTTGTGTCACCAAGTTAGGATGCTACCACCACTGTGCTGAACACTTGGTATGTGTTTCTGTGGTTGATAGCCTGGTTATTCTGCTGAACCAATGGTTTCCAACAGAGATGTCAAAAGTTTTCACATTCATTACTCAAGTAGAAGTATAGAAACTAAGATTTAAAAATACTTCTGTAGAAAAGGTATCAACTCAAGCTTTTTACTCAAGTAAAAGTGTACATGTACTGGCTTTAAAATTACTTGAAGTATAAAAGTAAAGGTAATGTAAATTAAAAAAAGTCATTAAGGACAAAACACATTTGCCAAGGGGTTTATAGTGCACAACCACACCTCCCACCAAAACACATTTTTATAAGACCATATTGACTATAACAGTATATTAAAATGTTAATGTTGAAAAATGTGGGATGCACTAGACTTCCTGTTTCAGTCACATATGTATCTCTGCTACATCATCTTCATGCTCGACTATATACGTCTGATATGTTCTGCTGGAGTGTGATGTGATTTGTGTCATGAACAATCGTACAACATACATTTGGACAGATAGGATGTCTAAATGGTTTATATTTATATGTATTATCCAACCACAATTATCCGTCAGGTACCATGTATTTGGATAGATTTGTGTTTTTTTTTAAATAATGACAAGTTTGAATGAAAACAAACCGTAGTGAAATAGAAATGAAATACTTTTTACATTTTTTTAAATGTAAGGAGTAAAGTAGTAGAAATGATAGCTTGAAAATATAAATAGTAGTAAAAAGTTGGCTAAAAAATAAATAATCCACTAAATTATCGATAACCAAAATTTCGACTTAAGTAAGGTAACAAAGTATTTGTACTTTGTTACTTGACACCTCTGGTTTCCAACCCTAGTCCTCAGAACCTTTGTCCTGAGATGTTTTCCTGCTCAAATACACCTGATTCAAATAAATGACGACCTCAACATGTCAAAAAGTTTGTCCCACATGTTTAATCAAGTGTGAAGCAGAGAAACATCTAAAACATAAATAAGGACCTCTGTTCTCAACATACATCCAGTCATTTTTGTGAACAACTTGTTTCTCAGACAAGCATAACATTTTGGAACATGGACGGCTGTCGTAATGTTATTGTCTCAGTCAGTCGTGGTGTAAAATATGATAATACTGTCTACAGTGAAACTGGTTCAAACAGCTTCAGATTATTGGCAGTTCTGTAGCTTAAAGCTGTAGTTGGTAATGTTGGAGAGCTAGCAAGATTTGAAGTGGCACCTCCACTAAGCTCCACCCCTCCTCCCCTCCCATCAATCCTCTGTTTAAAGCCATGCCTCCACCCCAAACTGGAACATGCATCTAACAAGAACTCAGCTGAGCAGAGTGCCAAAGTTACATATTTCATGAAAATATCAAATCCCCTGATGCAAAACAGATAATTACCTGTACAACAGAAAAACAGCAACATCTGCATTGCTTTTCAGGCCCTTCTGATGCTGGAATTGTCTCCACTACTCAAAGGCTTCACCGGTGTTGACTCCAGTTTGCCCTAGCCATAGCTATAGTTTTTTTTTTTTTTGTAGCAGCCTTTTCCGCCTCCGGCTTTCTTTTCTTCAGCAGTTTAGCAGAATGAGTCCTCACAAATATTTGTTGGATATGGAATTTCTGGCTGCATTTTCTCTGCAATTTTACTCTTGCAAAAATTTAAACCTTTATTTCTTTATTCTTCTCCTGGTAATACTTTATTTTTTGTGGAGGGGTGTTCTGAATATTTCTGGCATGGGTGAAACGTGATGAGTGTGCATTTGGAGGAGGAGGGACGGACGGGGGAGTGGGCAGGACGAAATTTGAAGGCGTCCGACCAATCTCATCTGACATGAATGCAACTGACCAATCCCTGCCATTGGGTCCCAATGGCAGGGATTGGTCAGAGTTTGTACAGTATTGCAGCTCTCACAGAGGTTGGATTTTTAAAAATTCCTTTTTCTGAATACATAACACATTTACTACTCTCAGGATGGAAGGACCAATTCACCCAGTATAAAAAAAAGTCTTTCTGAACAGGTTTAACCAAGCTTTAAATTACTCATAGAACTTTTTATAATATTAAAGCTGGATTGATTAACAAATGTGAATGTGTCTCATAGATCAGATATGTTGATGTGGAAACATCTTATACTGACACGATGGTCACTCTTCATTTCTGTGAACCTGCAGAGTGCAATGCAGTCTGCACTTCCTGCTTCAGTGAAAATTTTTGCACACGCTGTCATCCAGGCCACTTTCTATTCCGAGGTGAATGCAAAACCAGCTGTCCAAATGGGCTGACAGCAAACGCAGCACAGCGAGAGTGCATTGGTAAGCTGACAATTCCCTCAATTCATGTAATGGAGCTACTTTTTTTTTTACCACATCATCTTAATTGTTTTTTTATTTGTCTGTGTCAGAGTGTCCTGCAGACTGTGAGATGTGCACAAGGAAGAATGTGTGCACGAGGTGTAGGGCAAACATGTACCACCACCAAGGCCAGTGTCACCACACCTGCCCTAAAGGCTTGGAGCCTTACATTCTGCTAATGGAGTGCATCCCCCAAAGTGAGAAAAAAACATACTTCTCTGATTTTTATTCCTCTATTTCAACAAGTGCTTTTCTCTCACTGTTATATGGGTTCTCAAGTTCACTGTCAGGTTGGAGAATGGACAAGTTGGGGTCCTTGTGTTCCGAAAAGGGCCAAGTTGGTCCACAGGAGGGGAGAGGAAAGCCGCAACAGACAAGTCCTCCTCTCCCCGAGTATCTTTGGTGACCCCTGTTCACATCTGTCAGAAGTCAGAAAGTGTGGCATCAAAAAGAGACAGAAATATAGGTTGTTGTGAGCTTGATAAAAATAAAATAATAGTAATAATAAAAAAAGAACATTTGTAAAATAGCAGAGCAAGCTGTTTGGTAGTGACAGAGAAGTTTTGGCAAGTTTCACATAGGTGCAACACACAAACTCAGCTCTGCTGCTCAAGCCACAAATGCTTTGTCCTAACAAATGTGACCATTTAAGGGGAAATAAACAAGCTTTTAACAGTATAAGAAAACTATTACCAAGAAGTGTTTCTACAACAATGAATTATTCAACCAAACACATTTTCCTTTACTTTATGTGCTAAGTTGACTAAAATTGTTTAAAATTTTGAGAACCTTTTAAATATGCCAAAAGATATGTGTATCTAATTTTCCAATGCAGCGATTGAACAAATGAGTGAACAACGAATAAGATGGGTGTTTCACAAAAATTATATTTGCTGCACCATTTGGCCTACAATGCCATTACTTTGCATGTTTTATGAAAAGACGATCCTTTTTGTTCACTTTATATCTCAGTGCCATGTTTGAAGAAGTCTATAGCATAAGTTTTAAGATGTCAGTAAATGAAATATATTACAAAATCTTATTTTTACTCAAGTTTCAGAACTTTGTTGGGACTATTTGTTTTTCTATGCTTTTTATCTTCTATGCTAATTTTCTAAACTCTGCTGTTGATAAATAATAGCAAACATTTATTGTGGGAAAAAAAGCAAAAAGCGATCAGTGGTACATATAATATCTTGCTCCATTGAGGTTGCTTGAAATGTTTACCATCTATAACATTGTATTTATGTTTGTTTATACTGTAAATGTTTATTTTTATTTTTTTTTTGTACACACGCTTTATTTCTGTCTGTCCTGGAAGAGGGCTAATCTGCTTTTGGGATCTCCCACTTAATGTCAGTGTGTTTCTTAATCCAAAGCCTGAGGACTGAAGGCTTCTTATTCTGTACAGATTGTAAAGCTAGGGGACAATTTTTAAGATTTGTGGTTTTAATAAAACATGCAAATTTTTGAGTTCAAGAATGTTTATTTCTTAGCGACTAACCAGCAATTCTTTATACTGTCTCTGCACACAGGCTTAAAATTAGTCAACATCAACATAAACACAATCTTTTATTATTTAATTATTTATTTATTTAAACCCATCCTGTCCAGCATTATACGCATTCAGTAAGATTAAACTGATTGCTTTCTCAATGCCTCAACAGTGTTACTCTACAACAGGAGGGCTTTGAAATTATTCTCCTGTATGGGGCCATTATTGGAGCAATTTCATTTGCAAATGTGTGTGGAGAGTTGTGTGTCTGTATCTCAATTTGTGTGTGTGCAGTAGAATTTGTAAATGTGTAAATGAATCTATAAATGTGAGTTGATTTGTGTGTCTGTACGAGAATCTGCAAATATGTATAACAACTTGTGTGTGTAATCGGGTGTAAATGTGTAAAAAATCCACACATGTGTATTCAGATCTGCAAATGTGCACAGAGATCTGCAAATGTGCATTAAGATCTGCAAATGTGTAGAGCAATATGTAAAAAATTAATAGAGACACTTAATGTCTGAAGTATTTTGCTTCAAGACCCAGAAATACAGACAAATCATTGGTTACAAGTCAAGCAGCTTCTCCATTGGCTCTCTTTACTCACTTGATTTTTGCTACACTTCTGCAGTGAAATCCTCCTACAAATGTGTAGTAGGATTTGTAAGTGTAAATGTGGGTTTGTGTGCCCTGACCTCAGGCTCACAGGCTGCCTTCTCTGGCTGTGGGACTTCAGCACATTATGTTACACCTACACCCTACATACCACCATTTGGCGCTATTATAGGCTAATGGTACGTGACATAGCTGGGTTCTGAGTTGCCGTTGCACCTGCAAAGTTGACAGCAATGGTATCCTACCAGCTTGCCGTAAATATATTTCTTTTTCTTTTTTCTGCAGTTTGTATCTGTAATATACGAAGCTGAAGTTGGTTTCCTATTCCAGCTTCTGAATCGGGAAATGACTAAAGGGCGATTCCACTTAATTTTTCGCTACCTTCAGCATCTTTAATCTACTCTAGTTAAAAAAACTACAAAACCTAGACACTTCAAATCTGAAGTAGATTAATAGAATAATAATTTAAACCAAGTTTGTGATTTGTGAAACTTATGTAGGTGTAACACCTACATAAGATGTGAGTAATTCAGCATGCATAGTGTGTGATATGTGTGCACAAATGATGAAGCAGGTGATCATACGCACGTGTTTAATGATGATTGGATGTGGACATGCATTTATGCTCATGCATGGGAAAGGGACAGAAGTTTCTTTATCGTTTATGATAGATAGTACCACCGGGGACCCACTGCCTCCCAGCAACATCAAACGAGCAGAGTCAGACCCAGCCCAGCGGAGTCTCCAAGAAGACCTGACATGCCCCCACCCCAGAGTAACCACCACAATGACCTGAAGCCAGAGAGAGGAGGAACGCAAGTGAAGCAAATCCCGACAAGAGGAGACATAACAGGAAGTCCAGGGTGATCCAGACCCACCAAAGGCCACCGCTTTTAGGGCCTGGAGCCCCAGCCAGACACCCACCTAACAGGAGCCCGCACAGCCCGAAAAAACTCAACTCACACAAGGAGAGGGAAGGCAGGGCCCCACGGAGGCAAAGACACACTACCCCAACTCATCCCTCACCAAAGCCAGCCAGTGCCTGCACCGTCCCAACCCAAGCTCTCCTGGGGCAGTGGAGGACCACACAGGCCACATGTCCCAACCAGGGGGGGGTGTGGCCCCTGGAGGGTAAGACAGAATGGGGTTTGGAGACCAGTTCCCCGGGGCCGCAGCACCCCAAACGACACAAACCATAAGTGGGGGGGGGGGGGGGGGCCCCAAACCCCAGGAAGACCCAGCCCCGGAATCCATAGCCACCACAGGCACCCGGTAAACCCAGGTTCACCCCATTGCCGTCAGGGCCCCGCCACCAAGACTGCCAAGGATGGCAGACGGGCGGGGGGAGAGAGGTGCAGTGAGACTAAAATCTTCTCCTCCGTCGCCATCTTCTGTGACTGTGCATGTGTGTATGTGTGTATTATGTATTATAAGATGCATGGGTGGGGCTATAGTTGACCCAGTTCTGCCACCAAAGCTGACAGTGACATCCCCAGAAACCATTTTGCCCCCCGGACCCTTAGTGTCTAAAAATGCAGTTAAAACTTGGGGACTTGCTGACCTGGGTCTACTGCCCCTCTATGAGATGGTGTCCCCGGAAAAATTATGTCTATTAACGTAATGCCTAGTAGGAATTATATTAATAGACTTGCTAATAATGTTACTAACTTAACTAGCTAGCTTAAACAGCTAATTCCTCATTAGACCATACCTCTTCTCTCATCTCTTCTTACTGCTTCCCTGTCTCTGCTTCCTGTGAAGAATTGCCTGATATCCATCTGAAGTCATGCAGTAGGCTAATGTTCAGTTAGTAGCTTTCAGTATAAGGTCATTTGGTTTCACCTAAAAAGTAATAAATTTGACTGGTGTGAAATGTTACCAGAACTCAAACTGCGCTGCGACCGCACAGTGTCCCATCTGACTGAAGAGAGAGCTGTGTGTGTAGTTCACCTGCTGCTAGTGCAGTGACACGTGCTGACGTTTACACGATATGTGCGTGAGCTCTTGTATCCTTTATTTGGAGTAAACAACAACACACTTGCTACGTGTTTTACTAGAAATATGCTTCTTCTCCCATCAGAATTATTTGAATTGATGAATGACAAATATTTATTGTTGCTGAAAATTTATTGTAACATTTACACTGGGGCACAGCTCACTTTTACTGGGGCAGTAAATGGGGTCTGGCGACACTGATGTCTGTAATTCTTTATGGTATCTGGGCTAAGTGTTAGTACTTTGTGTGGGCCAGACAAATTTTACTATGTAGGTATTAACTCTAAACTTGCTTCTTTTTTTATAAAATTAGGAAAGAGATCATCTGAGGTGCAGCACACACAGCACAGCACAACTGAGAGATAAAGTTAAAGGGACTGAGATCAGACTGAGATCATTTGGACATCTCCAGAGGAGAGATGGTTGGTATATTAGGAAAGGAATATCAGAGATACAGCTGTCAAAAATGGGACAAAGAGGAGATAAATTAAAGAGCATATGGAGGTAGTTGGAATGTGAATAGAGGACACAGCAGAGGGAGGAGGATGACTCATGCAGCCCCCTTGAAGAGGAAACAACCAAAAGAAGAGGTTGTGGAAATGTCAATTTATTGTTTGGATGTAAAAAAAAAATCACCAAAAATAAGTCAAAAGCCAAATCTACAATGGAACCCCACTTTTCAGTTTTTTATGTGTTAAAAAAGTTTGACACATCCAATAAATTTCATGATTGTGTCTCACTTGTTATTGATTCTTCACAAAAAAAAATTGAAATTTTATATCTTTATGTTTGAAGCTTGAAATGTGGCAAAAGGTTGAAAAGCTCAAGGGGGCTGAATACTTTTGCAAGGCACTGTATATCTTTAAAAAGCAGCAATATGAAAATGTGTCATTTTAACAAAATATGACTTAATCCTCAGTTTGATATGATGTGTCATGTAATTCTTTTATACTGGCTCATAGTGATTGCGGTAGGTTCAGGTGTTTTCTGGAGATAAGAAAATGATGAACAATAAGAGACAACTTTGCACAAACAAGTAATGATGCAAGAAAGATTACATCAACTATCAGCGCTTCAGTAACATTGGTGAATGTTATCTGTCATGTGAACAGGTTGCAGGTCAAAGCTCATAAAATATACTTAAGGCCAATGAAACCCTGCAGACTAGCGCTGCCTATATAGAGACCATCTTTGAAACTAACGTACCAATGCTCAGTCTTTGAGTAGATATAGATACAGTATACTAAACTGGTGGTATGTTGTATGTTACCTGGTAACATGTAAGAACATTAAACTAGATTTATATTTGTTTTTGTTTTTAGCAACACCAACAAGTTATATATATACCAATTTTACCCTCATCGTTTTCTGTGGCAAATGCACCTTATTCCTACTCTAACATCACTGTAGGGTTACAGGCTCAGAGTGTTTTGGAATTAGTGAGACTTTCTTGTGTGTCTACAATTCCAGCCTGTGTGTTTCTCTTTGTCAATGGCATCCCTCTGAGGAGTAAACCTGTGTTTTGTGACACCTGCTACATTCTTTTGTATAACCCTTTTGTTGCAGACACTGCTCAGCTGACAACAAACCAGATTATTTTACTGCTCGCTGTCTATAGAGTCAAGAGAGTTTTGGGGTTGTTTTTTTGTAATATGTGGGCTAAAATCTCTAGATTTTTAAAATATTTTTTGTTTCTTTGTTTTAAAGGACCAATATAAAGTAAACAGCCTATACGCAAACAATGAATTGATCATGCTTGCACGTAGAGGAATGAAGTGTAAAATCTAATAAGTATTAGTGCTTAAGTAAGCACAAATACTTTTGCACTAGAAATGCCTTCTTACGTTTCTGTCCACAGCGACCTCTTCTGGGAGAACTCTTTCCGTCCATTTGCTCGGTGGGGTTTAAAGGCCATATCGAGGATTTAAATAACGCTGCAGCTTAGCTACTGCCAAGGCATATATTTCATAATTACTAAATATCACAGTAGCAGTATAAATATCTGCATCTGCACTTTCAACCTAGTACTCCTTCCGAGACCTCTCTCTGTGTTTTGGTGAGTGAAGAAAGTAAAACTTTTAAAAGAAGAAGCGGCCCGATAACTAACAAGCTAATAACGTGCTAACAGGAGCTGCAAAGTTTAATATTAGCTTGGAGATTGTTTATTCTCAGCGGACTGACAGTAACTTTAGTTTATAAAACTCAGATAAACACAATGGTAATACTTTTATCATAAAAATGTATAAAAAATTACAATTTGCAAGTAAGCTAACGTTAGTTTAGCTACAAGCTAACGCAAGGTAGAGGCGTTAGCAACGTAAAAACAACTTTTGTGGTGCCATTTATTGAGTTATTTGTTTAAGGAAAATAATAGAGGGTTCTTGATGGTTTGTGTCGTTTTGTGTCAAAACGTTGCCACAATATCGAAGTTGTCTCCCAGTTTGTGTCGAGGATGTTACCATAAGTGTCAACGCAACGTCTGGCTATAGAGAAAATCGGAGCGATTTTATAAAACTTATATATGATTAAAACCGGTATTTCTATTTACCCTCGCTCAACCTCATCTTAATTCAGTTTTTCAGTGCCTTGACATAATTTGTCATCATCGAGTTGTTCACTGTAGTCAACCTGCTTCAGACCAGGCTAACAGGTTTAGCTAAACTTGAGGGTTTGTAGTTTTTGTTAAAATTACGATTTTGATTTTACTATGTTGAGATTAAAATTACAGTTTTTGGCAGGAAGGTGAGTCTGTTTGAGTCTGACTAAATTGCCATGGTAGCAAAGGCTAAACTCAAAATCTCTTCTAAGCAGGTTTTGAGTTCAGCCTCCCAAAAAAGAGCAATGTCACCGCAGTGAAGTTAGTTTCAAGTTGGATATTCGATATTCGAGCTCCGGTGAGTAAGCGGCGTTTAGCTCAAGGTTGATCCGATTTATGAACGCTAA
>JAVKLF010000060.1:12759075-12769101 GCA_034783495.1 Millerichthys robustus | reverse complement strand
GGCTGTGAGTCAAATGCAGTGGAGTCCAGGGATTTATAGATTTGTCCCTTGTCGCTTTTTGGGGAAGATAAGTCATTAGAGGGGTCTGAAAACTCACTAAATCTAGCAAAAAGTCTCTAAGTTGGATGCAGAGCAAGTGTGAATAACACAGAAGAAAAGGAAAAGCTAGGGAAAAAGTGACAAAAGACACAAGCAGGAGACCAACCAGACAGGTAAAGCTCTAAATCACACAAGAAACCAACTAGAGAAACATGTCTTTGTTCAAAGGTCCCTTTGTTTACTGGTACCTGTGTTCAGCGGTGTGTTTACTGGTACCTATGTTCAGCGGTGTGTTTACTGGTATCTATTTCAACAATACTTAAGTTCACTGGTACCTACTATTCAATGGTAACTTTCTTCAACAGTACTTATGTTTTTTATGCCTTCCTATGTTAACCACGGGACAACATAGGTACCAGGGAACATATGACCCCACAAACTACATATCAAATGAACTATGTAGAAACCCAAAATCTAAAAAGCTCATGATGCAAGTCTGCCTCAATCACTTCATATGGATGACATAAGATGACCAGCTGCTTCTTCATTTTCACTTGCATATTTTGGACAAATACAATTATGTAGTACTTTCCTCTTGCCTTGAGCAGCAACGAGAGTAAAATACAGTGTGAGAGACTCATCCCGGCAAAATGGATTGGAGCAGAAGTACAGAAAAGGGAAGAGTCAACACATTTATCCTATTAGAAGGGAACGAGGAGACAGCGAGTCTGTGTTTATCCATTAGGAAATCCATATCTGGCTGGAAATGAAACAGCGTGGGTTCTGTCTTGGAGCAACTTCTTTCAGAACGTGGTCAGCAAAGAACTTGATAAATGATTAATAAGCTGCTCGGGGAAAACATAAATGACTGTTAGTTTCCTCAACGAGACACTTTAAAAAGTATATATCAAGTCCAGTTACATTTCAATTGAGGCAGAATCTCTTCTACTTTCAGAAATGCTAATGTTGTTACAGGAACCCTTCTGGCTTTTTGTCCTGTGTTAAAAATCGTAACGACAGTCATGCTGTTCATCCTCTGTGACTATCAAAGCGTTTCATACCGCCTTTTTGTTCGGGACACATTTTCTGATGTGAAACATTTATTTCTCAAGGTGTTTTTCGTCTTGCTGCTGAACGCAGGTGGCTGAATAGCTGTCGTTCCTGCACCGAGATTCAAGTTTTTTGAATATACTGTACAGAATATGAGTTTGATTGCGAGTAAACCCTGCTAAATTTTCGCAGAGTTCCTTTAATGCCGGCAGGTTTCTGCAACTTGAGCTGTAATTCGAAGGAAACCAGAAACCTGTATACTGTCAACAAATAAAATAGAATAAAAAAAAATCTAAATGATTTTCTGGTTTATTATTATTTCTGCAAAGATGACCATAGAACTCACTCTCTCACTGCTGCAGGTGGTGAAACGCTCTTTCTTTTTTTTTTTTTTTTTACCAATTACCAAGTCTAATTACATCACAGCTCTGCAGAGTTGTCAGCCATCTATTGTGTCTCAGAGTCAATGTGCCCTCGTTCTTAGACGTGTGCGTTTGTGTGCATACAACTGTTCATCTCAAAGTGTGAATTTAAAACCGTGGTGAAATGATCAGAGGGATTAAGGGACAGGGCTAAATATTTTTCCTTGGCTTTATAATTGGCATGAAAACTACTCGGCAGTTAAAAATCGAATGTGAACACTCAACAGATCACACTGTCTAGCAGACACTAAAGAAACAACTCATGTACTGTGTGCAAGATCATGGTAAACAGCAACGGCAATCTTTTTGCAGTTTTTTTAACTGTATATAAAAGATTCCACCAGACATTCAAGATGAAGCCATGCAAGTGGGAAAAGTACAATGTGAATGGAGTTCAGCCCTTTACCATTTGTGCACAGTCATTATTAGTAGGAAAAGGTCCTTTAAATGGCAGAAGTTGACAGAACTGTCTTAAACCATGTTTCGATGATAAGCAGGGATTGATTTTGTTTTGCATCTGATCACTGATTGACATGAGGTCTATGGTAGCTAAGTCCCATTTGTGAGTGACATCAGGACAAACAAAGTCATCATTAAGGGGTGTTTAAGGTTCTGCAAAGCAGTATGGCGCGCAGCTTGGCATTGCGTTAGGAAGCTTATGCATTGATATTCAAAATTTCTTACACCCTCAGAGCATAAAGTGCCACTCATGGCAATCAAAAGCACTGGTTTCCCCAGTTTTTCTTGAAGTACCACAGTCTTTGACTCTGAACTTGCACGCTCTTTGTGGAGCAGAGCTGTTGGTGTTAACTTCCTATAACCTGAAAAATGTGCATTGCATGCATATTTGTCCACATATATGGCGGCCAGGTCCTAGGAGGTGAAAGAACCATCGAGCCTGATCCAGTGCCCTGGCCAATGAAGTTGACCTTTCATTGAGCTAGGTTTCTATCCCGTCAATCCGGCAGCACTCCAGAACTCCAGTGTTAGGTGTTTAGTCCAATTTTTGAGATATCTCAGATCTTGCAGACACCTAAGACAGAATTGGTCCTATTCTTTTAATTGATTAGTAAGTCTAAGTTTCACTTCCACAGAAAAATACAACGGTCTTTACAACAACCATCATTGTTCTGAAATATAGCCATTTATTTGACCAAAAATTGGTATTTAGGTCCAAAGGCAGTTTTGGAACAGAAAGTACTAGGTAGTGGTGGTAGTTCAAAACTACTTTTAGCTGGTTGTCACCAGTGGTTATGACTGGGTCTCATGTTGCCAGATCTGATGGTAAAACACAGCAAAATCTATTAATTACCATCATTCAACCAGGCAAATGTCATTGAGATCACAGATGTCATCTGCAAGGGAAGTCTGGGCCTGAAGGCAACCAAACATGCATGTTTTTGGATTGTGAGAGGAACCTAGAATACTTGAAGACAACCGACTCAATCTCCACACAGAAAAATCCCAGGTCCAAACTGAGAATCAAACCCAGGACCTTACTGATTTGAGGTAACAGTGCTAACCAATAAACCACTGAGAACTGCTACTCGCACAAAGTTATTCATTAGGATTTGTCGTCACAAAGTGAATATGTTGCCTTCTTTCCGGGAGCAAATCAGCCTTCCATTGCAGAAAAATATATATATTAACTGATGGGAACCTGGCAGGTGAAGTAAACAGAAAAACATTTTAAACCATCTGCATTCTTTGTAACAAATCCACCTGTGTAAACATTAGGTTCCAAACAGAGCCACGAGATGAAAAAAATCCTGCATCCTCACCAAATGTTTGGTTTGCAAATGAGCCTAATGCACTGGAATACAAGAATAGACCCAACTAAATACTTATAAGTACATAAGTAGAGCTGTAACCAGGGATGATTGTAAGAAAAAACTATTTCAGACTTTTCTTTTATATCTTGTCAGAAACTTAGCTTAATAAAACAAGATATTGGTCATACTCATCAAACCAGACAAGGTCATGCTCCCCCATGTGCTCTCTGGCAACCCCCAGGGGGTCGGGCCCCCCAAGTTGGGAACCACTGGGTTATACAATCAAACATTTAACCATGTACCTTAAAATAACTTTAAACTCAATGGGGTGTGACTTTTTAACATGCAAACCACATTTTTATTGCTAGACAAAACCATCTCTCACCAGCGTCTTTTCAAAAAGCTCATCTCAAACCGTACTAAAACCAATCTTGTCACACAGCTGAGCTTTTATCTAAAATGAGAGGTCTGCATTGTCTTCTCCTTTTTCCTCATTTTTTTTTTTTACCTCCGTAAGCCTACAAGCACCAAAACAACCTGTTTTACCCAATTATCTCTCCTACTGGGCGCAGCCGGGCAATCTGGCTCAGCTCTAGACACTGAATCATTGAGTCACTTGATTTAAACCTTTTTGGGTAGAGGGGGACCAGCAAGTCAGCACCGCAGGACTGAAACTGCTCCATGAGTCTCAGATGATAGTTAGCAGTCCAAGCTGCTCCACAAAAGACAGCGTATGACTCCTGGTGCTTCTTATTTTTCACTCTGGATATTTTTGTTGGTTTAAAGGGTGGCAAAAAAAAGCAGAACTTTTGACACCTTGGATATCGCTGATGTTCTTATCGCAAATAATGTCAGACTCTATATTGTATAATCAGTATAGATTCTGTAGAACGCTTCAGATAAGGTCAAATGAATGTGTAGAAATCATCTGTGTTTACTGAAAACGAGAAAAACATGAAGGTAATTACAAGCCTTGCCGCTGGAGATGATGCCTTTCCAATAATTACTATTGCCCTCTGTCAAAGGCAAAAAGATTAAAATAAGTTTATGTTCATCTACAACTGATTACCTTTTGGAGTCAACTTAGGTCAAGATGGCTACTGCACAAACATGGCTCCACCCAAGTGTATTTTACACATATTGAGCTAAAATCCAAACCTTGTACCGGTAGTGTTTTGGAGATAGTAGCTGAGTCATCTTCAACACATATTTAGCTGTTTCTCAGGTTTGGATATTTTCATTTTTGCATAACAAAACAAACTCTGGCATGAAAAGTCACGGGTGGTATGCATTTCTTTTATGGAATTTTAAGCGTTTAATCACTTTATTTGTGTTAGAGCTCAAGACGTGGTTGTGTGAAAAAGGCCAATACCTCATCTGATGGCTGTCCACAATTTCAGTCCAAAACCAGCCACAGATGTCAGGAGCAATAAATAAAACCCCCTAATTTCTGCTTTCTATTGCCATCTGTGAAAGAAAGAGGAATAAAGACAGACGAGCCTTAGCAGCATCTCTTCTAGTGACCCTGCGATGCAGCGTGTGTCTGATCTCTGCGCCGTGTTTAAAGCTATTACTGATTGATCGATGCGCCGAGTCACTCTGGATTGATGCAATTAAAGAACATCGCAAAATAAAAAGAACAGAAAAGCTACTTTCATTCAGGTGCTATCTGTGGGCAGAGCAGCCGAGAGGATAATTGGGTATTGACAAAAGAATGTGAAAAGCAAAAGACCACTCTCCGACTTCCCCTGTCATCCTGAGGCTCTGATCATGCTGCTTGCCGACCGTATAATTGGTGCAATGCTCAATAAAGAAAAACATTTTCAGCTGTTTTGTTACCAAACATCAGTAGCACGACATCAGGGGTTAGCACTGATGCCTCACAACAAGAGGGTCCTGGGTTCAATCCCCAGTGTGAATCTGGGGCCTTTCTGTGAGGAGTTTGCGTGTTCTCTTCATGCTTGCGTGGGTTTTCTCCGGTTCCCTCCCACGGGCCAAAAAAGGTCTCTCTCGCAACTGAGATCTATGATCTCCACGATCTGCGCATACTATGTTCCCACTTTCCAGTCTCTTACAAAGACTTGGAAGGTCACACAGTCTCGAGACATCTTCCACTTAACAGTGGGTTTTAATCACTGCATTGATGGTGTGTTTTAAGTGTGGGAGGCTCTTGTGCTTCTGATGGTATTAACTGACACTAAATGACTTGTTAAGTGTTAATTGTCATAATGAAACTGTCAAGGTTGGTGCTGCGAAAAGCTTTTAAGAAGTCGTGATAGGTGATTCATTTACTGGTATATAATTAAAGATTATTTTTATTCTTTTTGCATTGATACATTTTTTTTCCCAATGCACGGTGGATCAGTTGGTAGAGCTGTTGCCTCTCAGCAAGAAGGTCGCCGGATCAAATCACGACTGGGGACCTTTCTGAGTAGAGTTTGCATGCGCTCTCCGTGCTTGCATGGCTTTTCTCCCTGTACTCTGGTTTCCTCCCACAGACCAAAAACATGACTGTTAGGCTAAGTGGTAACTTTAAATTGTCCCTAGGTGTGAGTGTGAGAATGAATGGTTGTTTGTCTCATTTGTCTCCATGTGTCCCTGTGATGGACTTGCGACCTGTCCAGGTTAGCCCCGCCCCTCGCACTGTGACTGCTGGATACGGTCACCAGTGACCCCCGTGACCCTGAAAGGAAGAAGCGGGTAAAGATAATGGATGGATGGACAAAGTTGATATAGAAGAGGATGATTGCCGCTATTTCCAAGAATTTGTCAAAGCTTTGTCATTTATTGCATGTCGCCAAAATGATAATGTTTTTTAATGCATGTGTGTGTGTCTTCTTATTTGTCCGTCTTTCAGCAAAATATCTTTTGAATCACTTGCTGGCTGTTGAAAGTAATAAATGGATGTTCATTTACAGCTGCTTAATTTTAGGAGTGAAACCAATTAAAGATGGCCACCGCTGCTAATCAAACTCATGCCACAAAAGAATTTAGGAGTTACAGATATTGGACCAAAAATTTAGTAGCTGAGAGTCATTCACAACATTTACTGTAACAGATCATGTGAGATGTCATAATCCACTAAATTACAGAAAGTTTCTTTCAGCATTTGACTAAAATGGGAAATAAAACTAACAAATGGTTACAAAGGCAGGAAATGCTGAATGAGAACAATAACAAACAAAAACTGACGACACAAGAACAAAACAGATTAAGGATGACAATCTGTGAGGAGTTTTTGAAATGTTGATAAATCACTGATAGTGCAGGTGTGATAATTAGAAGAATTAAACTAAAACAAAGCTAGGCATTGACAAAATAAGAACAAACACAGAACTTCAAACAAAAGCCTTTAAAAAGAAAATGATTTGGACTAATCTGAGAACAGAACCATAAAATCCTCCAAAACAGGTTGACATAAAACTGTTTAAACCTCTACATGAAAACAGTTTGAGCTTGTATGTCGATTTGCTTTAAATTCAGGTTTTATGAAGCTTGAACTCCAGCACCATCTACTGACAGGTTTAAAGTTTGATCCTGAACCCTTTTTGTTTTTCCTTCTTTCCTGCAAGAACTGCAGATGGTTGCTCATTAACCTCATAACCATGTAAATGCTGACTCAGCACTCACACAGTGGTTTTTCTGAACTTGATTTTTTCTGAATGTTTCTTGCTATCTAACTAAGTGGTTCCCAACTTATTTTTTCCCAATCTGCTTTAGTATGCATCCTCTTTTTTTTACTACTTTGGGTTTTTAGCTACTTTTAGCTTTAAGCTAGCAATTTGCTACTTTTAGCTTTTGAAACCTTCACTGTTGTCTTTTGAGATTTTTTGTTTTTTGCTAGTGTTTTGATACTTTCAGCTAGCCTTTTGCTACCTTTAGCTTTTACCTAGCATTTTGGCTACTTTTATGTTTCAGTTAGCTTTTTGTCACTTTTACCTAAAACAACCTATATTTGCTTCTTCTAACGTTTTCCTAGAATTGTGATACTTTCATCTTTGCTACTGTTAGGTTTTAGCTAGCATTTGGCTTCTTTTAGCTTTTGTCATGCCACTTACAGATTTAACAAGTCAGTTCCAGCTTCTTCAGCAAAATTCAGCCAAGTTATTCAGCACTCAGTATTCACATAGCATTTCATTGCTGGAGTTGAAGTTTACAAAATTTGTCCCGTTTTTCTTAAACATGTCAAAGTTCCTTTAAAAGGAGCTACTGCGTGTAGATTTTGCAAACTGGAATGTAAAAACGTGTTTTGCACCTGACTGAGTTCCAGTAATTTCTGTGTCTCTGTCACTCAGTGGGCTTTTTGTGTGTGACCCCTTCAGCCAGCGGAAGCCTCGTGGCTGGATGGAAGACAACAGAGGCCATCTGGTGTCTGTGTGGGTCTTTTGGTGCCCTGCCACAAAAAGAAACTGCTGCCAGAACTCCCCAAGGGTCCCAGAATGCATGGTGTGCTCCCTTCGCCAGCGGGGGTCCTGGCCCACTGAATCACCTTCATAGGCTTCTGGCTCCGCTGGGGCATGCCTTCATTCTGCCAGGGCCCAGACACAGGAGCTGCAGCGGTGTGTGTGTGTTTGAAATGGGGCCTTGTCGAGGCAGGAGCGTTACATAACTGTGCCATTAACCTTAATTGGAGCAGCTTGGTGGAACACAGAAAAACTTTCAGTGCTCTGAGACGCTGCTGCTTTTCCCCTGAGCTACATAAAATCGAAACTGATCTCAGGCTGAGTTAATTGAATTGCAGAATACTTATCTTCCCGCTGAGGAGGAGTAACAAAGGAGTGAATGCTGTACAGTAAAAAGAAAAAAAGAAAACACCCTGACTCTCTCTGGGTCTGTGCTCTGGCAGAATACTAAATCTATACCAGACACAGAAACGTGACATGACTCCTGGTGATCAGAAGACCCCTCCTCTGTTAATTCCTAACGGTGGTCACTGGTTACAGCTGAGGAAACACATGAAACTTAACAACAGAGGCTGCAATGCTCATTTTTTATCACCTGCTGCTGAAGGCCAAATTTCTCATGAATGACTGCTTGGATTTTAACAAAACTCTCCCAAAGTAATTAGTAGATGTACATTCACTACTAATGACCTTTTGGAGTTGATCCAATTCAAGATGGCCACTGCAGACAAAATGTCTATGACAGTATTAGATATGAACCAGATTTTTGGTGTGGTAGTAGTCGAGAATCCTCCCCAAACAATATCCTGACTGCTAACCATTGCATGAGGATTTTACCCTGAAAACTGAGCATTACTTGTTGGAGTCAATCATCGTTAACTGTTATCAAGATCCCTCATGTACCACTGGATGGATTTTAAAGAAACTTCCAGAAAGTTATCGCTGGAGTCTATTCAGTTCAAGATGGCTGACAAAGCTAATCTATGTTAGCCAACAGAAAAAAATGACTATGACACAGTGAATTCAACAGATGTTGAGCTACAATTCGATGTGGTGGTAGACAACATTCTCAGCGTGAGATGTCACAGCGTCTGTTGCTATTTTCGAGACTTGATTAAAACAGCTACCGCTACATCGCTTCTCTGATTTTAGTTTAAAGCTCTGACACTGAAGGTGATGGGTGAAATGCAGTCCTTCAAAGAATGCTGGGTCTTTCATTTCAAACAGTTCTATATGTTCATTTTCAATTGTCAAATGACATTATCAGATAGAAAGAATGACTAAATCCTCGAATACAAAGAAAAATTCAAACAGAAACATTCCAAAGGGCGGTTTCTCAGCATATCAGCTCCGAGACTGTTTGGCATTTCCATCTTTTTTACAGAAAAAAAAGTATTAATATCTCCTGTGCATCAGAGCAAACAGCCCTCCACCCGTTATCTCATGCTGATGTGAAGCGCCACAGAGACTGGATTGTGAAAGAAGATTACCATGACAGCATGATTTTCCAGGCCAGCGGGTCAGTGCGCATGTTCTGCCACCAGAAGCGTTACTAAAACCTATTCAGTGTTGGAAAAAATAGAAAACATGTCTGACAAGATTCTCTCATTTACTGAAAATGAGCCTCATGTGGATTTTAAGATGTTTTGTCTTTAAGACAGGATATTTGATGAAAAATGCCAAACCAAAAGAAAAACCATGAAGCTGATTGCATTTCTTCCCTTCAACTAAGCAGCTACAGCACCGCATTTGGTGTTCCGTTAAGACACAAACTCCCATAAAATATTTAGCTGAGACAAAAAATAAATAAATAGGATCCCAATATGTTTTAGGGGTGTTTGCTGAGCCTGGAAATGACTCGTGAGCGTCAGCCCCTTGACAGATTGTGGAAGTGCACAGCGGTGAGTGAGCAGAGTACACACGAGATGAATCACGCCTGTCACAGGCGAGCTCAGGCAGGAGAGACGGGGCCGGGGTGCCACACTGCTCTCGGCCTCCGTCAGACTTTAAATCTCCATCTCTGCAGCCAGGGACGACGTTTGTTGGCAGGATTCTCTGGATTTATCGGGCTGCAGAGATGCTGGTGAAACACAAACAGCAGGAAGCAGGATGGTGGCATAGAACGAAGGCAAATAAACAAAGAAACCACTTCAGTGCGTCCACGTTTATTCAGATTAATTTAGCCTTGGGGCATAGAAGTAATCTGAATGTGCTTTTTTTAATATAATGATGATGCATTCATTGTAAATCATTGATCCAAGTGTAGTTAATGTTTTTGAGTTGCTGCATAAACCTTTGGGGTGGATTTGAGATCATATGATGGTTCCTCTCCATCTATAC
>JAVKLF010000060.1:12712678-12736131 GCA_034783495.1 Millerichthys robustus | reverse complement strand
TTTGTTTTCTGACAGCAGACACAAATCTATATATTTATACTCCAAAAGTAAGTAAGTAATAAACAGTGTGTTAGAAGAAGTTGGTCTCTGTGCGTCACGAAGGGGACTTTAAGTAAAATAGTTCTTTGAAACAGATTTAATCTTATAAACAACTGAAAAAGTTAAAATTTGTGCCTCGTTGCAGTTTTGCATCACTTTCACTCGAATTGCTTCTGCGAAGGGAGAGTAGCTCAGCACTGTTTTGTGGGATTTGAACAGACCCGTTCTCAGCCCCGTCTCTGTGCTACAATGAATCTGACACGGGACTCCGGGGGCATGAATGGCTGCTGCCTGTTCTCTCTCTCCACTCTCACTTAGAACGGCTCGCTGCCAGAGCTCTAATTTAAGCTCCAGGCCTTCTGCTGGAGAGAGTACGAGACCGGAGGAAACCTACCCCAGCAGAAGTGCATCGAGTTGGGGGGGGGTTCTGGGGCTTGCTCTCCTGAGTGGAATTGATGGCTGTTAAACTCATTAATGGGCATGAGTCATCTGAGGCACTCGTTGGCTTCATTCGTCCAGGCCTGCCCGCCTGAAGTGGAGAAAAGTTGTTTAGGAGCTGCTTGTTCTTTCAGGTGGAGAATCCTTAGTAGAAAGTCAATCACAGGTACTACAGACTGAGTTAGTATACTTTGGTTCTGCTGCACATAATATTTCCTGTTATTCATATATATATATATATATATATATATATGAATGACTATGACTATGGGTGTGTATAAATTCAAAAGCTTTTAAGCAACCATTTTCATCCCCTTCCAAAAGGCAAAGGTCAGAAGCTTTGTTGGCAGGAGGTAGTAGGTTTATGGCAGTTGACTGAACATGCATCTTATTCCATTCTGGCTGGTTTCAGTTTCAAGTCCTCCCACCTTCCTGTCTGATAATCACTCCTACAGATTTTTCGAATCAATTTAGGACCCATCTTGCATGATTAACAACTAGAAATCATGATGCCAAAAATTCTTTTTTATTTCATTGCGGTCTCAGATGGATGTGTTTTGCTCCCACCATTTTCTATAAAAACAAAAAACAAAACCTAAAACCTAAAAAAAAACAAACATATTTTACTAGTCTGATTGTTGAGCTCCTAAAAAGTGTTCTGGTTTAAAATTTCCATTCCTCGTGCAGAACGCTACAGCATTTTTTGGTTTTATTTTTCCAAATTCTCATTTCCACAAAGTGCAGCATATCTTGGTGCTGACTGCTCTCTAAATGCTATCTTTAAATTTTGCGGCAAGCATGTTACCATGACTGCTAGCTGCCTGCCAAGTCTATGTGTGATAGCACTGAAGTGAAGCTGGCCATGACAAGGAAGCCGGAACCGAACATTCATTTCAAGCCACCACAAACACTGCTGTAGCTGCTTTGCTACAGGTCATTTTGCCTTCTGCAATTTGTGTGTGTGTGTGTTTGTGTGTATTTGCAAACTCTTGTTGGTGCAACAAGAATGTTAAAGGCCATCATTATCTCTGGAAAATGTGTGATTGCTAAACAGAGTCATGTTAACATGTCAACCTTGTGTTTACTATCAAGATGAACTAAAATTTTAAGGCTCAGTTGCACAGCTAAAAGAGCAACAACATTTCAGAAAACATGCAGCTAGTGCCCAAACCTCCAATATCAACTTTGAAATAATGTAAGCTATAATAGCTACCGGGTACTTTTCATGTATAAATTGTATTAGATATGCAAAAAGTACCAAGTACTTTAAAAATATTCTGTAAAAAAAAAAAAACGTTTAAACTGCTGCCAGACTAATTAGACCGCCATGGTAACCACACACCAGTGTCTCTCGCTCCCTGACAGCCCTAAAGATTAAAAAGTAACACTAAACAAACAAACTAAAGAAGTTGTATCCTAATAAATCTCTGAGGTCACGTGAACTTTTATGCATTTACAGTGTTTTTTGTAGTAGATGAGACAAGTTAAAACTGCTCACATTTAATATAGAAACAAAAATTTGAGCTAAAATATAATAATTGAAGTCTATAGAGGCTTAGGTGTGAAGTCTGCACACTGAGGGGATTTGAAAGAAAATTGTATCTTCTATAACAGTGAGAGATACACTGTTGAAAGAAGACAAAACGCCTGCATTTTGATGAGTCATGTTGATCCACATGTAATAAAAAGGTTGTGGGAACAGGAACTTGGTTGTAAAAGTTTAGACAGTGCTAAAGTAAAAATCTTCACAATTTCTAAATCTTAAACTTAGTTTGTGTAAAATCTTTAACTATATCAAAAATGTCAGTTCTGTTTCAAAAAGTCCAATTTTCAACCACCCATTTAAACCCTGAATGATGTTTCTCTCAATCATGACTAAGCTGCAGAGCTCCAAAGTGGGCTGGATCTCCGCACTTGTTTACTTTAACAGCCCTCTGTTGTGTATGGGGAAATTTCACACAGTTGTTGCAAAATTTACCCATTCCAAAGTCATGATCCATTCCCAATGAACTTGAAAACAAATGCAAAAAATTGGGAACAGAATAGTAATAAGTGCTTCAATAATTATGCATGGACACCAATTAATAAAGCCAGTGTCTGATGAAGGTAAGTATTTTGTAAGAGAGAAAAGCACAGGAACAATGTGACGTGTACTCAGACTGAAATACATACATTTTTAAAAAACTCTCTAGGATGCTATTTGCATCACTTGACCACCACCAACTTTCACAAGACAAAAATGTCCACCAGACATGTGTCTGCGCTGAAGTCTCGTATAGATTGGGTTTGCTCGTACGTTCAGACACACACAGCAACACACAGGAAGCCCTGTTGTGACTCAGTGCCACAATCATTTAACTTCAGAATGGCAAAAGGACTGCTTATGACTCAGAGTTTCCATTGTGGCTCCCTCCATAGAAGCTTTGCATGTGTGTGTGTGTGTGTGTGTGCACGCAGGTGTGTTTGTGTGCGCAGTATGTCTGCTGCAGTGCATGCACCAGGGCTTTAAACAGTTTTGCAAACCCCATGTGTGTTTTATTGGTGCCTTCTGTTTGCGCTGGAAGGGACGTCTAAGAAATGGACCACAAACAGCTAAAGGGCTGGATGAAGCCGACAAGAGTAGGATGGAGCCCCCAAAAACAAAAACAAATAAAATAAAACACCGATTTAAAAGTGATTCTTGAGCTTTTTATGCTCAGACTCATCCTGTGACTTCTTTAGATGATTTCCAAGCTGCGACTGCACAACAAGCAGCTTCAAAATACATCTGAGCTCCAGCAGAGAGTTTTTTTGGCTCAGACTTCAAACGCAGCATCACTGTAACTGCGACGTAGATGAAAAGGACTGGATTTTTCTCTCCGCCTAATACCTGGAGACGGTTTTCAGAAACCAGGCCTTTGATATGGTCCAAATAGGAGACATTTACTAGCATGCGTCACTCAAACACAGAGGACTGGCTCTGGCTCCACTCACGCTCTTTATATGAACATTTCATGCATCTTTGTTGACTTAGTGATGCAGTTTTATCATGTACGACTCATTGTTTCCTGGAGTTAACCTCATTTGAGACAGCAGCCACAACTACTTTTTCAAACACAAAAATGGCTATAGTTCAGTCAATTTGACAGCTACTGAGCTAAAATCATGTGTAATAGTAGCTGAGAGTCATTTCCAACACATACTCTGAGCACTAACAGATGAGGAGAGATCTAGTTTTAAAACTCTACCTTTTTATTACAGTCTGTTAGCAGCATTGCTCATGAACCACTAGGTGGACTTCATTGAAACCCTCAGAAAGTAATCTATGTGTGTACTTCTATATCTCAAGAACTTTAGGAGCCAACCCAATTTAAGATGGTCAAGGCAGCCAAGTGATTTTAGAAAACACACAAATAGCTGCAGACAACTAATTTAGGCAACACAGAGCTAAATTTTGTTTTAGTAATCGCTGTGAATCATCCACAATGTATTCTCTGAGCAGTAACTCATCTTCCAAGGTTCAACAATGTTGAAAGCAGTTTTGCACAATTTGTTCAATTACAAGGTTTGAACAAAATCTAATCATCTTAAGCTGATATTTGTATTTTTTAATTCTGTTATGAATGGCCTTCAATTTGTAAGCATGTTACATACGGACAGTTAACATTTATTGTTCCACACTTTTAGCAAAACACAGCAAAAGAATTTCCTAGTTTTTCTCATGCACCTTCTTTTTCTTCTTTTTTTTTCAGTGTACATTCAGCTTTCGGTCTGGTGGTCTGGACTGCTGCGTCACATGGTTTCCTGCCGGCCAGGTCACATGGGAATCCTTACTGGAAGACAGGAAACGCTGCTCTGTGGTGTCTCACATGCCTTGCGTGTCTCTCCAAAGATGCGAGAGGGCTCATTTATAATGCATTAATGGACAGGGCCACAGGAAAGCCTCCCTCCTCATGTGGGAGTATCATCAGAGCACTTGCATTCATCACGGCAAAATATGAACTCGCTGTGGACGGATCTGTGATGCAGCTGGTCATCTTGCGCGCCGGTGATCGATGGGTTTTGGTTTCCTGTAGGAAACTGCAAATGTAGGAAGAAAACATGACTAAAACATTGGCGTGCAATCAACCCTTTGCGCACTGCATTCATTGTCTGAACAGTTTCTGACACACCCAGGAGTTAAAAAAAAAAGTTCTGATGCAAAGTTCTGCAGTTTTTGCTTCAGCTGTGAGCCCGGCAGCATGCTATCTCTCAGACATTAGGCCTCTTGTTGTGGCTATGATCAGAAAATGATGCAAGGCGGGGCGGTGAATGAGAAACTTGCAGCTGGTGGCTCAGCTTTGCCTGCAGAGAGGGACCTCACCTTGATTTTTGGTTGATGGGAGCTGACTTAACTTCAGGCGTTGGAGTGGAACATGAGATTTTTATGAATCAATAAGACAAAAGTGCCCCATGTTTTTTTTTTTTTAAAGTGTACAAATATCTGTGCAACAATCTGCAACAAATTACCGTATTCGAGTCACAAAGAAAGTCCACATGATGAGGACGTATGAGGATCACACTGAGGTCTCATGCTAATCTTCAAACTGTGAGCACGTCAGCCTGACATTACTGAGGTTAATTCAATTAATAGCGCGTGCACATCACCTCCTTCTTCCTTCAGCAGTTCTCTGGAATTCAACCCATTTTTTAACTTCAAGGCTGGGTTTTATTTAACGTCTTTATGGTGGGATTCCTCCAGCTCTGACAGGCAGAGAAGCAGGACATGAAGGGGCCGCTCGGGACATCACAGCAGAGAGGGTAAAGCCATTCAACTTGGCTAATTCAGTCCTACAAAAGTTTGGATTGCATGAGCTTGAGTGCTTGTACCGTCATCTGGGTAAAACATGAATAAGAAGGCCACAAGTCTTCATCCTTTCTCCTCTCACATCCTCTCAGTGCACAGCAGTTACCAGCATCTCCCGTCTTTCAGACAAAAATTCAACATTGCCCCCACAGCCAAGTGACTACAGAAAACACAAGAATGGCTACACCTCGATTTATTTGACAGGTACTGAGCTAAAACTTGGTGTGGCCAGAACTGAGAGTCATCACAGCACATACAAGTACAAGTACATTATGTAAGAGGATCGCTCATCATATTATTTTCAAGATTTGACCAAAAGAGTACAAACTGTCATTTCACAACATAAGACAATCTTAATTTAAAAGCTCTGATGTGAAAGACAGTGGACGATGTGCATTCCTTTAAGGAATGGAGGGCCTTTCTTTTATTTAGGGAAATGGAATAATATCCCTTTAGGAGCAGACAGATGCTTCAAAGCAACAAATCTTCTCAAAGACTCCAGTTATGTGCTTTTATTGTGACAGGGCGAGTTTCATTGAAATGCACATGAAGCTCAGAAGAGTGCAGAAACACATGCAAGCATACAGACACCCACAAGCTCATAAACAGTAGGAAAAACCAGAGGCGCGCGTGTGTGAGAGAGCGAGAGTGTGTGAGCATGTGTGGGACTTCGCAGGCCCGGTTTAATAAATTGATAGATATGAGTTTTAGATAATACAAGCACGAGTATTACTACACACTTACTACACAGCAGCAGTCACTGCCATGCTTACCGCTTAACAACTTGCTCACTATTTAAAACATTTACAACCATGTTTTTCTGCTTGAAAGGGGCTGAGAATTATTCATTTTAAATCCGTTTCACGGTCAGCTTAGAGGATTCACAATCACATCTGTGCAAACTGACAAACACGTTGCACTTGCAAGGAAAGGAAGAACTCAATAAACACACAAAAAAAAGTATTAAATTTTATGTTTTCATCTGCTTTGCATATTTTCTGCTAATTACAGCATGGGAGGAAATGCTTCCTTTGCATATTTGGGGAAGCAGAAATAAAGAGTGCAGCGGAGTGAAGCAGGGAGACAAAAAAAATGGAATAAAAACGAGCGAAGATTACATGATGCTGCTGGCCTTTGTAATGAGATTGTCGGCATGTATTTTGCAGCAACCTCAATATCTCTGCAGTGTTTAAAGATTGTTCTTCCATTTGGGGGGCCAGTGCGGACAGACTGATTAATCACTTTTTAATCGAGATCCCTTGGTGAATAATTAACCCCTTCAGGGTCCTCTGGAGCACTGCGGCGACACGTTTATGAAATTTACATTATTTGCCCTGGTTTCTCCCACTTACAATATTTAATACAGAGACAGAGAAGCTTGACTCCCTTGACTCACTGCAGTAAAAAAATGGCTTATTGCCAACAGTATTGAACCAAAATGTAATCTTCCATCAGTAACTGTAACACCACGTGACTTCCTGGGTCTCTGCCACTTTGTTTCCTTTTTCATGTTTCTTTGCTAATGCAGACATGAAATCTGAGACTACTTGTCCACGGGTTTACCAATGACTGCCTGGTCTGATTTTTTATCATTACCAAAGGACTAATGACAGGTGGTCCATGTGCATCACTACAGAAGGCAGGAGGGGATTTGAATACACTTTACATAGATTTACATCGTCTGACTATGTGACTGGATTCACAGACACATGCAGACAACTATGCAAATCAAACAGTGAGGTAATAATCTGTGGAGTCTGGAGGCAGAATAGAAATGAGCTGCACTGAGCGTTGGTTGAGTCCTAGTAGCACAAACTTGAGAAAAACTTTGCTGAAAGTACGACTAATAGTGAATATCTGTAGTCATTATTCCAATTTCTGCAGTTATCACGGAATAAAATGTCTTAAAAGCGGCAAAACCTACTAGAATAGTGAAACTAAAACATAAAAATTACACAACTCATTGGGTGTTTTTCGGTTTTATATAAAGATCACTTTCTGTATTTAAGAAATTAAATAAATGGATGACATTTATCAGTATTTTTGCATTTCATAACGAAAGAAAAGAAACTATTTTGAACAGGAGAAACACCTTTTGTGTGATCTTTGATCAAATTGACCTGATTTACGGGGCCTTATGTTTGTTATTTATTAATTCAGAAATATTAATTGGATCGCAGTGAATTATGTGTGAACATAAAAGTTAGAACAGTTTGCTGCGTATCACCCCCTTCCTAAAATAATCACTGAACTCTTTTTTTCAACTTTTTCAGGAAACTCAAGTCACACTTTAACATGACATTTTTTGTTCATTCACTTCAACTTTGTTTTCTGAAATACAAGCCTGTAATTCTACAAGTTTTAAGTTTACACCTGATTCCAATAACTTGTAATGCAGTTCTAAGTTTGCAAAATGGCTCTTTGTGGTTTCCCCCTTATCAACCTGTTGTAAATATGTTAGAATGTTTAACAATATCTTGGATTCTTCTTGTTTAATAAATCCAAAGGTTTTTTTTGAAGTTCCTCCGTGTCAGTCGGCATTCCTGGGCTCATCCTCCACTCACTGTGACAGAACTGATGTTAAATGTTTTAGACATTCAGTATCCTGAATGGAATGAGTGTGGAAGCCTATAAATAAGACTGTGGCTTGATTGCTTTTTAGCCATAATATGTGTCTTGTCAAATATTTCAAGTGTTAGGTTTGCGCCACGATTGACCCAAGGAGCAGGCAAAACTCCAGGACCCAGGCATTAAAAAAAACTTATGTATTTACAAAATAAAGTGGGGCAGCGGCAACTTTCTGACAAGAACAACTCAGGGAAATGCAGAGACACAAACCAAGCTGGTGATAAGACACACAATGATCTGTCAGGGGAGAAGAGACAAGACACGGAACATAAAGAGACACTAATGAGGGGTAACGGGCCACACCTGAGGAAAAACAACACGGATCAGGTTCATGTGGGCGGGGCTGGGAATACAGAAACACAAGAAAGACACAGGGAATGATTTCCCCCAAAGAATCTGTTGAACAAAACTTTCTGTTTTAAATTAGCTCTTTCAAACCAGTGTACATAAAATTGCCTAAAATTGATGACACATGCTACATTTTATGATAAAGCAACGAACAACCCATCAGTATGCAAGTGGGTCATGTGTCCCAGTTCTACAAACCACAGTTTGAGAGAGAAAAGGAGCAAAGCAGCAACACATCTGAAGCAGGTCAAGGATAACGTGAACAATAACAGGTTTTATAGATAACTGTAACTGAGATTCATGAAAGAGCTCTAAAATTTAACAAAAACCCTCCTCCACCATTATCATCTTATCAGTGTCTTCGTCGTGTGACTGTTTTGCATGTGGCCAGCAGGTTTTTCTTTAAGGGCCACATTATTGTCACCTTGTTGAATAGCATTATGCAAAAATGAGCGAAAAAAAATGCAGACTGGAAACAATAACAAGACAAAAAGAAAAAAGACATGAAAAAACTGTTTTAATTTTCATGCCATTGTTTAAATTAGCTTTCAGACATCAACAAACTTCCTTCTTGTGGCACAAATAAAAATATGCAGCCCGGTTATACAATTGCAGAGAAAAATTACAGCTACGTCTGATTCCCTGAAGCCTCGGGGCAACCAGAACTAATGAAGAGAAGAACTTACTGCTTTAGCTCAAGTTTCACAGATTGAAATGTTCTTTAAATACTAGCTAAGAATAAAATTACAATACGTGTGCGCGCGCTTTTTTTTTCAAAGCCTCTTGGGATGCTTGGGTGAGCTAATTAAATCAGTAAAATCAACAAGTGAATGCAAGCCCAGGAATATTTAGGGCATTGTGAGGTTGGCATCACTGTCTTCAGCTCAATACAGACAAATGAATGTTGTTCCCAAAGTTTGCACCATGAATGAATGTTGCTAAAAGAGCAGCATTAATCAGAATTTCCCCTTTTCTTTTTGCTTCATCTGCTCTGACATCCTAAATCTTTACAGAACACTTCGTGCTGCAAAACGTCCTGACAACAGGGAACAAGGATCTGTAAAAACGGGAATTAACAAGTAATGCCACAAATGTTAGAGGAGACCCAGGAAACAAGGAATATAATCCCCGTGCAAAAATTCTAAGGATGATGACCCTGCCTTCAACCAGAAACTGAAGACCCCTCTCCCCCCATCAACACTATTTAGGATGCCTGTGCAAATTCTCAGTTATCCGGGTCATCGCAACAGCAAACAGGCTTAAATCGGAGGCAACCGGACTTAGATCCCGGAGTCTTTGTCAATTCTGGTAGCTCGCACCAGAAAGTGGTCATTTCCTGCTGCTGTTTTTTGTCAATATGCAAATGGAGATTTTAGTGAAAAAATAGAAGATAGGTTTATTTTAAAATCAGAAAACGACAGGGTAGACTGTATTTATTTATTCACTGGATATCTGGCCCTGAGCTGTTGGCTTTCAGTAACTGTTACCCGCTGAGCAAGTTAGCAAGTAGCCCTGCAGCCCTGTGTTTTATGGCCATTTACTCATTTTTGCTGTAACAAGAGAGTCATTAAAGATTTTTTCCCAAGTATCTTCCAGACAATCCCAATAGTAATAGACCGTATCAGTGAAATTAAAAACGAGCATGTCAAAGAAATATCACAGTCTTCTGTCAAAATAAAGTTCATTCTAAAGTGCATTTTCTTCAGGTTTGCAACTTGATGCACAAAGAGCCCTCCTTTTTTTCTCTAATCCGTCTCAAATGTTCATGTGTGGGTGCTGCCAGAGTTGTTCAGACAATAGATCTTTTTTCTTCTACAGCAGACATTTTGACATACCAAGAGCTGCACAGGTGTACAAACGATGCATTCATTCCACTGAGGGAACAGTCCTGCAGATTCTTTTTCCAGCTTCTCCGAGGCACTGTTAACTTTTTGCACCTGTTCTTTCATCATGTGACCAATCAAAACATCCACAGTGAAGAATGGTCATCCGGTGTGTGCAAGGCCCCACACCCAACAAACTGTGTGTGTTTTGACAACAAACTGTAGATATTCTTGGACGCCTCCGATCCTGTTGTTACCTCATTGTTTGGCCTTTTTTTAAACACTACTTCCAGGAATTATTCCCCGAGTACCAGAAACTCTCTAGACAACCCAAAGATGCTCAGACCTAGCCATCTTGGTCTGGTTCTCGTCAAGTTTGGCTTAATCTGTTCCTTCATCCATCCATCGTCTACTGCTCATCTGGGGTCGGGTTGCAGAGGCAAACCCAGACATCCCTCTCCCTTGTGACGCTCTCCAGCTCCATCTGGGTGATCCAAAGCCAGTGAGGATATATAATCCCTCCAATGAGTTCCAGGTTTGCCCCTGGGTCTCCTCTCTGGAACTTGTCTGTAAACCTCTGAAAGGAGACATCCAGGACTGAAGGCATCCAGAAGCTCCTCAGCCTGTCTCTAAAGTTGAAGATTGTTTTCAGCTTGATCATATTTGTCTTCCTTCCATGTTTAAGAACTGCCTTCCTCATTAACCCAATTGCTTAACAGATCCCCTTATGAACAAATCAGTGTCTAAAGTTTTGACTGTGCTGATTACATACTGTTGATATACAATTGTTTGTCTAGAGTTTTTAATGTAATAAAACTAGTTTCTAATAATGAATCCATATGCCTGCTGCCTTGCATGAAAAGGTTTTCAATAAAAATGTCAACCAATCCATTCGGACTTAATGTATGAGTTGGGAATGACTCTTGGCTACTAGTTAAAATTTATCAGCTGTGGCTGCCATTCTGAATCAGGTTCCAAAAGTTAATCAGCTGCAGATGTTGATCCATAGGTTTGTCACTGCTGTATGGAGGTTTTGGAGCCAGGAATGCAGACTGCCATAAAGGCCTCAAAAATGAGAGCAAACTTTGTTCTAAATCAAAAAGCTGCAAGCTACTTACAGAAGAGCACAAGAAGCCAGAATACTCGATTGGTGTAAGGAAAAGCATAATGCTCCACTGAGGGAGAAAAAGAGACCGCTGGAAGATATATGGACTGAGGCTGATAAACTCAGTGAAAACACCTGACATGACGACAGTTGGGGACAGGTGAGGGCGGGGTATGCGAGGTCGTTTTGGTGGCACCCCTCTAACCTGTCGCAGCCCTTTAACACCTTCAGTGAAATCCCTGTGATGAGGCCGAACATGCTGTGTGCGCCAGTCGCCCAGCTCCTGAGAGGCTAGAAGAGAAACGCGACGGCAGCAGCGTACGGAAACGCACTGCACCCATTTCTCCACTGAGAAGCAGCTTCAAACAGACTGGGAGATTCGTCTGAAAAAGACGGAGCGAGACATGAAGGGACAGGGACTGACTTATAGACACATAGCAAGCCTGGAGACAGATGGCAAAGGAGGGACAGGGAGTGTGAGTGATGAGAGGAGAGACAGAGGGAGACGCTGTCGCTGCCCTCAGCTGGACTTATTGATGTTCAATTGACTCGGGAACATCTGGAAGCCCATTCTGGTTTGTTAATTACGGAGCGGAGCTTTAACTCACTCACTCATTAGCGGAGACGTGGAAGGAGATGCTTTGTGGACTGTGTCCTGACTTCTGACTCATCTCTTCTTCAACCCGCCTGATTACGACACTTTCAGCTACGTTAAATCTTCATGGTTATTATGCAGCTTATTTTGTGCAGTTAGCTGCTTCGTTTCCTGCATATAATCCAAGAAAACTGGGATTGATGCAGAGAATTTTTTCAATTTTAATAGTTTTATTATCAAATAAATCTTTTAAATTAATTTTAAATGTGCATCACCACTACTACTCCTTTAAATTTGAGCTCAATATTTTCAAAAGTGGCTAAGTTGTAGCCATCCTTGTGCTTTATAAAGTCAGCTGGTTACAGCAGTAATTCTGAGTCTGGTTGACTCAAAAAATTATTCAGTTGTAGACAAACATCCAATGAATATTTTCTGACACTTTCATCAAAATCTGCTGAGTAGGTCATGAAAGATTTTGCTAACAGACAAACAAGATGAACTCCAATACTTAATGCTAAACATTTTACGCAAAAATCTTGCCTCAAATCTCATAAGTGCTTGGAAAACAAGATGGGGGCAAAGTTCAGCTGCCACTGTGCAAAATTTCCACTCAATATCTGTAACACTGATAAGGTTATGGCAGTGGATGTGTTGCTCTGAAATCAGTTGGCCCTGACAGCCATCTTGAATTTGATAGACTCCAAAAGTTAATTAGTTGTAGATGGACATCCAATGATTGTTTTCAGAAAATTTAATTAAAGTAAGTTCAGTGGTTCATGAAATATTTTGCTAACAGACAGACTCATTTCCCATAGTTAAAAGTAGAGTTTTAAACAAAAATCTTGGAATAATTATCACACAAAATATGAAGTAGCGAATGAATCTGAGCTGTGACCACACCAAATTTTAAACTTGATTTCTATATAAATTTGTGTTGACCAAGGTCAATAAGCTGTGACTGCCGTCTTAAATAGAGGTGACCTCAATAATTACTCAGTTGTCAAAACCAACAGCAATAACAGCAGATCAACCTTTTCAAACACACACACAGACCACACACGTGCAAACATCCTGGCCTAGAATCAAGAACTATCACTTATACTGATTAAAGCTCTGATTAAAGTGGTCACTACGTATAGCAGCTGATGGGGGGGGGGGGGGGGGGGGAGAGACCCACCTGTCAAACAAACCAGGAAGTTTTGTAAAATAAATTCAAACATGAGTGGGAGCAGAACCACAAAGTCTACGGTGAAGGGAAAAGTCTGATCAGGACGGAAGAAAAAAAAAAAAGCAGTAATAATCAAAGAACAGGACTAGCGGAGCATCATTTCATGAAGTGTTCTCAGTGAAAAGGATCCTCTCGATAAGAAAACCAGATCTCAGCTCTACAAACAGCCCTGAAACTGTGTGCCAGACTCAGTGATGAAATCCAAACCCCAGCAAAAATCGCATCCAACCAGAGAAACATGTCAAACATTCTGATTTGTCATAGAGCATGCAGGAGAAACAAGTGCACACACACACACGCGCGCACACACACACACACACGCGCGTGTAAAGACCCCGGAGGCCTGTGTTTGCCTTTCCTGTAATCTGAGCTTCCGTTCTGTGAAGAATGATGTAACCGAATGCGAGTCATAAAGCACGCAGGAGGAGCCAGACGCCCTGGAATGAGTGTCTGCACGTTGTTTAGATCTCTTTACATCACTTATACCATTATTTACTGCTGATTGCGAAAAAAGGAAAGAAAAGAAAAAAGTTGTCAGACAGAAAGAGAGCAAACTTTGCCTACACACACGTGTTGCTGCTGTAAACATGATCTTTTTATTGCATCACGTTGCCCCTGCGGATACTTTTACAAGGTCACCGAGTCGTGGCAATGGACCAAGACTCACGTAACTCCCGTAACACTAAATCTCTCCGTGGTTAGGGGATCATAAATGCAAGTGAAGCCTTGTTTGTGTTGTTGTGGGCTGTAATATGGCCAGCAGAGATCAGAATAATAACAATCTGCCGAAAGCTCTTCCTACTTTTATTTGCAGTGAATATTTATTGATAGTCATGAATTTTCTGTGAGGAAGTCTCTATGAAGAAGCTAAAAGAAAATGACAATTCTTTGTTTTGAGTGTGTTTAAAAAACAAAGACAAATCAGGACCCGTTTAAAGCATGTGTGAAATCTAAGGCCTGTGGGCCAAATCTGGTCCTTGTTAACGTTTTATCAGGCCCAAAAGGTAATACTTTAACAGTGAAATAGTTTTCTGGTTTCTTTTTTGTCACTGAATTTATTGCATTTTTCTCACAACAGCTTTAACTTTCAAATCAAGAAATTAATTAATAACAAAAACAAGAACATTAGTTTGAACTTTTGATGTTTGTCCTTTTTTTGTTGAAGACCTCTAGTGTGAGGCATCAGAAATGAATACTAACGATGTGTTTTTCTAAACCTTTCTTTATACGTTAGGTTATGTATATTCTAAATGGAACATAAAGCACATTTTGGAAAAGGTCAATTGTATTTCTATAAGGTTAATGTGTTGCATAACATTTCTTCAATAAATATTGACAGAAATTGGCCCATGTTTTGAATTTTGGCCCCCTGTGTGTAACTGTGTTTGACACCCCGGGTCTACAAAATCCATCACTTTGAATAAAATTGTTTAAAGCTCAGCTCAACTCGCTGTCCTCTACAAGAGCCAGAGTCTATACTAAACTATATGGCTGTCAGCTTATCTTTTACCTGTACAGTGAGTTGCATCAGGGACATGTTGTGCAAAAGAAAGAGGCTCATTCTTTCTCCCGGTAGTAAAATAGGTCAGAGGTTTCTCTGCTTTGTAACGCCACATTTGATGTTGAGAGAAGGGGGGTACACAACTCTGTGTGAATCTCTACCTTCTTTACTCTCCATGTGACCCATTTCCCGATCAGCCACAGCGTTCCTCGCTTTAGTAGGGGTTTCCATGCCAACGCAGCCGGTGGCAAAACAAAAGGATGAGGACTCACTTGGTCTAGATCAAAGAAAGAGCTTTCCCAGGCTGTGTTATCTGTTCTGTGCTGAAAACTAACTGAAGGCCTACAGTTATGAAAGGAGAGAACGTTGTAAAACAAGGGGTTGTGGCCATTTTAGTTTTTTGTTTTTTTTAGCAGCCAGGTCTCATTAGCTAAAGTTTATCAACAGCATCAATTTTAAAGCAAGCTATGTCAAAACTGAATTATGTAAAAGTTAATTTGCAGTTCACTAATTGGGGTAACATAATGTTATGTAGCTTTTTTCTTTATTAGAATTATCTGTTACTTTATCGGATAAATTAAGAAATCATATCATTTGATACCTAAGTTGCAGCAAAATTCAGAACTGAAAAAACAGGTTTTTAAGATTAAACTGTGCATAATTTTAAAGGATTTTTTTTTGCATCGAACTTTGAACATTTTTACATTATGTATGGTTTCCTCGCAGCAACAAAGTCCTGTGCTTTACCACTGTCCAGGGCCGTTCATTGTGGACTTTTACATGTTCTCCAAGCGCATCAAAGGATCAAAATGTTCAAGTTTAGGTCAGCTGTCACTCCAATTTCACACAATGTTCCAGCAAGGACTAGCTGAGCCACTGGCTTCTTATCAGCACTGGATCAGGAACAGGTGTGTAGAGTTGGCTCCACCCTGTCACTCAGGAAGCTCCTATGAGCAGGTTAGCAGCAAAACACATAGAATCTCCACAGTTTGTCTTTAAAGGCCTTTCTCCGTGGGCTCGACTTGGCCCTACTTTGATTAAATGTCAGCAGACCTTTGATTGGCCAGAGGACGATGTCAATCATAAGAGTGTTTCCTTCACAATAATCAAACCCATGCTCAGTTGTATCTCCATGCTACGATTCTGGTTTATCTTTCCTTTTGTCGAACTTAACAGGTTGACAAAAGGAAAGGTCCAATCAGCTTAATCTGTTTAAAATCTCTGATGTATAAAAAAGAATCTCTTCAGATTTCAGTCTAAAAGACAGGAAGGCACCTTTGTATTAAATCAAAGAAGAATTTGTCAAATTTTCAGAAAATTACGTTTTTTCTTGTAAAATCTAGTTTGAATTGTCTCCATGGCCTTTTTTCAGGGAACTATAAATTTATTTTAAAAGCCAGCAGTACAGTGGCTACAACAAGAGGTGGGGTAGTAAATAGTGAAACTAGTGAGGTACAAATCATCATTTAGAAAACTTTCCTATTCAGTTAAAGGTCTTTAGATTTGTTTAACAAAATCCTTACTAATTTAAGTGTTTTCTACTTTTGTGTTTTTATAGACTTCCAAGGAAAAAGTCTACAAATGAGTCAAGACTAGAACAATAAACATTACGACACTTCCATTATTAGATGAATAACGCTGCTTTTATCAAGAGTCCTTGTCATATAATCCTGGATTTATTTTCATTGTGTTTGTTGTGCACACAGCCAGCTTTTCAGATGTTTTAGTTACATGAGGTGCAAGATGCTCACTGTCAGAATACTGAAGTGGAAACTAATGCAGGGATGATGGCAGAAAACTACACTTTTGATGTAAAGAACAGAGATGAAGATGAAAGAACTTGTGGAAGCAGAAGCAGCAGCAAAGCACCGGTGAGGAGAGGTCAATAATACATAGAGCTGATGGTAAACAAAATATATCTGTAAATGCAGTGGGAGATACACTTGAACATAAAGGAATATGTGATGAATACAAACCAAGACCAAGTGTGACAAAAGAACAGGAAAATAATTCTGACAAAGGAATTAAATCTACAAAATAAACCAGGAAGTTAGAAACAACAAAACACAAGACAACCTCCATAAAACAAACTCGAAACCTCGCGTCAATATGCACCTACACCAAATAAGGCAGCAAAAAAATGACTGACTACCATCCCTCAACATCTTTAACACTACACCAAGATGTACTTTTTGTGTACCAACTTTAAAGGATTCGTCCAAACTAACCAAATATCAGTTCGTTCCCAAAGCACATAAAAAAATATACTCAAATCCATCTGTAGATTTGAACTGGCATGTGACATTAAACTAAAATATATAACTGCTCACAATTTAGAGTTAGCCGAACATTCATGCTTTTGGTCTGTGGGAGGAAACCGGAGTACCTGTAGAAAACCCACACATGCATGGAGAGAACATGCAACCAGAAATGTCCCCGGCCGGGATTTGTTCAGTCAACCTTCTTTCTGGGAGGCAACAGCTCTACCAACTGAGCCACCGTGCCAGGAGACCCCCAATACAACCCCACTTCTGCCACAGCAGATAAAAAAAAATGAAGGGAGGCCCAGCTTGTTCATTTTTATCAGTTTAGTAGAAAAAGAAAATGGTGAGTGGTTAAAAAAAAGATTGTTACAACGAAAAAGGTACCCATTGTGTTTTTTTTATGTTCGATCATTTTTTTTATTTAAACTGGAAAAACCATACATATTGGGTAACCAAAAAAAATACCATGTCTGCTCGTACACTGAACTGAGGAAGAGCTCTGAAATTAAATCACAATAAAAAAAAATCCCTTTCTGGAGGTAAAAGATTTTTTTTTTAAATAGCTGCTAAATATCAATAACCATTTATTTGTATTTTTGTCAATTCTCAGACAGTGATTTATGCTCAATGGCTTTCTTTACCAATGTGCTCTTTGTTTTTAGGCAGTGTTTACATTTTACATGCTTCATTTTTCACATGGATGCATACGGATGTCAGCTACAAAATAAGAGCTTGTTTCCTCTGACAGTGTTGTTGGCTCCAAATAAATAGGCTTGCCTTGTTTGGTGACACGGGAGGATCGCTCTTCCTTAATAATAAAAGCTGCGTCCCAAGTTCCAGCCAAGCAAACGGTCGCCGCAGCGATAAGTGCAGATGAAGTATTACCTTAAACAGTAGGGCGAGAATAACCTTTGGGAAAAAAAATTAAAAAGTGGAACCGTATTTAACAACTTTCTGATTGAATGAGTGCAAGAATAATACGGCAGCTGCGTTTTGTGATACTGCGGGAGAGAACGTTCCAGTCCATTCATCAACCCTGGAACGAGGAAGAGGAGAGTGAAGAAGATGAGGGGGGGGGGAAGCGCAGAATGAGACATATTTGATGATTGTGAGGAACAAAGAAAAGGGAATTGGTGAAGGAGGAAGAAAGAGTTTCTAAAAGGAAGACAAAGGAATGATAGAAGGGAGTCTGATTCCAACTTTTAAAGAGATGCAGTGCCTTACTAATTTGCCAGCACTGAGACCAACCGAAGCCAATTTGTGGAGCTGGAGGTGACCTTTGGGAGGAAAAAAACCCAGAGTGTGTGTTTACAAGTGTGAGTGTTGGAGGGAGAGCTAAAGATGCATAGAAACAGACAGTGTGTTCTCCTTTTTTGCTAGTAAAGCCTTAACTGTAGCAATGAGCACACACATAAACAAACAAATGTAGACCCCGGCATCATCATCATCAGTGGTGGCAAGATTAATGATCTTGATGTTGTCTTTTATCAACAACAGCCTCATCATCAACCGAGCGTCCCGCCTCACTGATAAATCATCTTAATGAAAGAAGATGGGTTCGGACGACTTTAACGCATTTGTGACACTAATCAGACATTTTGGTCGAAGCGAACTCCTCGTACCTGTGAAAAGACTGAAAAACCCAATGTCACGGTGACCTGAAAGAGGTGCCGTCTAAAGCTGCAGATCACACAAATATCATGGAGGAATAACGTGCTGAAGACGAAAGTGGTGTTTTTTTGGAAAGAGTCTATGAACAGCTAGTGTCTTATCTGTTAGAGATAGCTCTTTTAGCCACCACAGACTGGTGAAAGAGTTTAATTAGGACCAGATTAATGATTTAACAGTAGGGTTGGGCAAAAAATAAAGATTTATCAAGAATAATTTTGGCATTTAGATTATGATTATTTTGACAATTATTGGATGACAATTGCACTTGCATATAGCCAACGTGATGGCCTTGGTCCACCATTTTTTTTTCAATCGTACTCCAGTTTATGACAGTGTTTCATGGGATTAAACAAGTTCATAGGGTTTGGATTAGCATTAGTTACTCTGCCTTCCTCCCCTGGGCTCTTGTGCACACCTGATAGTGACAGTGTGTCGCACACAAGAATACCTCATCGTGACATGGCACCAATTACATTAACTGCCAAGTGTCATAAACCTAACCACCTCAGTACATACCTAACCCTAAACCTAACCTAAATTCAATTCCCATCTTAGTCCTGACCTCAACCCCTGAACCAGCAACAGTTTTTCCCCTGATGGAGACTGGGCTTTTGTCCCTATAAGGAACAGTGGGTCCTCACAAGACTGTGTGTTCCGGGAAGCTAGTGCAAAATCGTCCCCACCAGGTATTAAAAACATGCACACACACAAATGTAGAACTGAAGTCATTTTAAGAAAACAGTTACCCACTTTGGTCTCTATTTCTTCAAACTAAGCCTGTTTAGGGTTCTATCTACAACAGGTAAGATAGTAATTGTTCATAACTTTGCCACAAAGACCCTTTTCAAAACATCTCAATAAAATCGAGTTTTTAAAAAATCCTCAAAACATCCCAGCTGGTGCTAAATGATTTTAAACAATGAAAGCGGCTCAGACATGAGAATATTGACTTTGCTTTAATACCTCTGATGCAGTGCTCTCACCGGATCTGCTGTTGTAAATGAGGGTGAAGACATATTGGACAAGAAAATAATGAGATCCTTTAAATCGTATCTGCATATGTAGTGTAGCCGGGTTGCATTCTGACATTTGCATTGCTTCTGCAAGCTTATTGGAGTTGGGGGGGTTGTGGGGGGTGGAGTGAGGAATACTCTCATGCATACTGGATTAATGGATTCAACAGTCCCCTGTGGCATTCCTATGATATATGTACACACTGACTCTCCACATGCTGCGAAGAGGCAAACAAAAACACCTCAAAGCAGGCTTTATGACCATAAACACATACATATATGCATGTGCATTCACACATGCAAATGGAGTGACAGCATATGTTTGCTTAATCTGTCACACACACACATTAATATGGATTGATGGAAAATACATGTAAATGCAGATTTTGCTATTTTTTTTCCAGAGTGTATTTTTTTTTGTTTATATATATATATATATATTTTTTTTTCAGGATGAATCATCAACCTGCCAGTCCTCCTCAGGGTCTCCTTCTGGATGACTCATCCCTCATCAAATGGTGGCCTGTAGGAAAATCAACACACTCCCCATTCACATGTGCGCTCAAACAGCTATCAGCATGAACATTTCCAACACGCGTGTTTGAAGAAAAACCCCACACAGACAGATAGATATGCAGGGTTTCTCTTTATAGTTTTCTTTCAGAGATGTCTTTAAACATGTACTGTTGGGGAGGGAACCCCCTGGCAGATAAATGTAGGTGTGTGTGTGTGTGTGTGTGCAATAAGAAAATGATCACATGCTCACTGTGATGAGTCATACAAGGGCTGTTTTTTTCCGGGGAGCAGCTGGCTGACTGGTTGGAAGCAGTTCAGCAGGAAACTCATCAGCTATGCACCGCTGAACCCTGAGACTCCAGCCAGATGCACACGAGACCCTCTCGCTTTTCCTGTTAACTGATGTTTGATTTGCAGTTGGCTGGAAAATCGCTGCCTGTTACGGGCTGCGTGATGTTCTGTTACAGGATCAGGGCCCCGCATGTAGCAAATCAGTGACTTTAACAGCCAGTTTCACATCTCATTAGCTCATTTAATGCATTGAAAGATGGATGCAGACGGCTCTAAAAACAAACCAGAGCAAGACGGTGAAACTGTGTGCGTGCCAATGACTAATCCCTTCTCCACTTTGTCAGGGTCATGGTCAATTTTGTACGACGGCTCTGTAATTTGTTGAATAACTTTGAGATGTTGCAGGGCACGTTGTGGAGAAACAAACTGCAGACCTGCAGGAAGCAACCGGGTGATGAATACAATAGAATACAATCACTTTGGAACACATCGCTGCTTTTCGTGTCAGAGATTTAACCTGCCCTGTCTAAAATTCCTTGAACCTTAAAAAAGCATACTCAATTTAAATTCAATTCTGTTCCTTACTCATAATTGTATGCGAGCATGTCCATTTGTGTCCACTGATCAAACAACACAACATCAAAAGCCTCAACTATGGCCTCAAATGAAAAGTATTAACCACATGTTCTACCATCCAGATTGATTTCCAGCATGATAAAACACAGTAAATTGTCAATAATCAGCAATATGACTCACAGATGAGGCTCATGCAGTCACCAAGCCCAGCCAAAACCCAACAAAAACCAAATACATCCTAAATTCTTTCTAAGCATTTAAACCCAAACAGTTTATAAACCACATGATATAAAAGGTTTTTCACTTACCTTTGATGCATATGTCCTCTTTTAAGACCAAATGGCCAATCCATAATTCATCCATAAATCCAAGATGGCCACTGAGGTGCAGCAATGTTTGTCTTTTCTGAGACATTTTCTCATCACAAAAATCACTCTTCCATGTCCTGAAGCACTCAAAAGACCTTGTAACAAATATATTTCCACTTACTAGTAGGTTTTGCTTTTAGCATACACCCCCATAAAAACTATGTTTTTCATCTTCTGACCACCACTAGGTGGACACAGGAGCAAAAAGTGGATGAACTTTCAGAAAAAATTGTTCACTTTCATTTCTTCTCTATTAATAACCTCTGTACCCACAAATATTATCCACCTATAGATTTGGAATTTGATAGGCTATACATCTGTGATAGCAGAACAAGGCTTGGAGCTGATTAGTCTGATCAATCACACGGCCCGCCCATGGGCTGCTTGGAGCTTGTTGAGGCTGTAGAGAAGCCATGCTTCAAACCAGTTGGTCAAAAAAGGTGTCAATCAAACGAGGACAACCTGTTGAATCATTATAACAGCCTATATGCAAATTGAAAGCCTGTGGCAGTATGTCAGAGGCTCTGAAAGAGGCAGATAAAGAAACAAAATGGTGATAGCTCATGGATGAGACTTCATCTTGTGCTGAGAAATAAAATTATTAATGTTTTTAAGTTAGAAAACAAAATTATGCGCAATCTCATGCAATTTTGTGACATCATGCATGAGGGCTTTTAGGGTCAGCTACTACCTCACCACATTTTAGCTCCATATTTGTAAAATTGTCTGAGTTGTGTTGTTCTGAGTCATGTTTGTGTTTGCTGTGGCAGCCATCTTGATTAGGGCTGAGTCCAAAAGGTAATCAGCTGCAGATGTCAACCTGGTGATATATGGAGCCAAAACAGTGACAGCTTACATTGACACTCAAACAAGCAATAACAAGAGGCAACATCCTCATTTTAACACTCTTATGACTAATTCATCAGATTTTTTTATCTCAGGTGGTCATGAGATAAGGATGTACTGTAAAATGTTGCATCTATATGATAACTGTGAATCATTAACCTTCAGGTTCAAAGAGCGAATGACACAAAAATCCACATCAAATGTCTCGAATGTGTTTTAATCCCTCAGCCGCTCATCCATTTTTGAAACCTGTTAAGCCACGAGTCATTAATGTGCCTTTAAAGGAGAGGAGGGACAGGAAGGACAGATGGGCCGGGGTGTGCGTGTCCATCCGAGTTAGGGAAAGATTGAAGAGATAAACAGACGTATCAAGCTGGCGGGACAGATAAATGGCCATGAGTGGAGAGCACGGGCGTGTAAGCGTTTGAGTGTGAGCAGCATGAAGAGCTGCCAGGAGGAGGGACTTTGATGAAGCAGCTGCAGGCAGAGGCAGGAGAATGCTCGTCTCTTTGTTCCACCTGTGTGCATGTGATTCTCTTTGTCTCAACTTCCTGCAAATCACCTCATGCAGCTTTCTTTGCAGATCAGATCTGTTCTCCTTCTTTAAAGTTTAGCAGTCATATTCCATATTCCTGGTGCTCAGGAACAGTTTTCATTTAGACTTATCATTTGGAGGCCTGGATAAGCAGAACGTAACCAAGAGCACATTAGCAAATCGATGAGACAGAAGCGTGATTTAAGCACATAATCTACCTGATCTTTAATAAGAAGACCAGAGGTAGAAACACTCAGAAATCAGGAACACATGATATGTTTCCTGTCTGTCAAATTCTGAGAACAGAAAGGATAGAGGGGCCAAAACCTTCAAAACTAATGCATTTAGGCATGAGTGCAAATGTGTATCAAGGTGTGTGTGTGTGTGTGTGTTGTGGTGGTGGTGGGGGTTGCCCACCTCTATTTGTTCCAGATGTAAAAAAGGATGTGTATGAGTCATCATCACCCTGTGGTGTACAGTATCAGTGATCTATGTGTGTGTGTGTGTGTGCGTGCGCGTGTCACCCCCACCCTGATGCAGAAGCGAGCGTACAGAGACAGACACGGAAAGGAGTCTGTGACAGTGCTGCTCCGTTTCCATGACAACAACAGAGCTCTTCTAGTTTTACCAGGAACATAAGTTTTTTTTCTTCTCTAATGAGGCAAACTGGATCATTTTGTTCACTTACCTGTGTACCCAGCAGCCGCTCGCCCGTCCTCGCGGGGTTTTTTTTGCACTCGTGCACACGAAGGAAGATTTGAAGGATGGGGAAAGTGTGTGTGTGTGTGTGTGTGTGTGTGTGTGTGTGTGTGTGTGTGTGTGTGTGTGTGTGTGTGTGTGTGT
>JAVKLF010000060.1:12682802-12704445 GCA_034783495.1 Millerichthys robustus | reverse complement strand
GTGTGTGTGTGTGTGTGTGTGTGTGTGTGTGTGTGTGTGTGTGTGTGTGTGTGTGTGTGTGTGTGTGCGCGCGCACAACATTTTTTTTTTAAACTCACGTATATGTGTGCGCCAGATTTGATTAGAGGGTCCGAGCAGAAGAGGCCAAGAGGCAGACGAGTGATGCAATCCTACGGAAGCGAAGGGAGAGGACACGAGGGCGGCAGGAAGGAAGGAAGGAAGGGAGGGAGGGATAGGAAGGAGGAGTTGTTGCTTCTGGGGATCCAGCTCTCCAGGAATGTGCTGACGGTCAGGTCCCAGACAGTTGGTGTTGCAGTCTGAGGAACTCTGCAGAGGCGGCACCTGTTTTAGGGAGCAAACAGATGAATCGGATGACACGTTGTAGAGGAAGGGATAGACTTTTGTGAGTCATTACAGCTAATTTTCACTGACACCACAATGATTCTCCCTTCCCCCACCACCACCACCTCCATGCCCAAACTGGTATCTGTGAATCCACCCTCACACTGTGCAGCAGTGAAGTTCTATTTTGGTATGAGCTACAGAATGTCCACAAGCACCCACACAGGCTCAGTGGGTATGAGGTGCTTGGTAAGCCATGGACAAACAGTCTATTTATGAGCACGGCGAGAGTGGGCAGCAGTCCTTGAGCTGGGTTTTTCTGCCGTCTGAAGTGCTAAGTGCTGTATACAGTTACAATAGAAAGAACATTCACAAGGACAAGTGAAGGTGGGGAGAGAGAGAGAGAGAGAGAGAGAGAGAGATAGAACACTGGGAATAGAGATGGTGAGTCACAAGCCATTTGGAAAGTAATTTCATCTCTGAATGCTGGATATCTTTTCATCAATGAAAGGAACGTATTTTCCAAGCTGAGCAGGCGCACAAAAAAAAAAAAAAGAAACATCTCTGTTTGGCGAAATCAAGCCTATTCAAGGGGTGCAGGACAGATACCATTCATACTATTTTGTGTGAAGCACTAGGTTGTTAAAAAAAGTTTTTTTTTTATTATTTTAAAGTTTAAAAAAAAGTCTTTTTTTTTTAACGGTTACAAAAATGCCACACTTTTGCAGGGTACATTTCAAGGTGGTGGCCAGATGGAAGTAGAAAACCAAAAGCCATAAAAGAATTCTAGGAGTTTTCATATGTTTTAAGTAAAAACTGCAGCAGGGAAGTCAGAGAATCACTTTCTGAGGTAGTTCTTTGCTTTGCAGTTGATGCAATCCGAGCTTGTTCCCTCCTTTTTAAAATTTTCTTTCATAAATAATTGAATACATACAGACTGTCAACGGGGCCAGCAAATTTATAAGTGTGGTCATCGGCCCCCTTGGCACCTCCACTGGTGGCACCACTGCTTTGAGAGGCCAAAGGGCTTAATGCTTACAATGTAAATAACCCGTTAATAGTCACCTTGTGGCTGGGATGAGATTTAATCTTATCACCATAGACTGAAAATTCAACAAGGAGGTTCTTAAAAGGAGCTTACACACAGAAATCTTCAAATCTTTTCAAATCAGTTCATAGCAGATTCTAGCAAAAACTGTTTTATACCTTTTGTCTCGTACATTTTGCATTACAGGTTATCTACATTAAGTTATCTGGTTATCTGTGAGCACAAACAGCAGCCGTGGCAATTAGCTGAAGCACTTCCGGCTGGAGTTTTGTGACTAATGCAAAGTTGAAGGCAATAAAATGTCACACTGAGGCTGTGTGGCTCCACAGGGTCCATAATTACTGCAAGAAATGTCCACCAAAATACAAGTAAAGTTGTAAAATGGTTTTATTAAGACAGGGACAGGAAACAGCAGCTGGGGTAATCTGTGGATAGGGAATAGTGGCAGGACTTAGTACCGTAGCAGCCAAGGAGAGATAATCTTTCCGACAGCAATCAGTAATTGTTCTTGCGGTGGTTTATTTAACAGGTTCTGAGGACGTGGTTTGTCCAGGACAGGTGAGCGTGGAGAGAGCAGAGCGGTCAGGCAGGTGGATCCGAAAGTCAGGAAATCCCAGAAACAAAGTTCACTCAGACTAGTGGCAAGACAGAGATGGCATGGAGGAACAGAACCAGAGAACAAGCAGGGAAGGTCATCTAGAGGCAGACAGAGATAAAAGTTACTTTTCAGGCTCCACTTGAAGTTTAACAAGACGTCACACACTAAACAGAGGCTAGACCTCGTGTTGACAGCTAACAAAGAATACTGTCTCAGTGTTCTGTCAGCTGTCAGTGAAAGACCCACCCACTTTTCCCAGCTCACCTGTAAAACAAAAAGAGGTAAACACAACTAAAACAAACCAAATCCTCAGATATAAAAGTTTATAAAATAGTGCACACTTACACCCGTAAAGAAGGTTTGATATTAGTTATTTGTCTCTGCTAAGGCAAAAAACAAAAAGAGAAAACAGCATGAGGCATTTTTTTCCACGAACACGACTCTTGCCAATGTGCTGCCTTCACTTTGGTGTTTTAAAGAGTCATCATGACGCTGAGGAAAAAAGAATGAGCCGCACAATAAAACAAATGAACTGATCAATCAAAGCAGCAATGTCTGAGTTCATTAAGGGAAAATTTATCTTTTTGTCAATACGGCCTGCTGGTTGTGAGGTTAGTAAAGATGAATGCATCAGGTTGGGTTTTATATTGGAAAGCCTGTCAAATGGAAACAAAAGGTTGCGAAAAATACATTTAACAGAGTCTACACTTGCACAGAGAGTTTATTGATGGTTTTATATTGGCAGAGTAATTGGTTCAAAATCATTTCGCCTCTGACCCTTTTTTCCACAACTATAATTTTAAGGTTATTATGTATGGATCTGCCTATTCATCCAACTGGAGGCAAACAAGAGCAGACGTACGACACACTGGACGAACAGGAACTCTTTGGATCCATAAAACAATCTAGATCAACACGTCCAAACTGCTCCAAACTGGTGATGTGTTCATGCAAATCCATCCAAACATAACTCACTGTGCAAGTCTGGGATGTTTTTCTTATCTAGATGCAAGTTTTTATGCAGGAAAGTTCTCTTTTGTTCTCTATTTGGGTGCATTTCAAAAAGAAACCACAACATGCAATCCAAACTCAGCGCAGAGAAGTGGATTGTTTCTCCCTCTCCTATCAGGCTCAGATTGAATCAGTCACTGGCTCCGCAAGTCACGGTGGTAGCCGCTCTGCAGTTTTTGTGAATCACTGCTTTTCTTATGTTACAATGAGGTTTCACGGCTTCGCGCAAACCCCTGGAGCAGCTCGGTGTGGTGGGGCGTCCGGCCAGTGTAAAACAAAAAGAAGGAGGTAAAGGGGGTGCTACGTTGGAACATTAGGATAGAATGTCTTAAACAGGCCCAATATGTGGAGTGTACTCTGGCACGGCAAGCTTGGCCTTGAAGGGACTGCACAAACACGCACAATATTTGACTCCTATTTTGTTCTTACACAAACAAAAGTATGTCCATTTTCTAAAGCAACCAAAACCACTCTCTGGTTACGAATAAAATCTATAAAGCTCAACTCAAAGTTGGAGCATGGGATTGATGAAAAAGAAAAGAGTAAATAGATATTGATGTTTGGTGAACCCTAATGTGTTAAATATGTTTTGGGTTGACGAGAAGGGGGAGAGACACCGCAGAGCGCTGAGTTGGACCGGTGTGTGATGGTCTGGCATCAGCTGCGTGGTGATTTCAGGGGCTAGCAGAGAGAGAGAGAAAATGTTGTGGCTGTTCTTGGACCTGCCACTGTCCAAACGTTCATGTAATATTCTGGTGTTTGGTTGAGCTCAACTGCGGCGATTATGAGTCAGGAGCCGTGGAGAGGTCCTGCAAGGACAGCCGACTGGCTCGACTTGACCTCGGTGCATCCAAATTCTACAAACCCAGTCCAGACACAACTGTCTCCATCAAACTATTGAGTTTAAAATCAAATAATCCGTGGCCTTTAGGTTTCCTTTTCCTCTAACAGAGAGCACATGTCCTGTTGTTTGAGTAAAATGTGGAATGAGGATTTGTTCAGTTGTGTGGAGGAGTCTAGAGGAGTGAAACAAACACGACCTGGACTTGTTTGGTTTGCTAATCCCTTTGTCTCGTGTGAAGCTTTCACAGTTTTATCTTTGTTACTGAAAACCTGATGATAAATCTGTGGGAACTGCATTTGTTTCTAGTCCTACAGCTGGGTTTTACTTGACAACGCTGAAAACCTTTGCTTGTAAGCCGACACCTGACTGACAGAAAATGTCCTGGAGCCGTGCGAAAAGCCAACTCGTCTTGAAAGTAAATTAAAATGACATGTTTCTGAAATGACTGTTTGACCTTTTGTTCTTTCAGCGATGGAGCGCCGTGTTTATGCTTTCTATTGCATGTGTCGAGCAGCGATGATGGCGTGACCCTGCACCTCTCTTCTGTTTTCATTCTGACAGTCCATGCTGTGACAACATCAAAACCAGAAATCCTGAACAGAGATCTTCACCTCTCTGACAGTTTCATTAATGATACCAGCAATGAGACCTTTAAAAACCACAAAAATGACTGAAGAACGCTGTCAGGTTTTGACAGATATTGCTCTTAAATTTGGGTGTGGTAGAATCTGAGACCGATCCCCGAAACATTTTTTTAAAGCACTAGGCAATTGCGGAAAATCTTTGTTGAAAACCTGGCCACGTCTACAACGGATTACCATTTCGAGCCAGCTCAATTCAAGAATGCTACCACAACCCACTGCCCTTAAAAGCACACACAAAAATGGCTACAGTTCAGTCAATCTTACTGATATTTTGCTAAAACTGGATGTGGTAGTAGCTGATTAGTAGCTGAGAGCTCTTCACAACACATACTCTGAGCAAACATCAGCAGAAGACGTTAGTTTATTTCTGATAGAAAGGCGGTGAGAGACATGCATTCCTTCGAGGGCTCCTAGGTCAGAATACCTTTATCAATGAAATCCTGCTTCCATCCTTGAGAAATGTTATAAGGTCAAACCTAATCCTATTAGCTGGTATACTTCCCAAATAAAATGCACTAACTCAGTATAATACACAGTTTTTGTCATTTTCTTCACAGTGGCTTTCTTTACTTTGCTTGTAAATACTCAACATTCCCATGAGCGTACCTCTGTAGCTGCAATTGTGCATACCGTGAGGATCACTTGAGACCAGCTTGTGTGAAACGTGTCACCTACAGATATTGCGTGTGGCAGAGGAGGATTCCAATAAAAGCTGGGTGAACATAGTGTTCCAGGTCTGAGCTGAAGTTTGCACAGACTTGGTCCTGAGAGCAGCATGACTCACCGGAACAGAGCAGACTGCGAACTTGCAGAATTCATTAAGACAAATATAAGGTAAATGGATTTCCTCAGGAAGAGAGCAAGAGAGAGAGTAAGAGAGAGAGAGAAGAGAAAAACACTCGGCAGCGGCATAGCAGTTCCCCAGTGAATCCACAAGTAGCTTTCCATTCAGCTTTGGAATGAAAGCATTTTGCAACACTTTAGATGAGATATTTTCTAAAGATTTGTTAAAGTTACTTTGCATATTGGGTAGAGTTGCACTGGTATTAGTGGAAAGTGCAGCAAAGGGCAACAAGCTATATAACACATGGGCAAAATGTGGTTCATGGGCCAGAAGTGGTCCTTGGATTATCTCCATCTGGCCCTTGACATCCTTAAATGAAAACTAGTTAATTAATTTAGCTACTTTTTTTAGCGGTTTATTTCCTGTTCAGTAGTCCTGAAAAGAAGGATTGTTTCATTTTTACTTACACTTTTCCATTTTTATTCTACTTATTTGCAGTGTTCATGGCAGTCAATCATTCATAATTCATTAGCCAAGATTAACTGCATACTAATATAAAAATGAAAAAGATTAAGCCTTTCGCTTGTCATGTTTCATTTATTTTTCATTACTTTAGGACACAGATGCTGGGTGTGGCTATGCTGCATATGTTTTATTTCATTCTATCGTATTTCGATTTTTTGGGGGTCATTTTAAAAATAGTACTCGGGTAACAAAAATAGGTTGTCCAAACATGTCCTGTATTAAAATTAAAACAGTTTTAAAGAAACCAATTTACCATATGGTTCAAAAGTGTCAAACATCATATGTATCTGTAAGAAAAAGGTCCACATGAAAAATCCCAAATAAAAATTTAGAAAAATAAAGCAGCGGCTTCTAATACGAAACAAGTTAGCGCCGAACAATTTTCATTAGTGCAATACTGCCACCCTGTGGACATTAGCGAGTACTGCATGGATAAACATTGTTTAAATTTAATTCCCACAAAATGCAATATCACGCAATATGAAATGCCACCGACTTCTTGATTATAGCTCATAAGTTGTCGATAAGACATAAGCAAACAAAACTGAAAGTTAACAATATGTTTTTTAAATGCTATTTGACATGCGCACGAATTCGGTAACATAATGAATTTTTCCAGCAGCTTCTGAAACGACCCCACATCTCCTTTTGTGTTTGAAATTTAGATGTTCAGATCTACTGTAAACGAAGACCTAGCTGTATGGTTTATGAAATTCAATCAACATCCGCGTCACCGGATGTCACCGCTGTGAAAAGGCCGAGCAGAGTGCTCTGTGCGCGGCTCCAGCAGGAAGTGCCATCCGAGCTGTCCGGGCGGTTTGTGTGGGGCTGCCATTTTAGCGAGCTTACGGTAAGAAGACCTGCTCGGTGTTGTTGAGTAGTTCGCTGTCTGCCACACGGTCCTTCATCCTCTGTGTTCAGTGTGGCTGAGACCGACTTTATTACATGGTTTCTGCACATATTCCGGTTATTATTGACGGCTAATTTTAGCCTTTGTCTGATGCTACTACTGTTAGCCTTCACCGACTGTAGCTAGTTACTGTTTGCTAAAGATTAATGCTAATAATAAGAAATGGACACAAAGTTAAACTTTTACCAAACATTTGTGCAAATGGAAAGATTTAAAACTGTTTCCTCCAAAAAAAATAGTAGGGGTTTCTATCGAGTTTCATCCAGAAACTAGAACATTACATTTCATAGAGCAAAATAACAGAGAAAACATAACCTTTTTTATTATAATCTTTCAAAAGGGGCTCCAGGTTTGTTTTTTTTAAGTTATTTCGTAGTTTTTCTTTGGACTACGTTTGCTTCTTTATTTTATTTTGTACAGTTTAAGGCATATAAGCTTTTTTTATGCCTACAAAAATTATAAAGTAGAATTGAATGTTGAAAAAACAAACAAACATGTCTGTAAATACAGTCAGGTTCTAGACAGAAAATTGGTGTAAAACAAGCAAACACCCAAAGAAAATCTTTAGTCCTTCTGGGCAAATTCTGCTGAAAACTACTTTAAAAGATCACAAGAAAATGTGTCTCCTCTTAAGCAAATTCATACAAAAACTAGACTCCAGTCTTTTGCAGGAACTATAGATAAGTGAGGAAGTTGTTGAAAGGTTTGTTTTCTTACCTTATTCAAGTTATTATTTTAAAGGGAATGTCTACCCATTTGTCACCTCCTTTCTAGTTTATTCAGCAGCACGAGGGATAATGGGGGTCCAAGAGCACCAGCTCACATCAGATTCACATCGAGAAAACATTCTGACTTCTCTTCATCAGCTGAGGATCCAAGGACGGTTGTGTGACATTACAGTACAGGTGGACCACCAGGGAGATGTTCAGGAGTTTCAGGCCCACCAGGTGATACTCGTTGCCTCCAGCGGCTACTTCAAGGATGTCCTTTTATCCCAGGATGCAGCCAAAGATAAACTATTACTCTCCAACATGCGGTCCAATGACTTCTCCAAGTTTCTGGAATTTGTGTACACTGGTAAGGTAGAAGTTGCTAAAGATAAGATCGGTGACGTCCAAGCAGTGGCCCAGTTGTTGGACTGTGAGAGTCTGTCGGTGGTTTGTGGTGAGGCCTTGAGGGGTGGAGTTCTACAGAAGCCCACGGAGAAAACATGTGCCTCAGAACTCAAATGTCAAGATGCCTCAGGTAGCACCGAAAAGGGAAGAAAGACCAAAGACAAGAAACAACCTAAAAGCTCTCTTCTGAAGCGGCAGCTCTCCCCTATGAGCTCTGAGAAGGAAGAGGTCATTAGAAAAAGGTTAAAGGTGAAAAACATACAGAAAAATGCAAGGGTACGAGGAAAAAAATTACAACTGAAGCTGACGGAGCGTAAAGTGCTCCGGAGACGCTGGTATTCTTCTTCCAATGAGAACCTTAACAGTAAAAAACAAGTTGGGGAAGAAGGCACCAAGGAGTGCGAGAACAGGACGGAAGACAAAGCCCAGCCAAAGAACAAGCGGGACAAAACGGATGAGACTTCACCGGCAGGACCTTCCTCTGATCAGGATGAGTGGGAATGTGAGGATGAGGTGCACAGTATTGATCCCCGAGACCCTATGTTTATATTGGAGGCTGGGAATGAGGAGGAGGAAGGACAGTTTAAGAGGAAAAGGAAAAAAACATCCAAGGCTCAGTTCCAGTGTAACAAGTGCATGCGGACTTTCCACTACGAGAGAAGCTACTTGAAGCACATCAGGTAATCATTCTTCTGGGTTTGATTGATACTAGTTTTGTGATGTGTGCATGATAAGTCAATAATTCAGCTAGTTTTATTTTCATTTTTAGTGCAGAATTTAATAAGAACATTGATAAATGAAGTGGACGACAGCGAGTTATTTTTGTAATGTCAATATTACTTGGTGCCAAAGTTTCTAACTGGCTTTAATTATCAGTTCTACTCTGACAAAGTTAAATAAAACAAAGCAGACTGCTCAATATTTCAACATACATCCGTTAACTTCTGTAAAGCTTCGTAGTTATTTGGGACTTTTGTAAGAATCTTAAGTGACAGAATATGGACATTTTGATGTAGAAATTGGATGAGAAGCTTAAAAAGAACCATAATCCAAATACATGTTAATGTTGCTGCCAGTGGCTCATTTATGATCACCATGGTAACCACACACACCTGTCTTTCACTCCCAGCAATCAGGCGGAAACAGTGAAGAGTACAATAAGGCTTAAAACAAATGGTCACTGTGTAAAAACTTTAGGTCGTATTCGAAGAATTCCTAAAATGGAAGAAGAGTCCAGTGGTCACACTTGTACATTTTATTTGTCAACAGTGTTTTATTTAAGAGATATGTTAAGTTAAAAAAAACTGTTCACCTGCAGTATTTAGAAGAAAGTTTTGAGCTCACGTACTGGAAGTAAGTGAGAGTTTGGGTGTGTGCAGCCTGAGGGGATTTGGGAGAAAATCTACACGTCCTACTGGGTGAAAGAAGATGTCTACATTTTAATATGTAAACTGTATAAAAAGACTTTGGTAATATGTTTTTTATTATCCCTTTAGAAAGTGTGACCGCCTATGGCAGATGTAAATCATAATTGTTTTTAAATATTTGACCAATATGTATTTTTATTTAACAAAGCTTATTTAAAATAACTGATATTTAAGAACCAATAAAATAACTTGTACACCTAAAAATTATATTAAAGCATATTTGTTTCAACATTTGTATATTTTAAATTGAACATTCAGTAGTAAAAAGCTATGTGACATGTTGAAAAGGAATCAAACTGTCATGAGAAAAATTTTATAATAATGTTTATGAATATTAACTAGACAAACCCAGCTAAACCAACTTGTTTTTCTTCCCTCTGCCAGTACTTACCATGGAGTGAAAGCAGATGTCATCTATCGCTGTGAAATCTGCCAGCAGACGTTTGCTAACCGCAGCAACCTGAAGATCCACGAGAAGCACGTCCACAGCAACGAGAGGCTTTTTGAGTGTGAAGCCTGCGCAAAGACCTTTAAACGAAAGAAGGATGTTGTCCGCCATAAGAGACAGGTGTTGTAAATAAGTGCATGCTTCCCTTTCTCATAGTCCTACAGTCGGGAGATCTTCTGAGAGAAATTGAAACTAGAACTTTGTCTCAGGTGCATGAACGAAATCTGCAACATATGTGCCCCGACTGTGGGAAGACACTCAGCTCCAAAGCTGCTTTGTTGTTGCACGAGAGGACGCACACGGGTACGAAACCCTACGAGTGCACCCAGTGTAAGGCCAGATTCAGCCAGAACTCTGCCCTCAAAACGCATCAAAGGTAAATCTTTCTATATTCCCGTTCTATAGACCTGCTGCTTTGTCACAAAACGAGTTAAATACAGTATTTCTTATGTCTTTCTCCCCCCAAGACCTTTTATCATGCCTTATTAAACAAAAGAGTAGGTCATATTGTGAGGTGAAAGCCTAATGATGTAGCTGGTAATCCTTTCTTTCACATTAACTGTATCCAAATGAATAATATTGATGAGAGCTAAATGTGTGTTTACCTCCTTGTAGGATACACACCGGAGAGAAACCGTTTGCATGTGATGAATGCAATGCCCGCTTCACTCAGAAACACATGTTGGCCTATCATAAAAGATCACACACAGGTAAAAAAGGATTTACCAAATGAAGGTTTTTCAGATTAATTTTTTTGGCAAGAATATGAAATGTTTATTTGTCACAGTTTTGTGGCTGACTCACAGTTTTTAAAAAAAGAGGTTTATTCTCTATACGTTAAACAACTTTCTTTCCTTCTTTTAGGAGAGAAGCCCTTCATGTGTGAAGCTTGTGGGAAAAGTTTTGCGTCCAAAGAATACCTAAAACACCACTCAAACATCCACACTGGCTCCAAGCCTTTCAAGTGTGACAAGTGTGACAGAGGCTTTGCTCAGAGGAACTCCCTCAACCAGCATTTAAAGATACATACCGGTAAGAGCTTTGGTGTTTCGTGTGTTTTAAATATACACTTAAGTTATTGTTAATATTGGTAACATTAAGACAAATTTGTTCTTCAGGTGAGCGTCCATACAAATGCAAAGACTGTGATAAACAGTTCACTCAGATCAATGCGCTCCAAAGGCATCAACGTATCCACACAGGAGAGAAACCTTACATGTGTGTGCTCTGTAAACGCACGTTTAGTGACCTGTCCACCCTCCGCAGGCATACTTTGGTGAGTGGTGCTTCTCACTGTAGTACTGTAACATTGAACAGGGTGTTTTCTACACTATAAAAGAGGTTTTGACTGTAGTAGACGTTGTGCCTTTTAAAGGAAGGGGACTATATTTGTGTCTTTGGGCTTTGACGTAGTTCATGTTTCTAATTATCTATCAAGCCGTTAAAAATGACGCTAACTTGTTTGAACTCTAGGTGCATGACACGGATGCCCCATGGAAGACCTACCTGGTGGTGCTGGAGGGAAATATCGAGGAAAAGAAGTCACGGTCTCCCACCGATAAAAATGCTGAAAACGCAGAGCCCGGGGAGAAAAAGAGCCCAACTAGTGATATTCCAAATGTTTCTGACACGGCTCTGGCTGTCTCTACTCCTGCTGCTAGTTCTGCTATTGGTGCTGGTGCTACTCGGTGTGAAACAACAGTGGTTCCAGCTGAGTCGGTCACTCTGCATTCTGACTGGACCAGTCATGGAGCCATCGCTCTGGTCAGCCATGGGGCTCTCACTGTTATCCACACAGAAGTTCCAGCAGGGACACAGATCCAGCCGATACTAGCTGCTAACAGCGCAGGAACAAGTGTTATTTCCTTAGACGGTTCAACCATCCCTGTCCCCTTCTCTATACCAGTATCAGTGAGTCAGCCTGTTTCGATGTCTTCCAGCTCTCTGTCTCTGCCCCCTCTCTCAGTTCCTGGTTCTGATCCCTTGTTAGCATCGGTCTCAGGCATCTCAACGGTCTCCACACCAACTGTGCTTGAAACAGATGCTTCTCGGGCTACTTTAGCTTCACCTTTAGAAAACAAATCTAACTCTGACATTGATCCTTTACCGCCAGATATACAGACTGTGGTTGTTGGTAACAAGACTGGAGAACAGACAAATGATGCTCAATTCGTTGAACCAAAAACACCCACAGTTTAAAACATAGATCACTGTAGTCTTAAAAACATTTCCTTTTAGTAATACTTTAGGATGATAAAGTAACTTATTGACAATTGCCTAATTATTGTGAACCAACATGCAGCTTATCTTCTCTTATAATGAAGCACAGTATTTTCTGTCATTTGGAACATCTTAAAATCTAATTACAGATTTCTTATGGTATAAAAAATAAGCATCTTAAAGCCAAATATTAATCTTTCATGGCCAGCTGGCTTAAGAGCTTGTTGCATGTCCCCTGTCACCAGATTCTGTTTGTGTATGCTTAAAAAAAATAAGATGCATGACCTGACAGAGCGGTTTAAGATTCACATCAATACATCGGTAATTTCTGATGTATTTCTCACCTGTACGCTTTTATTTTAATTAAATAAGGCACTAAGTTCATTTTATTTTACTTTGCGTTGCACACTGGCACATGCAGAAAAATACACAGAACTGTTCTTCCTGTATGCTAGTACCGTATATTTTGGAAAAACTAACCTTTTCTGTGTTTGCACTTTTCATTTAACATTCGTAATTACAAGGGAAATGGTAAACCGCTAACATTACTCAGAATGTTGCCTTGTTAGTTTGATTGGTCTTTACAATAGTTTCTTCTTTTGGTGCATTTTTGATCAAAACTTGCATTACTGAATTTTGGGAACCCCATTTCCCACGTTGCCTAGTCTTTTGTGACCAACTGGTGTTTCATATTAATGCATGACTTTAGTGTTTTGTTTCTAAATGTCAAAATATTTATTTTTTAAAAAGCTGTAATTTTATTTAGGTTGGTGTAACAAGCTGCCTGTAGTACTTTGTGTTGTATATTTGTCTGTAGTGCAAACATTACTTCAGATAATCTTGTGTACAAATAAAAAAGTTCTTGTTTTATACATGGTTAGTCACATGGTTCAGGCAGTTTATTGTGTACATTTAGAGGGAATGGAGTGGTACTAATGAGCATTTGATTAGATGTTGCAGCTTCGTCTCCTAAAGTTTTTGGAAGCAGCAGATATGGATGTTTCTCCATTTTTTGGCTTTCTTTTTGTTTATTCAATAATGACTGTAGAATCGGTTGTGTTTTTGTACATTCATTTTAGAACTGGATCATTTTATTATGTCCTGATACAAAATGTGATGGTTTCACGGAGTTCTAACCCGTCAGATTCGGTGACTGAATTACCTCCTCACTTTATGCAGAAGTCTAACAATCACCAATTCTATTTAAATCAGGTGTGTTTGAGCAGAGAGACCCCTAAAACATGTAGGATAGCGGCCCTCGAGGACCAAGAATGCCCACCCATTCTAGGTGCATGTCTACTGTGAGAGACAAAATCTAAAATCTGGAAATCACAATGTATGATTTTTTTTCTTAAAATATATTTGTGTTACTGCTGCAAATAAGTTTGAACATCTGTGAAAATCAATGTTAATATTTGGTACAGTAGCCTTTGTTTGCAATTACAGAGGTCCAAGGTTTCCTGTAGTTTTTCCACCAGGTTCTGACAAACTGCAGCAGGGTTTTTGGCCCATTCCTCCACACAGATCTTCACCGTCACTAAGAAACAGAGTTTAAGCTCCCTCCAAGGATTTTCTATAGGGTTTAGGTCTGGAGACTGGCTAGGCCACTCCAGAACCTTGATATGCTTTTCACAGAGCCACTCCTTGGTCACAAATCTTGTAACTACATGGCCCTGGTCATCATCATCTTAATACAGTGCAGTCATCCTGTCCTATGTGCAGAAAAACACCCACAAATCATGATGCTTCCACCCCCATGCTTCACAATAGGGATGGTATTTTTGGGATGGTACTCATCATTCTTTGTCCTCAAAACTCGGCAAGTGGAATTAAGACTAAAAGTTCTGTTTTGGTCTCATCTGACCACAGAACTTTCTACCATGACTCCTATGGATCATCCTTAAGATGGGCCTGGATGTGTGCTATTTTAAGCAAGGGAACCTTCCAGGCCATGCATGACTTTAAAATATGACATCTTAGTGCATTACCCACAGTAACCTTGGAAACGGTGGTGCCAGTACTCTTCAGGTCATTGACCAGCTCCTCCCGTGTAGTTCTGGGCTGATTACTCTCCTTTCTTAGGATCAGTGATTCGCCACGAGGTGAGATTTTGCACAGAGCCCCAGTCTGAGGGAAGATTGACAGTCATGTTTTGCTTCTTTCATTTTCTAATAATTGCTCCAACTGTTGATCTTTTTTCACCTAGCTGTGTGGCGATTGCTCCGTAGCCCTTTCCAGCCTTGTGGAGGTCCACAATTTTGTGTCTGGTGTCACAATAAATCCCATTACAGAAAAAAACAGACTTACAGGTCACGCGATCACCCAGAGGCAGAACCAGGAGTCCGTGTCATTTGTCTGAACCAAACAAATACCTTATTTAAGTTTATTTAATCTTTTAGATTTTCAATGATTCTAAAACTTACAATCAACTTTAGACCTAATGACGTCACCGGCTCTCAGAACTTCCGCATTGGCACGTCGGAGCTGCTGGAGCACAGAAGTCCCCGAGGAGCTGATGGTGCTTCAATGCAACACCAGCACCCATAAGTCTTCTCCAGACCCACTAAACTCCATGCATGAACGTCTTAGCATCTCTTTTTGAGTTTATAGTCTAAAAGGCTACTTTTATTATTTTATTATTTGTTAAAGTAGTTTTAGAGATTGGTTTAAATGACTGCTATACATCTATAGTACACGATATATTACCTTTATTAAATGTTCACGTGAACAAGCACACAGATCATATCTACAGGCTGCTGTAATACCAACCTGGAAGAAGGTGAGTGCACACACAGACTGGAAAACCTTTGGTCTGGCCAATACTAATGGATCTAACACAATGACATGCACTATATTTACAACACAAAATGACTGACTAAAAATGAGCATTACTTCAACATAACTGCCCTAGAAATAGGGAATAAGGGGCTTTGTGTTAGTACTCTACATTTGTTTACATCTCAGCTTACAGGTGCAAAGAACAAATTGTTACATCAACATAGCCTATAATAGTAATAATAAAAGTAATTAAATCAGCCATGTTTAGATACAAATATTTAACAGTCTATACTTGTGCATATCATTTCCACGAAGCATCACTCCATGTGGTGAAAAGATGCAACTTTGATAAATAGTTCAGTTTATGAGCATTCGTTAGACCCTTTTCTGTTACTACAAACACAGAATAATGAAGCATTATCAATTAATAATCCACAAATCTTTAAAATAAACAAAAACATTGAATTTATATTTTTAACTAGGTTTAAAAAAAAAAGACAAGTTGCATCAGACTAGGAAACATTTCTACAAAACATGCATTTGTTAATATTAGTGCCAGATTCCAAACAATACACCGCGGGTAAAGTTATTCGAGTATGAACTGAGGAGTAGGTTTGCAGCAATCCTCTAATCAGAGGTGAGGGCCAGAAGGTTTACATTCTGACAAGAGTCAGATACGCAGAAATAACCAGATAAGTTGTTCTTACAATTCAACAGTGAGCAATTCGAAATCATGATCAGATGCTCCTCTCTGGGTGTTATATATTGATGTGTGTATGTGAGAACATGCGTGGTAGAATTGTCCCTTCATGCTGCTTCCCTAGGCTGAGGTTCTTCTCATTTCAGGTCCCCCTCTTCACCCTGGATGGTCTTTTTGATGCGCAGTAGGAGGGTTGTGTGCCACTGGTCCAGACGAGAGATTGAGTCGAACTCCTTCACCTTATTCAGACAAAAAAAGTGACAACAAAGGCTGTTTCCCCCTTAAGTTACAGATAAATTTCAGTTTTACTGAGTATGGTTACTATGATGCTTTATAAGAAGTAGACACACTCCTTGGAAACTGTTAAATGTGATTCTGGCTTTCTTCAAACCCTTAGGAATCCAACAAAACTACAATGTATAGTGAGGACCCGACTTACTGCCTCTGTGAAGGCATCGCTGTTCTGTTCTTCGTGAGCTTCGAGAAGTTTCTGTTTGGAGGGGAGAGGAACAAAAAGAAGTGCAGAAGTGTTACTCCCAGAGCCTGAAGAGATGAAACAAAGATTCCTCAGGGCTCAGCTTTCAGCTACCTTCAGCAACTTGCATTCTCTGGAGTCTGAAAAAGCAGGAAACATCTCTTCGTATTTTTCAACGGCAATCTGTGGAGAGACGGTGTGTTAAATTTCTCCCACTATCCCCACATCCTGAGGAGGAGATATCCACACAGGTGGGAGCTCACCTTAGCGTTGAGCTCGTCGACGATGAAATGACAGAGAGCGGCTTTGAAGAAGTACTCTTTGGCGCTGTATTTCAGCAGTGGGTTGTCCATCGTGTTTGCTCCGACCTGGGTAACATTCACATCATGCAAAAACCCGAGGTCAGAAATACTAGGGCTGCTCAGAAAGCGTGCGCACGAAAACACACCTGCTCGTAGATCTCGATGGCCTTCTGGTACTGTTCCAGCTGAGCGCAGTAAGCTCCCACCTTCAGCAGACACTTGTTGGCAGAACTATGAGAAAGAGCGTAGAACATCAGTGTAAGTCAAACTCAATGTAACAGGCGAGGAGATAAGTAAAAACAGTGCAGCTCGTTTAATAAAGTCTCGGATTTTTCGCTGAAACAGCCAAAGCTGAGAGAAGAGATGCACTTAATGAGCTTTAAATAAATACATCCATATTTTTATAATCCTGAATAAAAGCTTTAATCTAAGCTCCTTTGTGCTGATAGGCACATGAAAAATAAACACTGACCTTATTCTTGTTTAGGTGACAGAACATACTGTGCGCTCAGAATTCATTGTGGAGGAACTGCAATGAATGCATGATTTATATCTGTTATACAGGACCCTGCTTGTGGGTGTTTGTCAGTTTTTTACATTTTACTCAGCATTGTTCTGTCCCTGCTGTGTCAGGTGAAAATGGGACAAAACGTTTCAATGAACAACTTTAGCTCAGTAGAAGGCCCAAGTAAGGGTGCAAAGAAGTGCTTCTTTTAGTAAGATACTCAAACATCATGGTTCCTACGGAGCCAAGCTTTTATCGACCACTATCAAAGGCCATGATGGTTTTGCTCAGGTTTGTGTGTTCTCGAGCCTGTCTGTCTGTCTGTCTGTCTGTCTGTCTGTCTGTAAATATCCCCAACAGACAACTCACTGTGCAACATCATCACCTAAAACAGTCCAATCAAAGATGGCTGCCACAGCTAATCAACTTTAGCAAACATGAAAACTCATTAAACTCAGTTACCTTTGCAGATATTGAGCTAAAATTTGAGTGTGACGTCCCAGAATGCCCTCTGAGATCACGTATAACCTTATTTTCAAGGTTTGTGTTTCTCAACATAAGATGATCTTAGATCAGGGGTGTCGAATTTAGGTTCTCGAGCTATCCTGCATGTTTTCCTCGTTTCTCTGCTCCAACACACCTGATTCAGTGATTCAATTAACTCTTCAAATTCTGTAAAAGCCTGGTTTGTGCAAATCAGTTGTGTTTGAGCAGGGTAACAAGAAAACATGCTGGATAGTGGCCCACGAGGACCAGACTTCGACACCTGTGTCTTGGATGAAAGGCAGTGAGCGATATGAGTAAAGCTGCTCACCGAGGAAATGAGAAACAGTGTATGTTCTCTCTTTTTTTAAAAGTTTAGAAATTTTTAAATCATATCCTAAAACCTAATTAATATTTGAAGACTGTAATAAGTTCAGTGTTTCCGGTACAATCTAAAGTCTTGGACCTTTACAGGAAAAAGTCCGTGTATAATACAGATTGTGTCTGACTTTAAAACAGTACCTGTTAGACTCCTCTCCTTTGTAGTAGTCTGCTGCTTGTTCATAATGTGCAATAGCCTTTCCAGAGACAGAAAATATCATTATCTAACACGTTCTTTTAACAAAAACAGCTCATGGCTGATGGATTTAAAACGGCTGGTGGTATTTTATGACTACACAACCTCAGGCAGTGTTACCTTTTCGATATCCACCAGCTCAGACTCATAGATCTCTGCGATACTGATGTGGTGTTTGGCGGCGATGGTGAATCTGCCCTGGAGGAAGAGGAGAGCAGAAATCATTACCGACGGTCACCTCTCGGGTCAAGGTAGGCGTTGTGTTCCATGCTTAACTCAGAGTGGCACGGATGTGGAGCTACAAAGGCTTTAAAAAAATAATAATCTTATACTGTGAATAAGCTACGAGATCTTTGAACTGACAATATCAACGCTTGTTGCTATGAATGTGATGACATTTTTAACTTCTACAAGTGTGGGAATAGATGATGTGATGTTCAGCGATGTTTAGTTTCACAAACGCACAAATCACAACCAGACTGTCAGATATGAAAAATGATAAGAGTTTACTACACTGATGAACATTCTAGGTGCATCTTACCATGTCTGTGTAAATATCGATGGCAGCATTTAAACACTTGATTGCCTCTTTTAGCAGCACAAGGGAAAGAAGAGGGAACAGTTAGTGACAAGTCTCTTGTGCATTCCCTTGTCTTTTGGGGGGTTTTAGTCCATCAAGGTGAAATAAGACAAATTATATAAAAAAGAAATGTCCTGCTCTTGTGCTCATGAAGTGTTTTAATACATCCATTTACAGAGAGAAACAGAGCGAGCCACTAAAAACAGGACTTCATCAATCGACCATGGTTTAACTATTAAGATACTTCAGTTTGAAACGTTTTTTTAGTGATGAGCTGTGAATCAAAAGCCACTGACCTCCAAAACAGTCATAGGGCCTGTCTAAAGTTAAAGTTCAAAGCAGATAAACAAAAAAAATTGTTAGAGAAATCTGGTGTGAACACATGAGATTAGCTTAGATGGTTTTTATTTCAAGAAGAAATGTTATGTTTAGATGAAAAAAAAAAGAATAGAAACCCATCGGTGAAACACAGAGGTAGAAGGGAAATGGTTTGGGCATCTTTTTTTTTCTGCATTTGGGGCAAGAAGGTTCGTCGTCAAGCAATAAAATAATATTAAATCTGAAACAAACCAGCCAATTATACTGCTCATGAACGTGACATCTTTGTTTTCAAAAAACACGGCAACATCCTAAAACATGTCACTTCACAAGACAAACAGTGTTTAATCTTACTCTTTTTTTTCAGAAGTATTAAAAAAGTGCCACACACTGAAGGTGTTGCATACAAAAAGTAAAAAATGAAAAACAAAATCCCACAGCTGTTTCTGCCTTATACTAAAAACAATACTACTATCTAACCTTCTTCTGATAATATCCGGGTTTATATTACCTGAAGTACCAGAAAGTACAAAGACATTTGAGAACATATTATGCAATTCAAGGACAGACTTTTGATGATTTAAGATTGAATTGCTTGACCTATTCTAATGAAAATATTAATAACTTATTGGTAGTAATAAGCAGTGAGCCAGAAAGCTCATTTTCATTTGACTTTGTGGATATGATCCATTTGAATCTCCACATTTCCAAAACATTGTAAGTAACTTTAGCTGCCTAGCAATACTTCTAAAACTTAATGGCGTCAGTTGTTTCAACCATTCATTTAAAAAAGCATAAATGTCAGTTCTTGTTTATATGCTTTGCTTATATGGTTAAGAAAAAAAAGCAAAAATGAGACTTACAACTCTATTTAGCGGCCACACAGTCTTACCATTAGGGTCAGATTTCTTGTAAGCATTTCCTGCATCAATGAAACTGGTGGCACAGTCGTGTTTGTTCTGCAGCTGCATGTGGAGACGAGCAGCTTTGCAAAATGCATTTCCAGCACCTGACCAAACAAGAGAAGTAAAGTAAAACAAACCCTACATTAGATACTTCAGATTTAGCTAGCATTACTTTTTTTCATGTAATTGTTTCTTTGGGCATTGAAGTACCGCTCCAGTTCTTGGCCATCTTGAACATGTTGGCAGCTCTGCAGTACATCTCACACGCTTCTTCCACTTTATGAGGTCCTCTAAAAAATACAGAAAATACTTTGGAATAATGATTATATCTTTACTGGACTTCAATGTTGTAAGGTTAACCAGTCAGTTCTAATAGGGTCATATCTAATACACCGCTTGATGAACAAAGCTGTTGCATTTTGTGTTGAGAAGGCTGAGGGAAATGTTTTCCATTAAAGTTTCTGGGTTCTGACTAAAAAGCTGCATTTTAATACCATGACATTATGTATAATTAATTAACTTTTAATGGATTTGTGTACTGTCAATATAAAATCATTTTGAAGCAATAAAGGAGATTGTAAATATGTATAAACGTGATATGAGCCTGCAAAATTAGTCCACTACATAGAGCTTCAAGTCCAACAGAGAAAGACGTCATAGATTTGCCTGTTTACAATTACTAACAGCTAAATAATAACAGAACTTATTTAAATTATATTCTAATGCTATGGGTTAATGATTAAAAAAACGACAACATTTTTGTCGTTTTGTTTATCTTAATGCTGTGTAGAAATGGGCTGAGTGCCAACTTTTTTGCTGCTGACACTGGACGGTTTTCCTAGCTGTTGTTCTTTGGTGCAGTGCTGTCTCTTACCCTCCAAACATTCCTCCCAAAAAAGAGCCGGAAGACTTGACTTTTTTGTCAGCGTCGGCCATTAGCTGAATCGCTTCTTTCTCTTTCCCAGTGTTGTCCATTTCTTTTTGTGGTTTTTGAAACAAACTTCTACTTCAGGAGAAAATACCCGCAGAGGATTCAGGTGTGTACAGTAAGGATTACAGTTGATTTTAACGTAGGCGTAACTCGGCCAGCTTGTGGCTTAGGAGGAGAGCATGGCATTGTGGGAGTTTGTGTGCCTAACGCTGCAAAAAATATTAGTATCAGGGCAACTAAAACTACAACTCCCAGTAGGCGAAAAACTGTCGTATGAAAGGTCCGTGTTACGTAAAATCTGATTGCGTTTCATAAAGATTGACTTAGCATATGGGTTCTTTTCGTTTCTATGAAATGTATCAAATGTAATAACTCATAGTTTAATTAAACCTTTTGTACAACAAATGTAAAAAAAAATTTTTGAACCAACACAAACCGTGCAAGTTGGTTTTCTATACAGCAGAGGGCGCTAATACACAGTGATTTCTGATTTGCAGTTTAGACACTAAGTGGAAAAACATGCATTTATAAATGCAATACTGTGAATTTTTTGTAACTTCTATGAACGTTAGCACTTATGTCCAGGTCTTCCTAAATAAAATTAAATGTGAAATAGTTTATTGCGTTTCATAAAAAAATGACATTCATACATTCACTTTAAATTGTATTTAAAAAACATATCAAACTTATTCGGAAAAAAAAATATTAATATGTAGTTAAATAAGCAATGTTTATGACTGATTTAAGACCAAATTAGGTTTTACTTGCTCCAAATCCATGTGGCTAATGAGTGCTGATAAAGCTCTATCAAATTTCTGGCCAATGTCCTTCTCAGTCACCACATGACATGAAACCTAAAATAATCAGCGCTTCCAAAAGTTATTGACTAAAATCAGTCACTAACTAATGAAATACCAGATTATATGAGTTATCATAACTGCTATTGTAATATTTCTGGGATATTTTGGTCAGAGTTGATTTTATAGAAAATAAGCTTTAATGATCTCCTGATAAGTTTTCCTTAAGTGTAACAGAATTTGATGTATAATAGGAATCAGTTCACATTTTGATTCCAGGTAAAACCACCCTCTTAGTGATACACCTCTGACCATTGTGATGATGTTGCTGAAGCTTCATCTAAAATGTACTAACTTACAATATTAAGGTAGACAT
>JAVKLF010000060.1:12610326-12631862 GCA_034783495.1 Millerichthys robustus | reverse complement strand
TACTTCTTTGTCTCAATAAAAACACTGACATATATACATTTGTTTAACGCTAACCCAAGACAAAAAGTGGTTTCATTATGTGTAGGAAGAGCACACACCCTTTCTCCAGTGCTATCTCGAATGGAACCATCCTCCAAATGTATGTCCATCTGTTTATTTTTTTCTTTCATTGAACATTTATTGAAACTTTCATCGAACCTGAGAACGAACAGCCCAACTACAGTATGTTGACACTTGCCAAACAGCTTCTTCTTAAAGTTCGTCACAATACTAAACTGGATGATGTAACTCATCGTCTCCTTGCCACACGTGATGAATTTTGCAATTTCTGAATCAGTAAACGTGTTCTGGAAGAGCTCTCCTATCCCATTGTTGGAGTTGGATGAGTGGTGTTCAGCTGCTGTTTCCAGGCACCACAGAGGCTAAGCTCACAATGCAAATAAAAGGGGCAGAGTTGTAGGTCTACTCAGTGTTGGTAGGTTTATTGCTGGTAGTGGCTTGCGGGACAGTAGTAAAGGTTTGCAGTGATGTAGCCATTGGGCTAGCGTAAAATATGGAAATTGATAACTACTCACCCCGTCTGTGGATTCTTGATTGATGTCTACTGGACTCCATATGGGACCGGACAGCATTCACCCCCATCCAGGTGTTATTTATTGTATTTTTACAAACATGGAAACAAACCTCTCAGCTTTTACACCAATTACTGGCCTTAGCCAGTCTTTGAATTTAATGTTCTTTAACCACATGTCAAAAAAGTTACATTTCTCCATGGCAATTTTGGCAGCAATCCGACCATAAGACTATCCAATAAGAGAATATATGGTGACTGAAGCACAAAAGCACACCGATCGACATCATGGATATAACTCAGGTCCTACTCTGACATAAAATTAGATAAGATACATACCGGTAAATTCACGTCAAGATTTTTAGGAGATAGAAAAAAAAAACCAGTATAGTTATGTAGTTGTTCAAAGAAATTAATACCTCGTCAGATATTTATTACTTTTGAATACTTTATAATGGCCTAATTTTTGCTCATTTCATCTCCCACTTTTTACATACCTTTTACAACCCTGCGGAACCAAAGTGCTGCTGGGAGGGGTGTCAAATGTCTAAAATAATGCTTTGATTTTTTTAAAGTTTGGTCTTTTTTGGTTTCAGATGGATGAACTGGCCAAACTGCTGAGTTACAAGATTAACCAGTTGACGAACCACTCTGTTCCCGAGGAAACTATACACCAGAGAGCTCTCACTCCACAGGAGGTAAACCAAGATGGATGCACAAACAGCTCACTAACCATCACTGATGACACTCATGCTCACGGTTGGGATCTCCAGTTTAGTTGGATGCGTCATAAAACTCAGACTGTGCATCTGTGAATACAAAGGGAACTGATAACTGCACTTATTGCTTTGCTGACAGTATTTCTCTTTTCTGTTTGCCCCGTCTTGACATTTCCACACCAGTATTTTGATAGCTGCAGTAATCACACTGAGGACTTAATGATTGTAGCCTATGAGTGCAATCATCCTTAATATGCCCATAAAAAAACAAGGACTCCAGCCTGCAGAGGTTTTCTTTATCTAGTCACATACATTAGAGCAGAAAAAAAATGACTGAGGCAGTCTAACAGTGATTCATTAGTTCCCCAGCAACTGCAACTTCAAAGATAACAAAGAAATATGTAATCCAAGCAAGCAACTCATTAGAGGTCTCCTAGAAGTGAGCGTGCTGCAGAAAATCTCAAAGACATGAAGTGACTGGGCACTTTTTAGGGCCAAAACATAATTAAAAAAAAACACAATTGTTTAGGTCTCGTGATAAAACAATTGAAGGAATTTCGTTTATACATACCTGCTGTTTTTTTCCTCCCCTCCAGGAGAAAAAGCTGGAAAACCTGGCAGCGATGGACACCGAACTGCAGAAAATCGCAGCCAAATTGCATGACAGGACTGCATAACCCTGCAGCAGTTTAAAACCATCAGCTATTATGTCTCCATTTTACCGTTTGTCTGCCAAGTTAGTGTTCTTAGTGTCTAAACTGACAAAATGGTGTAAAAACTGTAAAACCTTGCTATTTTACCAGCTTTGTTTGCCGTTTTTGTGACATTATAATAAATTCATCAGCATGGGAATGAAATGGATGTTTATATGTATTGTCTGAGAAATGTTAAAAAAGAAAAAAATCAAAGAAAGTTGACTCAAATGTGTTCTTACGAGTTTGTTCTGTTTGCAAACTAATAAAATAAGTTATTCTGGGACCAAACGAAAGTTGTTTTTTTTTATTATTTCTTAAAGTAAAAATGGCATCACGTTCTTTAAATATGAATTCTAATTCTTTAACGAAAAATAAAACACACTTGTTTCTTAAAAATAAAAGTCTTCAGTTGCTGATATAAGAAAAACAGAGCTTACATGGCCTACTTTAGCTTGCAGCTCCTATTATGCCCTAATGAGCACAAAAACAAAGAGAAAAGTGCTCTGATGGATGCAAAACCTAACTCTGCCATAACTCCACAAGTCAGTTCCACAGAGATAAGGTCAGGGGCAAAAACCTCCTGACAGGTCTGACCCATCTGCGTTTGTTTATCCCTCTGAGTTTTTCAGTTTTTGTTTCTTCGGAGCCGGTCCCTCGTCTTGCGGGGAGCCAGCTGGTTTGGAGTGGTCCGTGGCGACCGTTGTCCCTGAGAGGAGGTAGCCCCCGCCTCCGCTCATCAGCAGCAGCGGGTGAGTCCTGTTAGGCAAAACCTGAGGACACGACAGAGACAGTTTGTCAGGAGATGTTAACTCTGCTTTAATGGCTGTGTGCAAATATACAACTGGGGGTTATTCACTTCACTACTGCTTTTTATCTAAAGCTGCGTTTTGGACAGAAAAAGGGAAGAGGTCATTTCAGTTTGCTGCCTCATCCACCTGAAATCAACTTCAATCTAGTTTAAAAACGAAGGCGCTTGTTTCATTAAATGTATTTAAAGATATTTAAAGTTTAAGAAAAATAGACATAAGATAATTTTAGGATGATAAATATAAACAAAATAAAGCACCTTTAACTGTTCAGTGTAATGTGGACAGGATCTTTGTCAAATATCTGTCTCTCTTTTTGATTGTCTCATTTTACATCCTCTTCCTCCACACTTACTGTACCGTAAAAAGTGCTGATTAGTTTATTTTGATCTAATTTTTTTAAAAAAGGAGCCATATTTATACAATACATTCAAATATAATAATACAATAATAACAAACATACAAGATAAACATTTTAATATTAGTAATACAGTGTCCAAAAGAGAATAGAAGGAAGTATAAACTTATTAATCCTCCCCTTTTAACAGCTGTTTGACTGTTGTTTTTCTTTCAGTGGCTCCCTTCTGCAGGGGTCTCCACAGCAAGCAAACTCATAAAAGATTTGGTAAATTGTTTAATGCCAGATGTCCTTCATGACAAAAGATGCAGCCTCATGGTTACAAGACCGTGGTACTGACCACCGAGCTACCCTGAATCGTATCCAAGAAAAAGAAAATCCACTTATACACCTACATAAACATCTGTAAACGACAGTGAATAGGTGCAATACAGCAGTCTGCAGCAGTCACATGGATTAATCACATTTTTTTTGCTGGATTTATTTGAGTAATTCATTGAATGGTTTCAGCTTTACCCATCACATGCTGGCGGGTCTGTAGCTTATTTGGATCCTAGCCTTTTCAATACAAAACAACGTTGAGGAACCTCGTGGCATTTTACAACATCTGACTGATTTCGAAGGTTGGTGCTTACCTGGTAATGCCTAAGCCAAGTGTCGGTGAGTCTGAGGTTGACCGTCCCGCCTTGCTCTTTAAGTTTAGTGTAGCATTCGATAAGAGGCTGCAGTGAAGTAAAACAAAAAGGTGGAATACCAAAAGGTGTTTAAAACACAGTTTTGTCACAAGATTCACACAAAAAAGTAACCATTTTATTAACAATGTTATTCAAGTAAGTACAAGTAGCAACAAGGCAGCTTTGAAAGTAGTCCAAAATAACAATTCTTTTACCTCTTTGTACTGTGAATAAACCACAAAAGGCCGAGAGGGGGAGAGGAATTTAATTAAGCCCAAAAGGACGGGACAGGGGTGGAATCGACTCGCTACGACCAACCTGCAGGTGGGGAAACGAAAAGATGATCAAGCAAACCTGTCCAACATAACAAAAAGCACAGTCGATAGTACATTTCAGAAGTGGAAATGTACAGGTAGGCAGTATTGTAATTTAACGGATCAAAACTGAGTGTGGCACAGCCCTAGAAGACTTACTGCCCCTCTGTAACTGAGACCCAATCAATATTTTATCCAACTGGATGAGAAGCAGGCGATGAGGCTGATTTAGTACAATGTGTGAAATCATGTTCAGTAGTTTTGTGGGTTTTTTTTTTTTTAGCTTTCAGGATTTGAAGGAGAATTCTACAAGCTACTTGTAGTTCAGGCACCTTCCTGTCAGCACATCCATCAATCATAAAAACAACTTATTAGGTTCTTCATATTATGAGAGAAAACTGCAAAACAATCTATTTGTTCACCTTGTAGGAGCGCTGCACACTAATTGCTTTGTGTGAGGCCAGAGGAAGGCAAATAATTGTTTATGACTATTATGTACGCAGTTAGCAATGCTTTAATCATTCTTATTTAATTTCTCTGGAAATCTATTTTAATTGCCTTGGTTTACTGGATAGTTTAATTGTGACTTGATGAAAGCCAAGCGGGGACTGAAGGAGGCTGATGAAAGCAGAAAGGTACGGAGAAAAGAGAAAAGTGAATGAAGGACAAGAATCCGACACTGACCCATCAGCATTCCTGCCTTCCAGCAGAGCTGCAGCAGCTGCCAGCTTCCTTCGCTTCTCCTCCAGCTTTACTTTTTTTTCTTGAGCCTTTAAAAAAAAAAAAACATGCAGGGGTACAAGTTTATTTTACATGAAACTTCCTCTGCTCTTCCACAAATAAAACACCAGCATGTTTCTGTTGCTAAATGCAAACAACCAAAGTTACCTCTTAAACTCTTAACATACTTTTACTTCTTTTCGTTTTTCCTTCTCCAGTTTCTCCTGGTCCTGATCAGCATCTTCAGTTTTTATCTCCATACTTTGCTCGTCTGGACTGCCCTCCTGCCGCTCTGCCTCAGGTTGTTCCTCCTTTACAGCAACGTCAAACTGCTTTTCATCTGAAACGTTGGACAGCAGTCAAAATGCTTTCAGTTCAGAAAAGGGCAAAGGATTTGTTATAAAGAAGCAAAGCTAACAAATTTTAAGAAAAGGGCCACGTTTGTCATGCTTTAAAATGAACCAAACCTCGAAATAAATTTTCCCAAGAGCTCACTCAAAAGCAGCTTTCTAATTTTTTTGAAATGGTAGCACATTAACATCAGTTCCAACAACAAAAAGAAGCTTTGTGTTGCAACTCAAACACATTTTGTGTGACCGACTTCTACATATTTGATTATATATATTTAGTGACGCAGTGTAAAAACAAAACAGCTTTTATAAAAAAAAAAAAGTTGAGTAAGTCCTCTGGACGTTTTGTCTCTTGTCCAAGACACTTCAGTCTGAAGAGTTAGAGTTGAACTCAGGCTTACAAGGAGTACCTTTGCATAGTGGATCAACAAGTTAACGATGACAATAAACACTGATTAGTTACATGCAAAAGAGGACCAACAGCCCAACGACAAATCATTGCCAATCATGGCCAATTGTTCACAGAGGGCTGAGTTGTACTTGCAACAACAGCATTGTAAGAGGGAGGCAATTGGACCCGGAGACCTCCACCCGTTTAACGACGGGCTGTTTCTCATCACAAAAATGGCTTCCTTCTCTCCTCTCTCCCTAACCAATGTTCCTCCATACCAAGGATGAGAACATCATCCTTGAAAGAGTGACCGCTGGCCTGTAGATGAGTGTAAACCGCAGAGGCCTGGCCTGATGATGTGGTTCTTCTGTAAAGGGGCCACGGTGAAGAAAATCTGTGGTTTTAGGAATGGATAGAACTGTCCATGGAATATGAGGGATGCAACTCTGGGTGCTAAGCAAGTTTCATCTCCAAACTAGCAGTGGAGTAATGCCCAAAACATTTTTTCAGCTGAAACAAAACATGTATTTTTTAGGCAATTCTTGCACTGATTTGAAGTTAGAAAAAAGTAATGCTATACCAGCAGTGGGGTCTTTGCCAGTGGTGTCCAGAGAGCCTTCCAATAAAGCGTTGACGTGGCAGATGGGAAACTCATGCAGCGTATTGTGAAAATGAGCGGGGAAGCCGAAGCACTCCACACCAGCCCGAACAGGCCCCCCTCCTGGGTACATTTGAATCACTGAGCCATAGCCTGGAGGAGGAGAGAGCAGAATGTAATCAAATAAAGGGGCAGAGGAAAAGGCCTTGTTCAAGCTGCATGAAAAAACTTGAATCTTTCCGACACATCCAGCTGCACACACGTTTAGAGCAAACCAACCTCCCATTCGTTCCATGACAGCTCCCAGTACAAGTCCAGCACAAGTCTCAAACACCAGAACTTTACTGCCAGCATGGATGTTTGACAGCGTCAGCATCTGTGCGAGTGTGTCATACCGCAGGTGGCTGCGTCACATGGAAACACACACAGAATGCAGTCATCCTCCTAATACTGAGGAACAAATATCACATGTACGTTTTGTTATTTGGCTAACTCACCAGATCTTTCCTGGTTCGCGGCCATGGTACATCAGAGCCAGGATACGACAGGTTGGTTTGAGAATGGTCACAGTGTTTTCATACCTGGGAAACAACAAGCATTTATAAACACGCTATAACAATTTTAGTCTGCAGTAGATTGTGAGTGTATCAACAGAAGTGACTCACTTCTTCTTCTTTTTCTTGATGTACTTATCCTGGGCATATCCTGTCTTATTACTGAACGTGGAGCTGTTGTCTATCAGCTGCTGGATGATTTCCTGAGGACCAAACACACATCTGTTATCCGATTTCAGGTTTTTGTTACTTGTGTACATACGCCTAGCTTGTACATTTAAAATGATATATAAACAGAGTGAGCCAAAAGTCGCAGGACACCCAAGACTAAAGGGAAAATGACACATCTAAACATCCCAGCAAGTAATAGGTGAGAGGGGCCTACCTTTTAGGCTATGTCTAGAAAATGGCCGCCATCTTTAAAGCTGCCATATTGGTTTATGGGGAAGTTTTTCCAAAGATTGGTCTCCTCACCTATTACTTGCTGGGATATTTAGATATGTCATTTCCCCTTTTGTTTCTGAAATAAAAGAGTGTCATGTGACTTTTGTCTCACCCTGTATTATCTTCTTATAAAGTCCAATTCATTTATTCCCAAACCAGGTTTTAACTTCAGTTAAAAATATACACAAATTAACTGGAATTCTCTAAAACAATTGTGAATTATGTCTAAGAAGGGTGAAGGTTATTAGGTGATCTTTTAGTTGTGAACCTAAATATTGTGAACTGATAACTCTTAGTCGCACCAGGAATGAAGTGTTCTAATTAAGAAAAGGTCCAAATGACCTAAAATATAACTTTATCTACACTTTGATATTCATTTAGGTCTAAAAAAAACAGTCTTCCAGTCTGGGACCTTTCCGCATGTTCTTTCCATGCAGATTCTTCGGTTTCCTCCCATTAAACCAAAATTATGCATGTTAGGTTGCTTGGCAAACTATGAATTGTCCCTAGGTGTGTGCAAGAATGTGAATGATCATTTGTTTCATTTGTCTTCATGCGTCCTTGTGATCTATCCAGAGTGTACCCCTCCTCTCTCACAGTGTCTACGGAAAGGGAAGGAAAGGAAGAAGCAGCTAAAAGTAATGGCTGCATCAAAATAAACAGCAATGCTAGCCTAACTTGGTGATAAAGCTAACATTTGACATCACCAAAACATAGATAAAATAAAAAAGACCCTGTTCCAAATTACAACTGTTTAGATTATTGGAGATGGGGTCTAGTTAACACACCTTTAACCAAAACCTAAAATTAGATCAGTTTCAGCATCTTATATGTAGCTGGTCATTTTTGAAGTGATGTTATGTCAATTAGTTATCAATAATTAGTACCTAATCCTCTGTGACGTCAGCCATAGAGCACCGAGTGTGGAGTGTGGGCATATGGAGTGTGGCAAACTGTGTCCAGGCTACACTAATGGCTAACCAAACTCAACTTCTTTAAGACTGATTGATTCATCACCATGAGCGTAAACAGTTTATGCTCAGCACCTCAACATACATACTGTACATTCCTGTAGTAGTAACCAGGCTTAAAGTAGAAATATCTCTTCACTATCATATTTAGGACTGAACAATATTAGGAAAACATGAGATTATTATATTATTGTCATATATTGTAATGAATTCACATGCGTTATCATTGTAATATTTGCTCTCCATGTGCTTGTTGGGGGCATCTAAAGGGGTGGAGGCCCATCTGATTGGCAGATGCATATAGTTTTAGAAGCACATTGTACAACCCTAATTTTTAGGGCCATTAAAAACAAGCATAATGGCACAGTAATTCCTTATTCCACAGCATTGTGATATGTTCCCACTTTCATGTGAAACTAAGGTTTCAGATGTACCTGACCCTTCAGACCTTGCTCTTTCAGTGTCTCGATGTCGTCCCTGGTCAGTTTCTGCGATTTCCCATCATCGACAATGTTCCTGTTGTCTGTACCTGCCACTTTTACGTCTATGATCAAACACATGGACATTCACAAACAAAGCTGTCAGTGTTAACTTACACAGTCAATCATTCACACAATGTGGAAATGGAACATTTATTGTGTTTTTAAAAGTGACTGATCATTATTCACACCTGTAGAGCTCTCTGTCTCTTCCTGGACGTCCCCCTTGGGCTGCAGGACTCCCCCAGACAAGATCTCAAACGTAGTGTTGTACAGGTGTCCCACTACATTATCCAGAAAGATCCACTGCTTCTCAAAAATCACTTTCCTGTGTGGAATCAATCACACACTCTCGTTGCTTTGTTGCATTTCAAATAACAAGTCGGAACTTTACGTTTAGCATTTGAAATATCCAAAATGTGCAGTTCTGACTTACTTCCTGGGCTGAATTTGCACGGATTTGTAGATTTCTCCTCGTTTTAACACAACGTAGTCTCCCTCTTTGATTCTGTACTGGTAGTCATCGTCTTCGTTGTCCGCCATGATAAAAGGCTCAACACTCTCCTGACGAGTAAACTTCGCCTTAAGCAAAATGTACAGAGTCCTCGTTGACAAGGCACAGTTGATAAAAGGCACGAAAATATCCTGAATGTAGGAAAAAAGTTCAGGTACATAAATCCACGTGTTAGCTTTCACTTCACTAGCTTATGAGGAGGACGGCTAAACGAAAGCGCACGTTGGAGCCGGACCTACCCCTTTTCAGCTTGTGCGCGTGTGATAGGCTGGAAAAAAATACTGATGTTATTCTCAGCCAATAAGAATAAGGTAAATATGAACAGTAGATTTCAGAATAATCGATATGAAGCGCACCGGGTATCATGATGTGACTAAAGTGCGTATTTTTTATCTAGTAAAAATAATTTAGATTTTTAAACTATGTTAGTAACTTGAATTCTGCAAATATATCATGAACTGTTTTTTTTTTATTAAAAATCATTTAGATTTTTAAAACTATGTTAGTAACTTGAATTCTGCAAATATATCATGAACTGTTTTTTAATTAAAAATAATTTAGATTTTTTTTAACTATGTTAGTAACTTGAATTTTGCAAATATATCATGAGCTGTTTTTTTTTAAATAAAACAGGCAGAACTAAAGCACAAATTAGCAAAATTGAAGCTAAAATGAGCAAAACTATAAATAAAAGCTAAATGTATCAAAACGTTAACAAAAGGCTAAAATTACCAAAAAGTATAAGATAAAAAAGCAAAACGAATGTTAAAAAATAAATTTAGCTAAACAGTAGCAAAATGCTAAAAATAACAAAATAGTGTTTATAAGATAACATTTGCAAAGACAGTTGCTAAAAGCAACATTAAAAACAAAAAACACGGCAAGCATTTAAAAAATTGCTTTCGAAAAACCAGGAAATTTTAATGTTCTTCGGGGATTTTTTTGGTGAATATTGTTAAACAATTTAAAAAATATTGAAAGAATCCTATACCTAAACTCACAGCTAACTATTCCCAATCGAGCCAAATGTTTTATTATATACATATATATGAATGTAAGTAGCACAAATGTGTAAAATTTGATTGCAAAAAACATAATAGAAACTTCACTGGTTCTGTAGAAGTAAGTCAAGATGGGTATAGCTATATTATATGAGCATCTCATATAGCTACTGTATCTCATATACTGAAAATAGGGGGGAAAGTCTACTTCCAAGTATATCATATGGCTCTTTTCTGATTTTAATCAAAGCATCTCTCAAGCTGCAGATTAGGATTTACTATGAATCTCAAAATGTTTCAATGAAACCACTAAAATTAGGAAATTTTTGTTTCAGTTTAATAGGAAAAAACTAACTAAATATAAAAAAGAGTCAGTTTCTCACAAATGTTGGTTCATTTTAAATTTGACAAACCAAGACAAGACAAGACAATTCTTTTACCCTGACGAAGCCTGGCCTTCAATCCATTGTGATGTCAATGCAAGACAATATGATTCTATGAGCAAAAATGTGTTATTTGTATCTATGAAAGTGGTTCGACGACATAGCTAAATGCTTCACTTTTACACTATGAAAATAAACACCAAATACATCATAAGCTGGACTGTCGTATGATTCTTTGGTCATTCTTGGCCTCCTGTAAGTTTATGAAACAGTTCTTCATCTAGTGTCTCATTCTGGTCCTTAGATCGAGTAGACAGGAAGATGTAACCACCAATGAACTCATGGACCACTTTGCAGTCGCAGCTCACCGTGCAGAAAGCTATCGTCACATTCTGGTCAAATTCTATTGTCACCTGAAATTAGACACAAGAGATTAAGGATTCACATACAATATCTGCATAAAATACACTAAAACTCTCTCCCCTTAAATAAGAAATGACCCCTTACTTGTCTTATTTCCCAGTTGACGTTCCACTGCTTCATGTTGGCAAATCTCCACGTGGTGACGGGCAGGCCGGACGACATGTCAATACGAATCATTCGGTTATATGAAATCCCTAGAATTTCATCCTTTTTGCCTCCTCGGAATCTGAAAAGCAAATAAAAAGCAAACAAATACGTTCAAATATGTCCCCAGATGTATGTTTATCAAAACATGTGCACTGTACCTGACGATGTAGTACTTGATTCCGAACTCCGGAAGGGACTGCCAGGCCTGGATGAAACGCATCTTGGCCTCTGTTAATGACAGCTGTGCAATGTTCTGATGGGCCTCCAGGATTCGTGCCGTCAGCTTGATGCAACCATGAAAATGCAAAGTTAGCAACATTGTTTAGTAAGAAGAGTTGCCATAGTTGATGGCAAAGTCATGCAGGGCTCAAACAAACCTGCTTAGTCTTTTGCTTTTTGGCGTAACGTGGGGAAACAAAACATTCAGGATTCATTTCCATGGTGTCTAGGTCCGGTGCTGCCTGACCTGGAGGGGGCGCCAGGCTTTTCATTTGCAAAAAGGAAAGGATGTTCTTCACTTCTGTTCTATAGGAGCTATAGGCCATTGTTTTGCCTTTGGAGGCAAGAATACATGCAGCTTTCCACTTAGCGTACTGTGTTTCCTGCACAGAAGAGAACACACACAAAATAAGAAAAAAAACCTACAAAATCTGCACCACAATTCTCAGGAAAGTGCTCCTAAAAGGGATAGCTCAGATCTTGTGCAGCAGGGTTTGTGGTAGAGGTTACGAACAATTATTGTCTTACTTGTTGCAAACAGCTCTTAGTTTGGAAAAACAGAGTTTAAGACTGGCTAGACTTTTAGTGCAGACTGAGGTACTTCCAGCAGGAATATTTTTGCCAGAAGAACTGTGTAATGTAAAATTAAAGGTGGTATTGCCGTAACCCCACCTAAAAAGACATCAATCCACTTTGGTCTTGGCACCTCTAGAAGTCACTGATAGCTCACCACTCTGGTCAGAAATATACTTTATTTCTTTAAACTGAGGTAATTCAAAGAGCAACCTACAACAGGTAAGATATTGATTATTTAGAACATTTCCTTTGAACCTCACTACCAAATATCTGAGGGATTACAGGTGAGGGAGAGAGCTTTACATTGTCACATCGGATGTAGACTTCATTCATCCCGTCGGCAACTGGGAGCAAGAGTTTGATGCCGAACTTCTTGTCTGTGACGTTGACATCAGGGACCACCTCACAGCCTGTTCATTCAAACGGAGATTTTAACTACTAACAACACAAATCCAACAGCTGTAGTAACACACTTGCAGAACCGTGTTTGCAGTAAATGTTGACTTTGTCTCATTGTTGATTTATATTCTAGAACTGATCTTCACATCCAAATGATCCAAGAGGTTTTTAGTGAGTTTTTAATCAGAAAGATACTTCATTTGAAGCCTATTAAACAACAAAACAAAACACACAAACAAACTATTTGTTCCATGATTCCGTGTCCTGACCTCGCAGATGAAACTGCTCGATGGGCTCGCCGCTGGAGGCCTCCTTGTTCTTGTAGTAAGAAATGGTGGTGTCCTTGAACACAAACCAGTACTCTTTGTATGAGCGCAGAGTCAGTCTTTTGGGCCTAATATAGCACACATACATACATGTAAGCAAGATTAGGCAACTGATAAAAAAGTAAAAAGGTCAATTTATTTTCAAAACACATATTGTTCCCAAAGAGCAAATCTCTAAATGGTCTGTGAACAATTACACAAGCAAAGTAAAAAACAAAGTTGTAATCAAATGTAACAAATTTGTTTGGAATATAATTCAAAGCCATCAAATAAATCACAGACAAATCTACCTTGCAGGCTTAATGCATCGAGTTAATTCAGCTGCAGCATTTAAGAATTTTAAAAAGACTTCAGTTCAGTAATTCTAAGTACAGATGAGTTTACCTAAACAGCCGGAGGTGATCTGCCAGCTCTGGAATGTCTGTAATGTCTTCCTGGAGGCAAGACAAACAACTGTCAGCTATCTTCCATCTCCTGGTGACCAAGCTAAAACGTGCAATCAGTGAGGTCTACTGACATCAGATTAAAAACTAGGTGTTCAGGCGCAAAAACCCCCCAAAACAAACAACATATAAAACTTGCAGTTTTCAGTTTGCGTCACAAATATATTTACCAGAAGTCTGTCCGTGTGCCCGACTTCAAGAGTCACCTCCAGGTTAGACAGGGCAGCCTCTACTTCGTCAATTTCTGGGTCATGGGAGTGGTCCAGCGGCTCGCTCGACACGGTCAGTTTGCAAATGCGATACTGTGAAATAAATTAGTTAGGAATTGAAAACTGCAAGGGAAACCAAACTGCACATTTCTAGATTAAAAAAAGGATGCATGTTGTGAGTAAGTTCTTCTTGACCAGAGTGTTTCTGAATCAGTGGGAAGGTGGAGAACGGCCCACTGTGCCAAGCCCTCGCACCAACCTGTAGGTGAACACAACGCTCTCTTTGAATCACCGGGATTTCTGAATCACTGTCCCAAAATAAAAGCTGAGGATGGGCTGAGATTTACACACAGAGAATATTTAATCCAAAAGCCTTTCATTTCAGTTTCTGTCAGGAAGCTTAAATGCTTGCTGTATTAGCTTTAAGTCTTTCTTAAAGGAGGGATTTTTCTCATGTCCTGAAATGTCCCTGCATGGATTTTAGATTTCAATTTTGAGCTTATAAACACACAAGACTGTAGTCAAATCTAATGTTGGCCATGTTTCTTTTTTTCTGTTTAAGATGATCAGTCTGATTGAATCATGACTTTAATCATTTATCAGCATTTCCTGCTAATTATACGGTGTTTAATACCAATTCATGAATTACATTCTTTAATAGTTGATTTTTTAAAAAATAAATATTTAGCTGTAGCCACTTTTACAGAGTTAAGAGTCATGTACAGATGAGATTAACTGCAATGTTATTTTCCAATTTGGACAAACGGCTTGAACTTCATCATTTCTTAGATTTCTTCACAAACAGTCTGATTTCTATATGTTCATATTGACACACATAAAAAAATAAAATACACCTCTCACAAAAACACAATGTAATGTAGTAGCTTATAAAACAAAACATGACACATACATCTTATTATTATACAATAATTGTGCACAAAATTTCATTCATTAAAGGCTAAATTACAAATAATGTATTTCTATAGTCACTTCAGGAGGATATCCTTTTACCTGTTTACTAGTGTATTTGTTCGAAAATATAAACAAAAAAATTAATGTTTAGGAGAAAAAGCTAAAACTTGTATCACTTATTAAAAGCTTAACTTTCTTATACAGTCCCCTTATCCACTAAAACAGAACATTTGACACCTTGAGATTTGTTAAAGCGGAGCTATTTTCTGGTTCACCTGCAGCGAAGCAAACATTAACATTTCCTCTTCAGTGCAGTCGATCTCCTCCAGCAGGATGGACCAGCGGGCCTGTTCGTAAAGCTGCGTTATTCTCACAGCATCATACTGAAACAATTTTTAAAAAAACACACGCAAACTCAAGATTAGACCAACCAACTTCAATCCGAGACTGCTTTGTTCTTGTTTCCCAGAGTCTACCCAGAAAGAGAAAGATCTTACTTTAGGGTTGAGATCAAAGAAGACGTTGTACTTGAAGCGAAGCAGCAGCTTGTCGTCATCCTGAATGTCCTGCTCCATAAGAGAACGCGACGAGTCTAGCCACCTGTCAGTTATAATAACCAATCAGACAATTCTGTAGATAAAAAATATCGTTAAATTGAGCTTTTCTAATTCTACCCTGCGTTGTTGGTTGCTTTGTCCACCAGGGACAGCGGCTGGTAGAGCTTGGCGAGCTCAGCGGGAGGAAGATTCGGCTGACACTCAGCTAAAGGGTTTTCTCCGAACCAAAGGGTGGTGGCGGACATCGGCATCCCGTTCTCTGGATCGTAGGTTGCTGTCATAGTCTTTCCATACATGGAGCCTTGTTTAAAGACCAACATATTCACGTAAAATTTAAAAATTTCAATGTGATTTCATTGCACATTAGATTTAAGAGTCTAGTTCAGCTATCAGTCAAAGGTAAAGTAGGAGGAGCTTAAACCAGATTGACTTACTACATAGGGAAGAAAAATTAAAAATTTTCAGCAAAACAAAGGAAGTCACGATGACATCTTTAGCTTAACTTTACTGGGCTCTTAGTATGGCTGAAAGTGAGCAATTCTTTCAGATTTAAGGATGAAGCCTGTGCCATGTCAGATCTAAGATGGTAACATGGAAACAATTTTTACTTAAGACATACTCATTAAGCACACTACATAAGTTTTCCATTTAAACATAGAAGAGTTTCTAAGTGCACTTGTGTAAAAGCAGAAAGAGGCTGTCTTAATCAAACTGTCGAAAACATCACCTGCTGCCATGACAGGCATGCAATAATTTATATGTATGTGTGTGTTTGTGTGTGTGTTAGCAAAATACTGGACAGATTTTAATGAAACTAATAAAGTAAATGCATTTACAACACATTAAGTTTCTCTTACATCAGTTTTCTGTCTGGTCTCTAACCTGGTTTATTTCACGAGCAGGCCTCTATCTCCATGAAAAAAACAAACCTAAACTTTGTTTTCAGCCTAGTTGATTAAATTTGCAGTACCTGTTCCTCCTGGTCCCCCATTAAGTGAATCCCAAATGTCCCAGATGTCATCCTGAGGCAAATTCTTCTCTTTCTTTTTTTTCTTTTTGGAGGGATCATCAGGAGGTTTCAGCAAAGACAGTTCCTCTGATCTTCTGATGTCTGCGATGGAGCAAAGAGGAAAAAGTAGGGAGTGAACAGATAGAGGAATATGTAAGGAGAATGTGTCCTACTTCCTCCTGACTGACACAAGTGGGTGGGATCAGATAAACTCACTGAGAACTCTGCAGATTTCTGACACGGTCTTGAACACCACGCTGGAGAAGCAGACTGTCATCTTGATCGTCTTCATGTTGGGGAGCTGCAGCAGCAGCGGTTTGTGCTGGGGGGTGTAGCGCAGGTCAGCGTCAGCCTATGGAACCAGATTAAAACGAAATTAGACTAGCTTCAGCTACAAAATCAATATCTTCTCCTCCAGTGTTTGCACTTTCACGCTTGTGTGTTCTTCAGGGGACCCTACTGTGAACAAAATAGTAACTATTTAACATTTACTAAAGGCTTTAACTTTCTTCAACTACATGTTTATGACAGTTTTCATCTGATATGCATTATTGTTTCTTTAACACAGTGTCTTCTCACTTGAACCGTTGGAACTCATTCTTTGAGCTCGGTCAAAAATGAAGTCAAACAGATTGTTCCTGCTGCACCAAACATGATTCTAAAGATGAACTATAAACCGGTTAACATTAGGATCTGATTTTATTAAAAAGCTTTCAAGAGCAGCTACAAATAACTGCGCCAGAGCAAACAGAATCTATTATACAGAACACACTCCCACAGGTACCAGCTCTCTTAGACTCGCTGAATTTTCCTCTAGGGGAGAAATTGAGAATTGTTTGGAGGGCGTTTAAATGCTCAATGTGACTTTTACTTCTATTACCTGAATTCCATACTTGTCCAAGGTCCAGTGAGTTTTGAGCACCCAGCATTTTCTCTGTTCCCACCACAAGGCATGATCTGACCAGTCCTGAGGAGCCTCTGCAGGGAAACAGTTCAGGCGTTGTTAACCATTACACCACCAGTATATATTTAGATCACGTTATTACTTAAACAATTCACATGCAGGGTCCAAAAGTCAACAGTTTAAAACTTTCCTGTAGAGAAGATTTTAAGTTAGGAACATCAGCTGTGCAACATTTTTCTGCACTCTGTCAGTAAAAATGTTGTTGCCCTTTATCACCAATTCTTTATGTCTTCAGCTGACGTTAAGAAGGAAGCGTGAGTACCTGGAAGCTGTTCTGACTCACTTCATTGTTTTCTAATAGGCATTGTGGACAGTGAAGTTCAGATAGTGTTTGTGTCGATTCATGGCCTTTCAGAACATGGTAAATCCAAAATGTTTTTAAAAGCCGTAACAATTTTTTTGGAAGTCATTTTGTTACTCAGGTGGCACGGCAGCACAGTTGTTGCGCTGTCCATCTTTTTCATGTCCATGGGTCCACATGACAGATGTTTTAGTCGTGAGCATGAATGTGTTAAACAGTGTAAAACTGTTAGGATTAAACACTACAATGTATGTATTGGTAAGTTGAAACCTGAAACATTTTTCCTTCTTTTAAGTTGTTTTTTTTTCTCATTTAACATGGCTTCCTTTACCCCTGGTAAGAAACATTTATTTTCTCTGTCCAAAATCTGAACATTGGTGTCCTCAAGACCTTCCCTTATCTTTGAGCTATAGATGGACAGCTGAGTTCAGCTCATACTGTAAATCAGAGCAACTCACTGCAGTTTAAAATGTTGGACTGCCACATTTTTGGCTCGGAGATGTGCGTCTCAACCACTTTAAGGCAGTAGAACTTGGGCAAGTTGGCCTTCTAAAGCCTTCTTACATGTTTCAAAGCTAAAACATTTCTTAAACCATTACATCTGCTAGCAACACTTGCAGTACCCACTGGTGTGTAGGTGGTGTGCTTTAATGAGTCTACCTAATATCATCTGGTAATGCCGGGCTGAAATCCATGATAATGACAAGCTGTTTATTCATCTATTATTTGTCTTGGGACTTTTTAAACCACCTCTCTGAAATTCCCCTTATATCAGCTTCGGTGGCTTTTCCTTATTTATGGGAGGCTGTAAAGCGACGTCAGATAAGATCCTGGATATACTTTGACCCCTAAGGCTACACAAGTTGCTGCATTGTTACAAAACAATGGCCCTGCGGTGTAGAAAAATGCAGGGCAAACAAGGGTGTGGCTCAACACACAGACCTGTTGTAGCACCACCACGGTGCAGTTTCTCATCACTTACTGACGCAACACTTACTGATTTTCTCCACCAGCTTGAGCATGAGTCCCCCAACATGCAAATCTCCTTTCACCCGAAGTTTAAATTTCATCGACTCGACTCCCTCTTTCTGATCCACCAGCACCGATAGCTCCCATGACGTATCTCCGACCTCTGCTGCTTTGATCATGGCCCTGGGCCAAAAAGACAAAACAGGGAAAGATTGCAGAAATCAGAAATACGTAAACGTCTGCTGCCTGAAACACAGCAAATAAAACCCGTCCTCGAATTAAGTGTTTCTCAATAGTCTGACTGACTTGAACGGCAGGAAATAACCCTCCCCCCTGCCCCAACACTAATCGCTGGGTGATTTTGTCTGGCATTGCTTCATATAAAACAGATTACAACAATGTTCTCCAACAACGTCCCCCACTGCAGTGTCTCTGCAATGATACCGCAGCCCCTGAAGTCAGCCAATACCTCTTTAACTAAGAGTTAAACATCCACATAGTCAGACACACACCAGAAACGAGTGGTGAGTTTGCATAACTCTCTGCTGAAAAATACCCTGCTTCTGATAAAAAAAATGTTTGATTATAATAACACGAAGTGAACAGATGATAGAAGACATAACAAAGAGGGCAGATAAGAAAGAGAGGAGGGGATAAGGAAGCAGAGGGTGAAGCTGTGGAATGTGTGACGAGAACAGACATGAATCTGGTGCAGGAGAGAGAACACAAAACAACCATTTCCACGCACTGCACCACCAGACTCTGTAGGTTTCAAATCTGTAAATTAAGTATAAGACACTGACATGAATTGGTCTCACGCTTGGGGAATCATCACAATACACGCTTCACTTGTCCTACCACTAGAAAAAAAAGAAAGTGTGTGAAATCTTGTTGCCAGGAGGCAAGATTTAATGAACACAATTTACTCTGTGCTACTACAGCAGGGTACAGTGTGATGATGCATGCCTGCAGAGATGTGTTGGAGCACGTTGAGTTGAACGCCAAAACAATACACTGGCTACTAAATAGAACAGAAAGAGCCATGAAAAAGGGCATCAATAATCAATTTGATGACTGACTATTTCAATAGCCAACAATGTGTGTGTGTGTATGTGCTTACACACATTTATAATACTATAATATAGGGAAAAAATCACTCCTTTTCCCCTTTAAAAATACATCATCAGCACTTCTAAATGGCCAGCCATCACTTTTCTCAGGTAAACCAATAATAATAAAAGTATTCCCAGCATATTTGAGTTATGAAATGACACGTGTACGTCCCGCTCCGTCAACCTAACCCAGATTAACAACACCTGGGATGTGAAGGAGTTCAGGTCATAAAATGAATTCAATCAAACGCAGCTGGGCCGAAAATCTGCTACAAGTAACGAGAACGTTTGCTACGCCTTCCGTTCTTAATTGACTGGAAGTTACTGTAAAAATATGGAAACTCCCTTACCTTAAGTTTTCTGCCGGTGAATTTTCCCCAGAAAAGTCTCGTGGAGCGAAATAAATCGGGATTAGGAAGGCTCCTTCGGGAGAAAAACACGCCCAGCAGTTCAAACAGGTTAGAGGGAAGTGGCCAAAGTGCTGTTACACACAGGACAGGTGAGTCCGGGGGGGTTCTAGCTTATTATTGTTATATTGTCGCAAATAATAATAACAACGACATTCAGGTTGAGATAAGAAGTTAAAATAAAAGTTAAAAATTACATGTTTCAGAGGCTGAATTTACATAACGTAGGTTAGCCCCAGGAGAACCAAGCTGAAAATTAAGCTAACATCAAGCATGAACGTGAAATAGCTAATAGTACACATAGTAAAATAAAAAAAACAATCTAGAGTAGTGACATTATTTTGTTGAAACGAGCTAAAAAAGACAAACTGCAAGTTGAACAGAGGCTAAAATGACAAAACAAATGCTAAATGAGCATGAAAGGAGCTAAAAGACAAGAACACTAAATAAAAAGCAGTAGAACAGTGGCTAAAAGCTGAACATCTGCTGAAAGCAAACAGAAGAGCAGCTAAACTCAGCTAAACAGTAGCTAAAATCGAAAAGCATCAGAGCAGTCTAAAAGTAGAACAAGCTAAAAACTGAAAACAGTACCTGAAAGCAAACAGAATTTAACAAAATAAGCAGGAGAGCTGTTACATTAAGGATATATCCTAAACATAGTACAACACATCCAAAATTTTAGCATAACAGATACTATAAAAAGCCAAACATAAATAAAAATATGATGGTAATGTTAAATTTAGCAAAGCAGATTTTAAAATGAGCAAAACTGCAGCACAGCTAAAATGAGTTAAATAGTAACTAAAAGTTAATAGTCAAACTGTAGACCTACCTGAAAGATATGTAAAACATTAAATGCTAAAACTAGTGGCAGAACAACAGCTAAAAGCAGCATAAGAAGACACAATTAGAGCAAGTATACTGAAACAAATTTTAAAGTAAACAATATTTAAATGAGTCAGAAATGAATTTTGTTTTAAATATATGCTAGATAAAATGATCAAGTTTTTTTTTCTGTACAGCAGTATAAAAAGTTTCATTTAAGTTGACTGCTTTAGTTAGAAACTAAAAGAAAAGAAAAAGGATGGTTTATATGCTTTCCACAGCAGGCATAGGTTAATAGAGACACTTTGTTACTGTTTGTTTTGTTTTTAAGAGAAAAGCCCACATTATGAGTAATGTTTCACTTCAGAGGATCCAGCCCACCTTCCTTCGTGCCCACACCTTGCTCAGTGAGCAAATCAAGATGAATCACATTAGTTTGTTTATCGCCTAATCAGCTTATGAAACTGCATCAGAACAATAACATTTTTGCAGGTGGTGTTTCATACAGCCAGACATGCTGACTGATGATCAGTTTTGTAGCTTTTAATGTATTGATGTGCATAACATGTGCATTATGTGGGTTGCACTTCTGTTGCAGTCATTTCATCTTTTGGTGAGCACACGTGGGAAGCTTGCCACCTTCTGGTTTCTGTTGGTTAGATCTTCCAGTGTTTACCACATATAGTGTTTAGGCAGGAATATTACTCTCATGCAATGTTGGCTGGGAGGAAACATAAATGATATCACTTTATTAAAAATGAATCTTTGAGCTGTGGTTCAGCTTTAGGTCTAAGATTCACAGAGTAACAAGAGTCACATTTTTAGGTAACTTTCTGTATTTTTCCTGAAAGACAACATTGTGCTTGTAAAACCAAAGTGAATATTACTGCAAAATAACACACCAAATTATTTATTTGGGCACATCTTACACATGAACCTTTTCTTCACTCATTAGCTTGATGCCATACATCTTTTTTCTTCTGTTGCTGTCATTTTATCATTAGGTTAGCATCTTTAGTTTTTTTATGTTCTTCTCAATTAGGTGAACAAAATTAGCTCATTGGAGAAATTAGAAAGAAAATGACACAAAAAGACAGAAAAAATAAATTGAAATCACATTACTATACTAGTAAAACAGACCAGTTTTAACAAACCTGCTGCTTTTTTGTTTATTTGTTAGTCTTGTTTATTTATTT
>JAVKLF010000060.1:12599300-12610226 GCA_034783495.1 Millerichthys robustus | reverse complement strand
TACTATACTAGTAAAACAGACCAGTTTTAACAAACCTGCTGCTTTTTTGTTTATTTGTTAGTCTTGTTTATTTATTTTATTTGTTGTCTTGTAAAGGACTCAGTCTATCTTCTGTATTCATTTACATCCATTTCAATAAATAATGTAATGATGGTTTTTCATCCGTGTAAGTATAATAACCATTCTGAAATTATTTACCATCCTAGCTCCTTTCTTCACCTATTGAAGGTAGCCCCACCAAGCTCATCTTCTGCTCTGATATTTGTGTTTTGGCCACACAGGGGCGCCTTTAGCACATCCCAGAATCAGCGCAGAGAAATAAGAATCTGCTTTACTTTCTTCTTTCTATATAGAAACAATGCAGTGATGATGCTCACCGCAGTTCTTATTTTATTTTGATGTAAATTTAACCACAAACATGTTGAAATAGACACATTTGAATTGGTGTTTAATACAATCAAGCTCTTTAAATTACATATTTTACTATAAAAGTACAGCTGCTCAAATCTCAAGTCATTAGATGCAAAGAAACATTTAGATCACGGAGCATTTTAGTAAAAAATACTTTGGTTTTATTTATACTTGTACTTTCTTTAGTTTAATACAAGCTATCTTATAAGAGATCTTTATTAGCGTTGCTTTGCTTGATAGAAGGATTGGTTGCATTTTAGAATAAATAATTTTTAAAATTTATTTTCTTTTTCCAGGGAGGACCGGTGTCTGACTAATGCACAGGACAACATGTCATAAAACTGGTGGGTATCTGTCAAGGACACTTAAGTTTCGCGGGGTGCTCTTTTACTCACAATCTTAAGCTAAAAATCTCAAATCGCAGAACAATTTGTTTGACCATTTTGACCACACCCTAAAGAATGGGAGAAGCAAACGTGCCTGAAAGTCTGCCTGCTCTCTGTTCCATCAGGGTGTTTAATGCTGGTACATGAACTGTTGTTGAGTGCTTGCATGAAGAGAGGAAATGTAAATTCCATGTGAAAAACAAATAAATAAACCCTGAACCTCATAAACTCTGATGCTGTCATTAGAGCACATGGAAAATGGCATCATTTGGAGTTGTCAAATCTGGACACGATGTCAGTATCATCATCATCACACCTGCGGTTCAGTCAACAACCTGGGGCACTCTGTTGAATCTCAGAATAGAGGACAATAATCGACTTTAGTGCAGCACCAGGCAAAACAATGAAATACAGTCTTTAGAGCAGTGAAGAGAGCAAGAGAGAGGGAAAACTTTTGGACTGTGGTTTTAGACACAATAAATTACATCTACTACCTGAAGCTGGACACACTTGGAAGCGGGTGGGAAACAACATCTGTAGAAGCCTTCGTTGGTGCTCTGTATTTATGGAAAGAGAAACCTCACGGTGACCTGGGAACACGCTTACCCAATTAGCAGCCTTGCCGACGGATCAAATGGAAGTGAAAACATTCACTGCCGTGACGGAGACGCATCACAATGCTCCATTCATGCTGCCAAGCCTTATGCTTTGGGGGTTAGGTGGATTTAGGGGCAAGGGGATGATCTTTAAGGCACATAGTGGGTAGTAGGGAAATGGAAAAATAAATACAATAAGATACTACCTTACCTTACAATTTTTCAAAATTTTATCTGTGATCGTTGGCCAATTTCATGGCTTATTATAAAAGTAAAATGAACACTGTTCAAAGATATTTGTTTGGTATTCTTACAGAGCAATGCTCATCTGTGCATTACAAATTTGCTTCACATCAGTTTCTGCATCCCCTTAGAAACTGCAGAATCTACAATCCAAGAAAACCTCAGGTTTTGTCCTGGGGGATAAAGGCTGAGGGGGTCAGAAAGTCTGAAAAGTTGAATTAGAAGTGAGGCTTTTGACAGCAAGGGCCTCTTGGGAACACAAACTGTGCTGCCTTATGGGCTGGAAACTGTTACAGGTCGGATTCAGTTTCTTCCTTTGAACCTGTTAAAATCATGGCATGTCTGTTTTCTCCTTTTCTTTCCTAAAAGAATGTTTAATTATTATGCCGCAAACCTACGTAGCTATTATGATATTCTACACCAAGTCAAGAAAGAGGAACTGACATCTGCCATGATATTTGTTTTTCAAATGTCAGTATAATTAGAAATGTGGCCATGATGAGAGTCTACCCAGGTATTTGTGCAAAGTGGATGACTAAATATAGACTTTGAATTTTTAATAGTAACTACAGTATTTGCTGAAATTATACTTGCCTCTGCTCAGACTATGTCATCCTTTAAATTCTTATGACTGTAAAGGGACGTTTATTCTTCATAAAATGAACAAATGTTGCCAAGCAAATGCCAGGGCTATTACATTTCTTAAGTTAAAAAAGTGGGAAAAGAAGTTCAAACATTCAAGTTCATGCATTTATCTTTATATTCTGTACTATGCAGCCATATCGGATATTGCTTTTCCCCTTTCTGTTCACCTCCTCTTGCATGGAAACATCTGATAGAAATAAAACTTTTCATCGTGTCAGGTCAGATAGCCATAAATACAGGTTGTCAGTGAAGTTTGACCCTCGCATCTAACAGAGGGGTTGTTCTAAAGTGTGGTTTGGAACAAGATATCAGGTATTTAAACGTTTTGCTTCTCTTGAAAAGTGGCTACTGTAAAGAAAAAACAAAACGAAAAAAAACCCAACTGCCTCCATCACAGAGTATTGCTTTACCTGTCACTGGCAGTATTTCATATCCTTTATGCTTTCCTGCCTAAAACAGCAAAAAGATGTGAATGAACAGAGCCATATGGATAGATGGTAATCGCTCGCTTTGGACAGATGTTCAGCAAGTCCAAAATTGAAAGACGTACAACCACATAGATGACATTTTCAGGTATTAAACCTGATGATCTCACTGTCCTTAGCTGTTGAAAACAAGTCAGTTTCAGCAGGTGGGCATGACAGTTTGACGTAGCTGACATTTTTGTGAGAATATCATTCATCTTGAATGCCATATGCAGTGTTGTGACTTTTATTAGGTTTGTCAGGGAATGTAGACACCCAGTAGGAGCGCAGCTTATATTTTATTAATACTAAATCAGCTCCATTTGGTGCAAATCATTGTTTCCAGTAGAGTTTTTTTGGTGGTAAGGGACCTGTTCAGAGAAGCGTTTCGATGCCACCCAGCTATGGCCTCTGCTACAGAGCCACACAGAATAAACAACCATTGACCCTGGACTTAAAGTTGCCATGACTGATCTCATAGGTACAGCGTAAGAGGAAGCAGGGCGTTGTGTTCCTTTCCTCACCACATCCATTTGCGAACTGGTTGTGAATGGGTGCCATTTTGAAGTATGTGAATATGGATAGCCTCTGCCTGTATCAGCTGATGCAGGGGAGTGTTGTTTTTGGCCAGACCCTAAAGGCCTGAGGGGAGAAAGCTGCACTGAGAGTTAGAAAAGGTTGCATAAACTCCAGTGGGATTACTTTACCAACACTTTCCATGGCTGAGATACTGTGAATAGATCCATTGTGGGGTGGGTCTCTGCTCTCCGAAAGCAAACTCTGTCAGGGTCTACTTCATTAGCGCCTGCTTTACTGTTTGAAGTTAGTTGTTTATCCGGTATCTAAAGGGAAACCCCATCCAGGCATACGCAGCTGTGTGCATGATTGTGCGTGTATGTGGGTTGGTTTGATGCATGTGTATTTATGTGCAAGCTGTAGGATGTACTTGTATAAATCTACAAGATTCAAAGGATCCACAGGGGGTTTCCAGAACCAATGGCTCAAGAGCAAATAAAACTTTCCATGTTGCAATAAAATGAATAGAATGAACAGTAGATACATTGGTTCTGTTCTTCTGGTGGGAAAGAAATCCTGAGAAACTGGTGAAACAATATGTACATAAGGCCTCAGAACACATTTATTCCCTGACAGTTGCCTTGGATTAAAAAAAAAAACGCAAATGTTAAGGAAGCAAAGAATCATTATTTGTATTGATAGATTTTATAGGCATCACTCACCTTGAAATTTAACAAGATTATTTCATATAATTTTGTCTTTTCAACATTTAAAGGAGTTTGTATTTGTAAACACTAGCACTATACTTCCTGCTACAGTAACAGTCTTCTCTGTCAGCTTGAGTTATTCTACAGTATTTGTATCATGTGAGAGTGCCTGTGAATGTTTTTTCTTCTTTTTTGTGTGATCTGTTTGTTCGTTGGAAGGCATCCATGCGCCTCTGGTCAGACAAAAGTGCTGCGTTGAGCAAAACCTCCACTCCACTTTTATGGTCTGTGTGGGCCGTCCTATTTGTACATGCTTAAAGCAAATTAGGCCAGCAGCTGCGAATGGCCATTCTTTTCCATGCTGGCTTTTCACTATAAAAATATGCTTTTGTAAACCTGCCAGTTTGTAGCCATAAATATGTGGCTCATTTCTTTTGACAGGGATGGTTGCTTATTTGCAATTAGCACTTCATATTTTTGCCTTTAAAAAAGACATTTTGATAGTTGACATAAATTGTGAGAAGTGGAAAAAGGTGCCTGTAGTCAGAAAGAAAGAGCCCACCTATAGAAGATGTCTTTTGTGTGTAAAGGGTCAACTAACTGCAGAAAAATCAGGATAGACAACAGATAAAAGAAGGCTGTATATGATGTAAAGCAATGATTTGGCTAGGAGTAATAGCAGCTTGATTCATTAACTAGTGAGAGTTTTGTGTAGTGCCAACACTCCTGCTGCCCTTGGGTCAAAATGACACATAAGGCCTCAGTCTTAAAACTGAAATACTTAAATATTTAGGTACTGAGTTGTGAGAAAAAGGATAGTATGGCTGTTGAACTACTCTGTACTCTACAACATAACCTTTTTTGACAGTATGATTCTTCAAATTACATAATAAATGATTACCCTTACATGTTTTTACCCCAGTGAGCCAAGCACAACAACCTTCTAAGAAGGCTTTAAAACCAACAGTTTGAAGTACATTTAATGTTTATCATGAAACAATCTGAATACCTTGATTTCACGGAAGAAATTGAACTTTTTATTCCTTACAATTAAATATTTCACATCAGTTGTCTTTCCATTGATCAGTCAATCCACTTTGTCTTGAGACAGCTGAGAAAAGTAGTAGGTAAGTATATTTTCTGACAGTGTGACAGGAATAAGAAATAGTCCCCGCTCTGAATTGAGTTCTTAAGCTAATCATCCATGATTATAGGCTTGGAAGCCAAAATACACGCCATGTGAAAGAGGTTGTTTTCATCTGCATGCTGCAGCAGAACAACTGGCTGACAGTGTTGCCTATTCTCCTGAGAGTTCTCACTCTCCTTCTGCCTCCATTTGACTGCTTGCAGCAGGTCTTGTGGCCCCAAGGGACTGTCTTGGGAGACCTGGACGGCGTTGGCAGCAGGCAGCTTAGCTGTGCCATTTTGCTGTGGTGAGATGGACAAAAGCATCCTTTGTTGTTGCAAGTTGTTTGTGGTGCTGCTTTCCCAGTCCAGTGGAAAGGAAAGGACAGCCAATGACCAATGCCAAACAAACCTGCTCCAGCTCACCTGTGCAGTGAATGTAGAACCGAATGACCCAGATCTGGATGGAAACCATTGCAAATATTTCCCAGCAAGGTCTTTGGAAGAAACATTTATTAGGGCCTCTCAGTAGGGAATTCAACTAACTGTAAATGACTTTGACTCTCTTCAGTTTCTGTCATCTGTTCCTAAATAGTAGTAAACAGTCACATTGCCATCAGGCCATTTGGCATGTGGCTCAGGCATCACAAGGTGTTCATTAATTTGTCATAGATTGTGTTTTCCTCTTCTAACTTGAAAATAACATGAAAAATTAAATGACAATGCAACACAACAAGGAAGCAGAATGCATGTAGGATTTAAAACCACTTTAATGTTGTGCTGGTTGCAAGGCAAAATTATTTCAACCAAATTACTGTACAGCTTAGTTCAGAACCATAAGCCAAGCTGCAAATATTTGGCTTGGCCACAAAAATGGAATTATATTGGCTTAGAAGCCATACAAATAAAAAATGGCAACCTTGGGAACAATTAAGCAAAATAAAGTGTAGTTAAACCATGTGCTACTGGTTTTCTACTTCATCCACTGGGAAAAAAAGAAAATGACAAAAGCTGTTGTAGAAGCGTTTATCCAACTTAATAAATATGTTGAAGCATTTAATCAAGCTATGGCAGAGGTAGTCATAGCTCATTTTTGCCATGCTGTATAGCTTCTTTGTGTTACACACAGCTGTAAAAGGGAATTCATTAATGGGAACTTAAAGCTGTGGTTACTTGATGGTCCATTTCAGCCACAAATATAACCAATAACATTTAATAAGTCCTTCTGTTTCCACTAAACATTTTATGCTCTGACAACACAGTCAAAAACAACTTAAATAAATAGTAATCAAGTCTTCTTTTAGTGAAATAGAAAAGCATTCATTTAATATTTTCATGTGCTTTCAATATTTGTCTCCTTTCAAACTGCTGCAGAGCAAGACACAATAGCTTAAGAACTGATAGGAAAAACCTCATATGTATATAATAGGATACACAAAATGACAAACATGTTTGTAATATATTAGTAAGTTTATGTAAACTCATGATTGTCATGTTTTAACTTGTGCAATTAAATTCCTATTTAACAAACAGAGAATAATTTCTTAGCATCGGTCATTGAAGCCCCACCTGCAGAACAAAGGAAGAGCAGAGTCCATTGCTCTCATTAACATAATCAATTAAATGGGTAGACAGTCACCTAGTTTACAGTCTTACAAACTTTTAAGCCAGCTTTGTTTGCTCACAGCTGAGGCTAAAAAGAAAGGGAAAGACCAGTGTAGAAAAGGGCCAGCTTTGACCATTTTCACACAAAGAGTGCTCTGTTGGTTAACAGTAAGAAGCCTGTTTCTGGGAAGTTTGCACTGTTCCTGGGGCCCATTTCATGGAACAGTTAGCAAGGCCAAAGGCAACGCATGGACTGGAGTCATAGTTAGGACCTTCAGGGCCAAACCTGTGAGTGGCCCTCTTGAACTCTCCACACCCCCTTCAGTCCCCCAAAGCCTTTACAAAGCTGACTGGTGGCACTAGGTGCTGCAGGTGTCCTCTCATATAGGTTGGAAAGTTTCAAGTAGCATTTTTTCATCCCTACAATGGTCACAAAGATCAAGAGAATACTAAGGTTAATAGAAGTTATAGTTATAGAAAGTAAACAGTTAAAATGTTTGTAACCAAGCTTTTTTTGTATATTTATGTTTTCACAATATGTGAAACACTGTGAAAATATAGCTATATGTCAGGCAACTTAAATGATGTTCATGGATTAAACAAAAATGTAGTTGGCTGTAGGAGTCTTGAGTGGTGAGGAAAGTGTGATGAACTCACTCAGCTTAAAGCAAAACAGTCCAAGCAATTATTATTGGACAGATTAACATAAAAACATGACCCAGACATCATCTCCAGCAGCTTCCACTATCCATCACCCTACTGGGTTAAGTCCAGATCATTCATCACTTTTTTTAAAAGCACTTTATTTCTTTCTACCTTCCAGCTGCAGCATCAGTGAAATTGCAGTTGCAACTAGAAAGAGCACTCTTTGCCCTTATTTGATTGGTTTGATTGAGATGGAGAACCCAGATTTACAGTTTGTGTGATGAAAAGGCCAAAGAGGAAGAAAACACAAGAGTATGGACTCAAAAGAGATTAATATGCAAGCTTCTCTCCTCCTGACCACAGAGTGGGCATAAAGAGACTGGCGGTTCATTGATGTCAGCTGTAGCTGTGCCTATCCTTTAGTTTTCAGTTTGGTTTGGACAGAGCAGGCGGCCTGGCCTACCGGAGTTGGGAGGACATGGCCCAGGCTTTCCCACATCACTCAAGGGCCCCTGATAGGCGGTCACACAGGCCTATAATGACAGGGTGAGAGATTTAGTATTAAAGTCTCCTCTGCTGCCTCCCCTGCTCCTGTCTGACGTCACAATGTTAAATACGGGGATGAGAGCATGGCATGGCCTACAGGATAGGGAGTTAAACCTGTCTTAAGTATAGAGCTTTGTGTGAGAGAAGCCTGGCTTAGTTCCATCGGACTGTTTCTATGGACTCAAGCTATACACAGCAAGGGGAAATTTGAATTAGCAGTCATTCTTTAAAATGGTTAAATATGAATTTAGTCAAAGTAAATGGTAAAGACTTGAAAGGAAGAATTTCCTGCTACCATAATTACTCTGTCAAAGAGCCATAAATGTGTTTGGTAGACTCTGGGTTAAAAGATACAGTTACTGTATACTGGCCAAGATACAATAAGTAAAGAAATTTACCTCAGTTGTTGGTTGTTTAAAAGTTCTTATATGCCATCTATAATTTTTCCAACAATGATCCTACAGTACTGTGGCGTTTTGTTATGATTATCTGCAGAGCATTATCAGTTTGAAATTTATTTATATCTGGAAAGCTTGGGAATAAATAAATCATATGAAAACTGGTTTTCAAAACTGTCATACTCTCACAAGTAAAAAGCCTGAACGTTTTTGGCAGTTTGCAACTCAAGCGTACAACCAAAAGCCAAAGCAGCTTAGCAACATAAAAGCAGCCGAATGGTGCACCTGCATCTACTGATCATCACACCAATGTGGCATTTAACAAAAAGGCCTCAGTAAAACACGCCCCCTGACCTTCACCAGCTAACATAAACTAATTAGGGTGGCTTTGAAAGGAATGGTTCACCATTGGATTAATCAGCCTCTACTGATCTTGACCATGCAATTTCACGACAGCCCTTTCTCCCCGCTAGAACCTCATTATCACACATTTTCAAAGACGTGCTGTGGCAAATGGTGAGGGCAAAAAGAGATGGAGAAGTGGAGGAAGAGGTTGTCCAGGAAAAGGCTTCCCCAGCTCCTCTCTTCTCACATTGGACTCAGAAGAAAAATGTCAAGCGTGAAGCTCCAGGAGTGGTCAGTATTGCTCAGTCCAGTAGGCAGCACAGAGGGGGCCTTTGTCCGCCATCACTTAGCACCAATTACAGCCCGTCAAAATAGTTTTTCTGCTGTGGGGCGACGTGTTAATGGGCCCGGTTGGGTGTGAGGAGCGACCTTGTCCTTACACACCAACCAAGGGTCAGGGGTTAATAGGGCCCCTTTCATGTGGCGGATGAGATTTTGGCAACCTTTAGCTGCCTAGGAAATGCCAGGACAAAGCTGTAGAATGTGATACAATTAGGCAGACAACTAACTGTACTGAATGGAGCTGCCCCATAGAAGAGTGTCAGCTAGGAGTAAATTGGCAACGAAATACTAGCCAAACAGGTGTCTTGGATGGTTGTGGCCCCTCCAAAATGTGAAAGAAGACCCAGGTGGGAATGCAAACACCAACTAAATAAGGTTTTTGCTCAAAGTGGGCAGCAATTAAAAATCTTGTTGAACAAATGACTGCCCGTCTGGAGACAAAGAAGGTCCTTTTGTACTTGTGAAAAGGTCAGAGACCATCCAGGTTTTCACTGCATTTCCCACCTAATCCTGAGTTGGAACTCAATTCAAACAAGGGAATGGGCCAGCAAGCCTGTAGGTCAGCTTTAGCCAAAGTTGAAATTGTCTGCCATGCAAAAGTGAACTTTGTACGATTGATATCTGACCTATACTGTGTTTCCTGCATTTAAATAATCAGTGATTATCTGATTCAAAATGAGAAATTAATCTTGGCAAAATTAAAGGTTTAGAATTCTGAACTATATGCTCTGTGTGTTTGGTCTTCACATGAGCAAAGAGCAAGCCTTCCATTTAAGCTGTAACTACCCATGGTTCTTTAGTTGGGTGACAAATCTCTGTCAGAGTGCTTGAGATTTTTTTAAAATAAAAGTACAGAGCAGATTTAACCACATGTAAATCTGTGGGAACATGTTGATTACATTTGTCCTCATCTGTCAAAAACACTTTCTGAACCTATTGGTGTACAGTTCATTCCCCTTACCCAATCTTCAGTCTTGGAAATGGTCACGGTGATCTGGCTCCCAGCTTCATTTACTTAATGTTGAAATAAAAGAGGTGATTGAACTCAGCTTTCAAATTGGATTTGTGTAATCTTTATCAAGTTTGAACATCCCGTGTAAACACAAGCATGTGCAGATGCCGGAAATGCCACAGCTGGAAACAAAAAAAGAAAAAAAAATTCCCATTGTTGATTTTGGAAGAAAACCAGAAGAACAGAAAGGGAATGAGGTATGAACACAAGCTAAAGTGTGTTCGTTTTAGCTAGAGGGTCAAAAGCTGCTTTTTCAATAATTTGAATAAGTACGGTGAAATGCTAAAGATTGATTGCAGTTGATACAGTATAAATAATTAAAAGAATTTGCAACAGTTAAGTAATTTATGCATCCCCCTGCAAAATACAGACCTCTTTTATTCTTATTTTCATTTATATATTAGTGTAAAGTTTTCATATGTGTAAATCTCATTATACTTACAACCTCTGGGAACAGAATCTGTAACTTCCCCATATAACCTTTACACCCAATTCTGTTTGGCACAATGAGGTGGAAGCAAAAATTGAAGAAACACAAACATCATTAGGAGTTCATGTGTTTTAGTTAAACAACCCTTTAGTTGTAGTCTCATTTCCTTAATGGCTTTGCAGCTGCATTTCACCCCTGTGTTCTGTCACAAATCATTGGCAACAAACATGTTCTCTTTTGCTTTTTTTTCTGACAGATCAGCAAGCTTATGACTTAGTCATGATGGGATGTATTTTCCTCATAGTGAAGTCTGCACCCATAAAAAGCCCAATTCATTAAAGAGTGTATTTGGTAAAAGATGGGGAGGAGTGAAGGTCAGTAGGATCATTTTCAAATGCATTGCTATCTTGAAGCAGCGTGACAACATGTCTCCTTGACTTGGATTGAATGAGTTGTTTGCCATCAGGTTGACTTGATGACAATATTTGCAGTACTGACTCTTGCTTGCTT
>JAVKLF010000060.1:12564228-12599200 GCA_034783495.1 Millerichthys robustus | reverse complement strand
CACACACACACACACACACACACACACACACACACACACACACACACACACACACACACACACACACACACATTTTTCTCCTCCATTAAATATGAATATTGTACTCATTGCTATTTAGGATTTGCAGGTATTACACAGATTTAAGTTGTGTGAGTAAAATTAACTCATGATGACAATAATAAAACCTGCGTATAAAGAAATATAAGAACATCAGTAATCCAAAGTTAGACAACTTATTTAGATGTTTTGACAATTTTATGAGATTTATCTTGTTAGATGTCTCTATTGTGTTGATATGTGGCTTGCTGCTGTTGTTTTTACCATTGTTTTTTGTTGTTTTCATTACCACAAGCTGCTGCTTTATGACTTATCAAAGTGTTCATCTTGCTCTTGAAGAAGGCTAATACAGCAAAGGGAAAGAGTGGAAGAAAGAGATGAAGGAGACAAAATAATGACCACATGTGGTGAAGACATAACAGCAATGGAAAACAGAAAGTATTTGAAAGAGAGGGAGAGGGGAAAGAATGCAGTACAGGCGGAAAAATAAAAATGTAAGGAAGACAAAAGAAAACAAAGACAGGTGAGAAAGAGTGAGATGTGGGCCATTCATAAGCAGACTTCTCCAAAGGATTGCGGGCCAGCACACCTGCTACTATTCACTTCAGAGGAAATAGACACTCTGTGGAAGAGAGGCTCTTGGCCTCGGGACAAAACCGCTGCAGCGCCAAATTAGAAACAGGAAGGACTGTGGGTAAGACTCAGATTAAAAACGTACTCCCCACATGGACTCAATATACTGCAGTCCTGGTCCCATTCTGGAAACCTAAAACCCAACAGAACTATTTTATATCCTAGTCAACAGAACGCTTGGTGTTTGCACAATGACACTGTGGAGATGCAGTCCAATGTCAACCACTTCATGTTAGTAAACTAGTGTTCTGAATACAGCCCATTCTAATAAGTTGAAGAAGGAAATGTACAGTGTACTTTGTATAGAAGTAGAGCATCAAAGTCTGCTGTCACAAGTGTGCATGTGTTTCATCAGAAAAGGTTGTCACCAAGATTATTCTATTCTGCACAAGTGAATTTACATCATACAAGTAATGAGGAACCATGTGGATGTAAAGAAAAGATGAGTGGTCTTCATTTTCTTTTTTTCTGTTTTATAAACTGTATCAGCACCAGAGCTAGATGACTTGTTGAAGAACAAAGAACAGCCTGAAAACAAGGATGCTGCTCTTTTCTACACAGATGAGTAGAATAGTGTCACTAGGCAGCTAGCATGAACCAAAGATTTATAATGCATTCTTAAATAAGTTAATCTAGTCTGAGGTCTGGGAATGTACATGAAAGACAAACAAACATTGATAAATGTCTTCTACCAGCCTTTCGTCACCTTTGACTTTGCAACCCTTGATTTTCCATGTACAGGAGTTGTAAGGCATTTCCTGTATATATACTGTATGCAGAAATGTTCATTTTGATAAAGAAACAAACATTTGGCTTTCAAGAGATGGACAAGAAGTATTTTGCTACTTTTTTTCTACAGTGTTTCTATTTACATAGACTTCTCCAAACCGTGAGTCCACTTTGATTTATTATGATGTTCAGTGTGCTCACTGATGCGAAGGACATCTAGAGGTTTATTTCTTTTGAGGAAAAAGAAAACCTCCGTAAAGACATTTTTTATTAGGTGTAGCTCAGATAGAAGAATTTCTCAACCATGAATACTCAAGCTTCGGGATTAAATTTCGGTTTTGCCTGCCACTAAACTTCTCCTTCCATGTTGTTTATGTGATGTTGACAGTGAAGCATGAAAACAAAGGTCATAATTTAAGTTATAAAATCCCACATTTACTCAACATTCTTCTGACAAATGTCTGCATCGAGCATGCTGATGTACAAGCATAAACACATACACATACATGTGTATGCACATTCTGCCAGTTGGGGAGTGTGCTTGGTAGTAAGACTTTAAGAGGACAACCTGCCATGACATCACCCAGGGGACTGCAGGTGCAGGGCCGGGACAGGAAGTGAGTCACAGGAAGCTTGGTGAGGTAGACTTTGCCATGCTAATGACAGGCTGTGGGAGTGTGATGTGAAGGACTGTGAGTTACACTTTGTGCCTGAGATGACTGGTTTTGGACTTACTTTTTTTGAACAGGTCATTTGTTCAATTACATTAATGAGGTCTCCTCTCAAAATATCTAACAATAATGTTTTACCTTGTTCAAGTGTATTTTTTATGACAAGTACTAAGAATTGCACAATTTTCTGCCTTTTAATCACACAGTCATGCAGATCTGACATTTGTGTTTGCCGCATCTAATCAGCTGATTGGGGATATAAGTGCCAACTGCACAGAAGACAAAGTTTATAGCATTGTGAGAAATTCAGCTTTAAAATGTCAATGTTTCACTTGAATATTTTTAAAGCTGTATGATTTCATTTAAAGAGTTGTGCAACTTATGCATTAAATGGACAGATGGATGGATGGATAGATGAAGGAGATATTTGTGTGTCCTTGATGATGGCAGTCCAGTGGTTTATACATAGCTTATTATACTAATGAGAAAAGTGTGGGGGAGTGGGTTGGTCCCATACCACCCAGTCTGTTTACCCTGGTGGACTGCATCTGGAAGCAGCCTCCTGGTAATCTGCTCTGAGAACAAAAGTTTCAGCACCAGCTTGTTCTCATAGACCACCAAGTGAGGCCTTGAACTCCATAACAGGTCTCAGGTTTTTATAAGATCAACTGATGCTTGGGTCCTGGGATTCCTCAGTTCCTCCGAAGTTTATGTAGAACTGTAGATTTTTCACATTTTGTACTCTCATCTATCAATGTATTTATTATTGATTTTTTAGCATTTTGTTGATTGCACTTTAGTGAAATTGTTTAAGAAAAAAATATTTTTTTCAATATCAACTGTGGTGTTTAAAGTCTTTGGTTCCTATGAAGTGAAAGTAGATAATAAATATTGTTTTCCATTCTGTTTTCTGTCACTTACCCAGAGTCAGAAGTTAGAGGTAACAGATCCAGGACGGAAATCTGGGACATCTATCTCACCAGTGATTCCTTCCAGCTTCTGGAGAACGTTGAGCCATTTCCAGGTGAGAATGAAATAAATTAATTACTAGTTCATGCAAACATGTATGCATTTAATGTATGTTTGATAGGCATAAAAATACCTCATTGAAAGCAGGTGAACAGAAGGTGACATAATCAGATGCTTAAACCACCTCTTCTATTATCTAGTTGAGGTTTACCCCATAACTCTTGTATCCAGTCTCTAATAGGCGGCATAACTCCAATACTAGTTTTACTCCTACAACCATGTTGTCTTGCTTAAGGTAAAAATGTCTAAAAGACAATGTCCTTGTTTTGTAATAACTTAGGATTGTACGGTGCAAAGGTTTTACATTTCCTAACTGATGATACAATGAACAACTTTTATTCAGTATATGATTGAGGTTTGGATTGAATGTTGCTCTCAGTTTTTAAGCACAAACACTCTGCCTCATTGGTACAACAGACATCCCTTTTCTCATGCAATAGAAAAGAACATTTATAAAAACTGTATACTGCTGCTATTGTATTTACCTTTTAAAGTCTACTAAACATACTCTCAGGGTATTTGTTTCTTTTATGTAACATTTATGTTTATAAACTGTAACCCAGGCTCCTCCATTTTTTGCTACAGATGAACAACTCGGTGAACTACACTAATGGAACAGTTGTGTTCTGGTATATGTAGACATTTGTCCCGCAGAGGGAAGTAAAGTCACCAGATAGGAGGCTGATTGCAGCCAGACTACCATTTGAGCTTGATTATTGCCAGAATTCTCTGCCCTCTCGGTAGCTCCAACACATTTGGGTTGAAAACATAAACTCAACTAAATACAGGAGTGTAACCATGATCTCAGAAGTGAGGAGGACACATTTTTCTGAGGTCTATTGAGTGATTTATCATCCTGTCCCATTCAATTGTGCCTCTCCTTAGTGGCTCAAAACACAAATAATCACAAACAGCCAGTACAGCACCAGGGGACACACTTTAGTTCTTTAAATTATAAACTAACAGAATCTAAAGTTTTATCTGCCACTGGTTGAGTTGACACAATTACCGTTGAACATCTACAGGAGCCAGATTATTATGTGCAAAATGGCAACACTGAACATGAAATGTTTAGTAAAACACCACTTCTGTAAGCTAATGATTACCTAACACATCAAATGGAAGTAGAGTGAGAAGGTAACAGGGTATTAAGTCACAGAATTTAATTTATTGGTATGAACATAGACAGTGACACAACAGTATAAACTTGTCAAGATTTTTAGTCAAATGTGATGGCATAAAAGTGCAAATTACTCAATATAAGGAAATATGGGTAAATGGTGACATATTCGCATGCATTAACTAGTCATCATTTAGCTAACATTATCTGCATGCAACAGCTTTACTCAACTTACAGTTTGTTAGGAAAAAAACTGAAAAGTATTTTTTGCCTTTTGCTGACTCTGGATGGTTTGCAGAACATGATTCCGTGCAGTTCTGCTCAGCAGCAAGTCTCCTGTTGGTCATCCACAAGTGTAACAGCGCTACCATGTGCATGCTCATGATGCACGTTAACAATGGTTTTCTTTAGCTTTTTTAATTGTTTTCAATCTGAAAGAGAAAGATGTGACTCAGTGGGCCGCCTGATTGGCTTCAAGCCCTTCTACCCATCACAATGTTCATGGGTAAGATAATGAACTCATTCTTCTTTGGTATATTTATTACGGTGTAAAACGAGAGGGTTTTTTTGTATATATAACACAAATAGGTGATAGTAAATACTTTATGAGTGTGTGTTTGTGTATGAAAGGGTAATGGAAAATCATGTAAAATACCTGCTAGAACTAATTAAAATAAAATGTGCTAAAAGCAGACTGTTTATCAGCAAACACTGTAAAAAAGATTTGAACAAGCCATGTTAGAAGTTTTTCTTTATTAATACTTGTTATTTTTAGTCTTAGCCAGTTTTGTTTTCTGTAAATGGTGTTTGGTAACATTTGCTGTGCGCTTTGAACATCTGTTTTTATTATTCTGTCAATGGACAAGTCAGACAAGTTTAGCGTTATCTTCATTGCCAGTTTTGACTGTGAACACTTTTTTTGAAGATGTAACTGTGGTGATGCTTTAGATTTACAGTGTCTGAGATTGACATTTATTTAATAGGCATGCTGGGAGATGTCATGTTGCTCCCTGTGATTGATCTATTTACTTCCTGTTACAAATATGGAGGCCACTTGTGTAGCCACAAAAACCCTTTCAAGTTCAGTGTGTAGGAGACGCCCCTCGGCAAGGTTCCAGGATCAGTCAGTTTTTACCTTTTTTACCATGAACCTAACTGTAACTGTGAGAGGTGCAAACACAACACTGATCTAAGATCTGTTTCTTGAGGCAAATCCACCCTGAATTCTGTTCGTCCATATGTGGCCCATATGGAGGTTTTTCCCTCTATTCTCTTTGGAAAACTCCGACTCCTCAAAGTGTAACTACACATTTTAAACAGTTTAATTTTGGTTATTGTTTAAAAAAATAAAAATCATAGAAATTAATATAGAGTTTCTAATCAATTGCTATTGCTTCTCACTGTAGTAATAATTATTTAGTATTTTGCTGTTTAGGTAAAAAGTATTGCCCAGTATATGTACAGAGTCAGGCATGGAAGTTTCTTTTTTATTATCAAAAAAGGGGTTTCATTGTTTTGTTCTCAAAAGTATCATAATGGTAGACAGGATTTTAATCCTGTGCTAATTCTCATGTTTACTCTTCTGTAAGTATAAGACTATATAATGGCCTATTTCACTGAGTCTCAGCCAGAGGTAATGATTTCAACATTTTGGTCTAAGCCAACTCCACTGTAATTGCATGGATGATTAGCTCTTACACAAATGGCAGTAGCAGAACATAGTTCACATCTAAGTTAATGAAACTTCTTTCAGTAATAAATTAGACCATGTGTTTTATAATATGAAGTTTCTTACAGTTGTAAAGTAAAAAGAAGTCCAAATGTGCTTGTAGTAGGACACATTTGAAAGAATGGAAGGCACAACTGTTTATGTACTATCATTCTCGCAGTTATTCTGGAAAAGTAATTTCCATCATTGCTCTCCTCCAGAATCTGTGGACGCCTGTCTGTTTGATGTGTTCAGAGCTGCAGCACAGATGCCACAGTCTTAGCTATGCCGGACGTCATCTCACTGGCTGTTCTCGGAATACAAAAAACACCATGTACACCACCTCTAAAATTAGTGTGTGCAGCACACGAAGAAGAAAAGATCCCAACTTAGAAAAGACTCTAAAGTGGCAGCTGTCTCTCTTCGCTCCTCTTAATTTTTATGTCCCACTTTGGCACAGAGCCTGTTGAGATCTCACAAGCTCTCAGTTTCATCAAAGATACACAGCACACAACCACATTTTTTCCCCTCCAATTCTGGGCTGGCCAAAAATCTGGAAACCTGATTTTATGGCCCCTTACGATTTGTGTTGTTTGTTTGCTGCAGATAGTTTTGGTGTGGTCTGCAGTGCAACAAACAACATGAAGGAGCTCTGCCATGCTAGTAGGTCCCCAGCTCCTAGTGTTATGTGCATCAGCTGTGTGGCTGCTCTGTTGTGTGCTCGTGTGTAAACAAAGACAGCAAAGGACACCTTTAACTGATTTGCCAGATGTTTATGGAGAAGGAGGGGGAAAAAATCTGTTTTTTAAAAGTGCTTTTGTCGATGTCTGTGTAGCAGGTGAAGAGAGACCTGCCAAGTATGCATATCTTACTGTTGTGCTTTCCATAATTTAATCATGCTACAATCAAACTGAACTTTTAGTTTAGTTGTTTGTTTTTTTTTGCCTCAAAATAGGTGCTTTTGGAAAATAAATTGTGCCTAAGCCGGATAAACAGGATGGACACTAAAACACAAACATGTTCTCAGTTCCATCCAGTGGCTGACCACACTTGAAGCCACAAAACCATGATGACGTGATGAGTCTGGAAGTCACTCAGTAAGGGTGGAGATAATTGGTCCTTATTACTTTGACCCCTGACCCCACCTCCTTAGTGAGAAGTTTAGAAGTGGTCCCTCAGGAGCTGCTTGATACCAACATGGCTCTAAAATGAGAAACCCCAGGAGGTGGTAAAACAGAGTTTGACCTGTAGTCCAACTAGAACCCAGTTTAGCTGGAATGGGGTGCAGAAGGGAAGTTTTGGGAGGGCTGCCCATGTGTCGCCCACTCTAAGAGCAGTATTTCCACCCAACTCAATGAAAGCTTTATGGACTTGAACTATAAAGGCACTAGATCTGACACTTTCTTTAACACAAAATCCCCACATCCCACTCATGACATTATTGTGGAATTTGTGGCACAGACTGTTGTGGAGTTTGGAGTTTTAGTGTCGATTTTTATACAGAGTTCACAAAACGTGCCAAAAAGTGACTTCCCAGTCGCAGCCCTATTTAGAAAATGCAAAATAGAATTAAAAACAAGTGCAGAATGTTAAAGTTGACATATTGGAGGTGAGTTGGGTTTGCAGCTGCACAATTTCAAGTAGATTTATGTACTTCACGGTGAAAAACCAGAAAGAAACAGAGCTACTTTTTAAAAATGATATTTAAGTGTTTTTACAGTCTCTGAAAATAGTATTAGTGCTCCTTTATGTTTTCATTTACATTTTCTATATAAGTAACAAGCAAAGCTTTGTTCGATGCACATTTGTTTTTGCAGAGAAAAAGCCCACCAGGAAATCCTTGAATAGATGATTGAAAAAACAACCACGTTGGTTTTCCATGCAAGCGTATGCATGTGTCTGAGATTGAAAACCAACATTCCTTGGTCCCAATGTGCACTCACATTAAAACATTCTATTTAGAGGATTTTGAGCTGGCCTGTGATCCCTCCAAACCCTTTCTAATGCAAACACAGTCGAAAGCATGGTCATCCCAACACCACAAACCTCATCAATGTTTTTCTTTTATTTCTTCTTTTGTGTTGCTATTATATTATGTTCTATTAACCCTGATAATAATGCAGTAGAAAGATGCTCACGCCAACACTTATAGTTTTGTAACATTTTGTTTTAGATTCTTTTTTCTAACCATCTATCCTCGTCGTTTTGGTGAGTAAAACAAGATTCTTAAGCTTTATTTGGTCATTGTGCTGTATTCTCTGTTAACAGTGCATCCTCTGTTTCAGTTGTGTTGTTTGGGAAATAAAAATCCACCCCCCCAAAAAAGAAAAACTCATTAGAACTTTACGATTCGAAGATAAAGGAAGGCAGCCAGACTTTGAGGTAGGAATCTGTCTGAGCATGTGCAGTATGTTGTCAGGTTCAGGTGTGTGTTTGTTTTAATTAATTAAAGTGCTGGTAAATTGTTTTCCTGCTTAAGGCATATTGCTGTGTCTGTCTCCCACCTTATGCAATTCTAAGTAACAAATCTTACAGTAAATAAACCTTTTCAACCTTCTGCAGAAGCACTAGGGTTTCACTTTTTTCATCTTTTTATTAATGGTTTGGAGCAAAATAAACATTAGAGCCAGCTCTTGAGAGATTGTTCCCAGGAATCTTTTGCAGTGACATGTAATGCATAAAAACACGCCTGGCTGTTTTTCCAGTACTCCCATGGGAGTCTGTTACATTGGGGGGCATGTAAATCGTCCTATGACCCTGCACCGCTTTGCAGTTCATTACACCAGGTGATCTAACCCCATTGCTTTGTTTTTGGTTTCCAATTACATTTACCAAAATAGTTCATGCTTGATTTGCAATTAGTGTTATATTTTTGTAGGTCATTTTCTTTCATAGTTTTAAACTTGTATTCAACCGCAGATGTAGTTCAAATTCCCTCTCTAACACAATAACCCTCAGAAATGTCTGGTTCTACAGCTGAACTTGGAATACTTGAGTAACCACGTCTTTTTTATGATAAATACACATTATTTATTTACAAATAAAGTGGTTATAATAGAAATAAATACAAAATAAAAATCTGAGCTATATACTTCATGTGGTATTGCACCCATTTCAAAATGTACATCAAAAATATATTTTCAGAACCAGTAAAGGAATAATCTTTTGATTAAAACATTTATTGTTCCCAACTTTTAAGTAGACATAAATATATTTTATATAGTTTTTTTCTTATAACACAATAGCTTTGTTTGTGTATTTTTCATATAAATAAATGTCTTCGTTGGGAAACCGGGTGTCCATAGCAACCAAAAACATTTTTCAATTGATCTTGTGTGCTCACTCTTTGTATCCACACTCAGTTTTTCACTGGCAGCCACATCCCTCCACCACCATGTCCTGGTAGTTTTTTAGAATGACTTTTTGATATTCGTCCAGGTAGAGCAAGGAAATGGGGCTGAGTTCAGTGGGCACACAGCAGGCTTTGGGGATGTTGGAGTTGACTGAGTTGACAAGTGTCTGCACAATGGCATGATTGGTTGCATTGAGGTGGTCCGCTAAGGGGAAGGGACATTCCCCGTGGCAATAAAAGGCATGGTAGCCAGGGGGTGCCACTATCCACTCATTCCATCCCACGTCACTGAAGTCGACATACAAGGCATGCCTTTTACAACTTGCCTTATGCTGGTGCTTCCTGCGCTGTTTGCGGAGTGCTGCTTGTCTTTTTTCTCTTGTATGGAGCACAGAGTCCCCGCGGCCATCATGGCCATATGTTACTAACAAGGGCCGTGCCTGAGGCCACGAGTCCTGGTCAGGATGCAGAGACCGGCTCACCCTGACATGTCTATTATGCCTCTGGGCATGTTTAGTGTCCATCTTCTTTTCCTCTGGATGAAGCACTTCCACCATGAAGCCATGATTGTGTCCTTTCCCTGAGGTCCACTGAGATACAGCGGGACTCACATCAAAGCTCTCCCAACGACTCAAAGAGTCCTGCACCAGCCGAGTGTCCAGCAGGCGCACCAGAGGTTCAGCACCATCAGTGGCAGGAACTCCGAATATCTCATAAATGTTTATACGATGGAAGCCACCGATGGGAACACTTTCACCAGTGCTGCTGTTATTGGGGTTTGCAACTCCCATGACCTGATCTCTGTAAATGCGAAGCTCTGCAGAAGTGATGAGCTCCTCATTAGGGACAGAAGTCAAGTTAAAGTAGAACTGCTGGATTGTTTTGCCTTTTAGGCTGGTCAGGGCCTCCATGGACTCTACAAAGAACAAAAGAGACATCAAAACTGTAAGATAAAAGCATGCCAATGATGTAAGTGATTAGATACAGCAACAAAATGAGAAACAAAACATATGATTAAAATAGTTGTTGGCTTAACAGATTAACAGGAAAATAGTTGATTTTTTTTAGCAGTTTTTTTTCTGTGGAGCCAACCAATCTGCCACGTGGTCATAGAAAGTGGGTGTGGGCCATTGTCGAGCAGGTAAAACACGATATATCAAGCTTTTGCCTGTATGACTCAGTATAATTACAGGCAAATATTCAAAATGATGTAATACTGTCATTAGTGTCAGGCTCTTGAAATCACCTGGTTAAATGTCAAAGAATAAAAGCGGCTCACTTCCATCTACTGATAAAATCAAACAGATCCATCAGCCTGCCTTCATATGCCTCATTTGGCTGCTGCACACTATTTCCATCAGTGCGTACACTGAAGTCTAATCAAATCTACAGCAGAGAAGTACAAAAATCAATAGAAGAAATATTAAACAAATGCCAGATGTCACATCACTCTTTGCAGAACATCCTAAAGTATTTTGCAATGTGATATTTAAAACTTTTTCAAATTAATAACAGAAAACCAGGACTCGTTTTAGAAATAATTTATGAACAAATGATTCCTGACTCCTAATCAGTTAGAGTTGTTTAAATGCTTTCTTCTGTTACTCAGATGCATCTTTGTAAGCATATTAAAATAACACAAATAATTTTGTGTGTGCCATAAATGAAAGAAGTAATAGTTAAGGCTACAATTTTCTTTGAGTTGGCCCCACTTCGAACTTTTACTTTATGATTATAGACAATGTATAGACATCCAATTTAATCTGTTTGCTGCGGCAAAGTAACACAAACCTCAAACTCTTATCTTTTCAAAGGAGCCATTTAGGAAATTCCACAATCCCATCTTAACCCCCCTCCAGAGACACAAAGACCTCAATTAGACCCATCACTTCTCATTTGATGTGGGAAAAACCCCAGCTTCTTATTCCCCTTCTCCCCTGTACCCAATCCTACTCTGTCGTTCCTTCATCAGTACCCAAATCCCCTATTCTCTCTGTTCTCTTAGCCCCAAATCCCCTTTCCTTTTCGTTGAAGTCTCCATTCCTGTTTTTCCTCTGTTTCTTTCTGCAACAGTATTCTCAACCTCCTGTCTTTTTTTTTCTTTAAGGACCTGCTGCGTGAGCAAGTTTAGGCTTGTCAAAAACGTGTGAAGCACAGATATGAGTGCATCAACATTTCTAATTTCTTTTAGTGCTGCATGCCAAATAATAAAGACTAATGTTGGACCATGGATCACGGATAAGTCTCTGGCAGCTTCTTTCAATGTAATAGTGGACATGTTCAGTTTAGGATTAGGTTATTTTTGAAAGCCAATGTGAAACTAATTGTCCAAGTGAAAATTAATATCAGACGGGAGATGTGATGAACCCCTTGAGCTTTTTGCTGTGATGTTCTGCATTTATATCTGTAGATACACACTCAGTAGGCAGCGCAATAATCATTTGCACATCACCAGACATGATACGGGAAGACTTATAACCACATCCCTGTTTGCAAAGGATGAAACGAGTCAAAGGAGCCCGTGTAAATTGAGTCGGAGCACATTTGTGATGGTGTCATGGTAAGCTGGCTGAGGACAGAAGTTTCAAGCAGAGGGCTGAGAACAGTCACTCAGCTCTGTTGCTCAGGCCAGGACTGTTTGTAGTGTGTCAGTGTAGCCACTTGGTGTCATTGCACTAGGGCCTTTGGCAAGCACCCAAGCAGCCACACAGCCACAGCTCTGACTCACCCCTGATGGAAACTTCTCCAGTCAAACACAGGACTCTGTATGACAACTCTGTGCAGCGCCTCAATGGACTCAGTAACTTGTATGTTGCAAAACCTGCTACTTAGTATACATATGATGTCAAATTGTATATTTAAACCTGCTATAGACTAAATTGGAATTAAGATTTTTTTTTAACAAAAAACGATTATGATCACGTATAGCAAATTAAAATTTAGATTTTTTTCCCTTTAAATTTATTAACTGTGTCAAACAATCTGCTTCATTTGAGTTTAAACAACGTTTACTTAATTAACTACGGAGTCATCACATCATATGTTGTCAAATGGCAAAATTCAACAATCACCGCGCGTTTTCCAAACTGGAACGCACATCACGGGGAGGGGAAAACCAGACAAAAAGAAAGCAACTCCTCCCTCACTTTACCAAGAATCCATTTCAGTCTTGTTAAAAATGACTCAGTCTGACACGAGTGACTTCGTCATAGTGTGTGTCGCTAACGCCGGGTGGTGTTTTTTTTTTTTTTGAACTTACAGGATGATGTCTATCACCTGCGCAAAGGCACACCGCCCTTTATCCTGCTCCTGCGGTGCGTGTCTGGAAAAACTGTTTTCAGAGCCCACGCAAACACCATCAATTATTAAGAAACAAATTACCCCGATGCCACCGCCCCTCGTGTTTTTGAAGCCTGTGACAGCTGCTCCAGAGGGATGTTTGCTTCAAAGCCTGCACATTAGAGTTAAAGTAACTGCGCATCACGTGACACTTGTTTATAAATCGTGCCACTTTAAGTTGTAAACACTTTTTTAGCAGTTACAAATACCTTGGACGCGTGTCATCTGCAAATGACTAAAGTTTTATAAAACAGTGAAGCCTGAAGTTGGGTCTTGGCGCTCTGAGTCACGTTTAAATATAGGTTTGGGTTGTCTGAGAGCGCATGGAAAGGTATGTCACTAATACGCACCTTCATGGTGAAAGCTTCTAATCGTGTTGGCCTTGCTCGCGGCTCTCTCTGCGTGCTTCCCCATGCTCTTGGGTCGCTTGGCGCTGTGGTCTCCGTTGGCGGAGTGCATGCGGTAAAGGTCCACCATATACTGCGGCACCACGGCCTGTTTGCTGGGGGTCGGCCGGCGCTTCAGGCCGAACATGTTGAGAAGGCGAAGCTCGAACTCTTTGAGGAAGCTCTCCGACTGCTCAGGGCTCTGCTTCCCGGACTCGCTGTACTTCCTCCGGCCCACCTCGGGGATGAGTCCCGCAGCACCTTCCAGCAGCACCTGAGCGAGCAGCAGTACCATGAGAGATCGGACCACGGCGACCATGATCAGTCAGTCCCTGCGGAGAAAGTTGGGGTTTGCGTCAATACACTGGCGCTGAATGTATTGACATGAGGTGGTCGCGGCTGATGGAGGGGGGCTTCTTCACTGGAGCATTTTCCCAAAACTTGTGTGGCGACCCCCTTTTTTCCTCCCCTCCCCTCCTCATACAGTCAGGAGCAGGTTAAGAAGGGGAGACACCTCTTCACTTTGAACCGGGCGGGGGCGTGGGGGGAAGAGACATCACCCCAGCGGCTAAACTGCGCGTCTAACATGAAGCCAAACATGAAAAGATCAAGCTGTGAAAGTAATGAAAGAAACAAGGGGGTTAAAAAAAGAGACAAAAATCAAAGGATTTCCGGGGGAAGACTCAGACAAAAGGTCTCCAGGTAGAAGAGATAAGAGATCATGTTCGATGTGATATGAAAAGAAGAAGAAAAAGGTCTGTGCAGAAGATCACAAGAAGTTTGAAAGAATCGTATGATGGGGGGGGTGTTAGAAAACAGCAGCAGCAGTAGAATCAGACAGCGCTACAGAGGCTCGTGTAATCAGAAGGGATAGAGTTACTTGAAGAGGCTCGCAGGTGTTAGATCTGACGCGCAGGGCCAGATGGATCCCAGCACATCAAATAACATCAAAAAAATCATCTGAGTGGCACAACTTCCACTAACTTTTCGCCAACTTCTCTTATGTTTCTCCCATGCTTCATGGGGGGGAGACTTCAACTTTTACGCACACAACTTGTAATTATGATAAGAAAAAAACAGAGCCTGCCGCGTCTTGTAAAGTTACTTTTTTCCTTTCAGAAGTTATGTCATAGATTTAAAAAGTGTCAAATTGATACGAATCCATTATTATTATTATTTATTTGATGTTTTATTACCTGACGAGAAAGCGCTGTGTCCGGTCGACGTTCCACCTTTAAGCTCCGATAAATTCCACATTAACTCGTGTTTAATCCAAGTTGCTTCTCCGCGGGGGACCAAAAACAGCCCGTACCCTTCGCCGATCGCTTCACGCACATATTCTCACCAGCTGCAACAAGTCGGGTTAGGGTTTGGGTCAGTGCGGAGAAAAAGAAAGAAAAAAGGAAAAGGAAAAAGTCTGTTAAGTCTATGAGGAAGCGCCTGCGCGAAACCGAACGAAGTGTAAAGACTTCTGACTGCACATTTTAAGCAATAGAAATCAACAGGCTGAGATTTAAAAAAAAAAAAAAAGAGCGGAGCTGGATGGGGTTTTTTTTTTTTTTTTTTTTTGGAGAGGAAAAGCGCACTGAAGTCGCTGCGAGTGGGAGAGCGCGTTTGGGTGCCACACCGTCCTCCTGGTTCAATTGATTGGTGCCTGCTCTTCCCCCTGCGACTCTTTTTGTTCAACAATGATGTCACTGGAACGAGCTGTCAATCATCCTTCCACTATACACCACCCATATGCGCGTATTTACCCCGGAGATTTCAAAAGACTAAAAGTTTTTATGATGTCAAAGGAAAACACATGATTAGTAGCATTATTATTGATAGTTCTGATTTAACAGCTCCATTATTTAAAAAGAACAAATCCATAATAGGTAGGAGAATTTGCTTTTGTATTTCTAATTAGTTATTTAAATAATGATATTTGTCTCTATAATGGCAATAAGATGTTTAAATACTTAAACCGACAGCAGGTTGTGATGTATTTTTGTGAATTGATCAAACGAAACACAAAGTCCATTTTTGTGTTTTCTGATTAGATTATTAATTAGGAATTGTTAAAATCTGGATTAAACATGTTTCAGTTTTGGATTAACCAGATAATCATTTTCTTTTGTGGGTTTAAGGGATTAGTCGCTGCAAATCCACCGTCACCTCCTGGTCTTTCCTGTGAAGTGTGTGTTTGCATATCTGTCTTGATACAGGGCTCATTTAGTCTTTTAGCTTGATTATTCTTTTCTTTTTATATTTGTTTGCAACAGGCTAATAATTTACCAGACAGATTTGGGCAGTACTGTATATTAAAAAGGAGCGAAGGGTTCAGCAAAAGATATATATTTTCAGATTTGTCACTTGTTAAGCTTTTTTTGAAATCTCTTTTTAGCATAAACCTTTACCACTCATGTTGATTGTAATCAGTGTGAGAAAGCACCATCAGAGGTGCAGATGCTTTGCTGCTTTGTTTTTAGCCTGTGGGGTGTAGTTGACAGCATTAATGTTTGGGTCATCTCCATAAGAAAAGCCCTCCATTAGGTGAAGATTGTCAGGCAGCTGTATGTTGGCAAAAGCTCCCATGTTGTTGTTTTTTCAAAGATAGCAGCAGATAAAATCCAACTGTGATCACAAGATATCTTTGTCTTGTTTCAGTACAATAACATCTTATGAAGGATAATCCCAGATCATCCTCTTGGCAATTAAAATACAGGAAGGTCTTAGGTTCATGCCATTACCTGAGTAACATTGTGCACCAATAAAACTAAGCACTTTGTTGTTCTGCGCTTTATAGAGCTGAATTAGAAAATCTTATTTTAACATTCCTGATATTTTCCTATTTATTTGCTGGAATTAGTTAAATATGCCTTTAGCAAATATATGTATTCTGTTCTGTAACACTTAACTTATTTCCACTACTCTTCATCTATTAAAGAGAAAGTTCAAATTGTTTAAAGTGGAGTTCTGTAAAAGCTTCTGAACAATGAATGTCTTTGTAGTATTTTGCTGGGCTGTGCCTGTAACCAGCGAACTGTGCAGTGAGCTGCATGAGCAACTAATATTTGATAATCACAGCCTGTTTTGATGTGCCCAGCTTGTAAAACTGTGTTATAGGCTGTGCACATGATTTTGTTCCTCATCTTTGCACCTCTGCTGAACATGTTTGAAATGAAATAATTGGACCACTCTTTAATTATCGTTGAGCATTGATGAGGTATTTAGACCTGGGCATTAGCCTTGGATGTTTTCTGTCACAGTGAACCTCCTATGCAGTTGTCAAAATACAGCTTTAGTTCTCTACAATTTAGGGACACTAATTTTTTAAGGGTTTGAGGCACCTTCAACATTTTTGGTACTGGTTCGAGAGATCATTTGTTGCACCACGAGACTCTGAGGAGCTTCACAAATGCTTTGAGACATTTTGGAGACTCCTTCGCAAATGCTGAACACAAACTAGTCGCAGACAGTAACAGCTATATGAAAAACATACTATACTCATCACTGACAGTTATTACACAGTTATTTACATAGAATTATATGATTATTTTCAAATGTAAATAGCACCAGCAGCAGTTAGCTTTAGCATTTCTGGTGCAGCCTTGGCGACTTCCAACGAGAATGTCCTATTTCTGCTAAAATACCCACGTATTTTGAAATTGATGGTGTAAAGCTTTTAAAGCCTAAAGACAGCAAAGGGTTTTTTATTGTTTAAGGATGACAGCAATAAACTCTGCTCTTGACCTTACTCAGAGTCGCTGTTAGCTCATCAATCTGCTCAGAATTAAACTCTATTTCTATTTCTCCAAACCGTTCTACAAAACCCCATTTCAAAAGATCTGAACTACTGCTTGAGTAACAATTAGCTTTTGTTCCAACTGGATCTGTCAGCAGTGACGATCAGGTCTGCGTTATCGCCAGTGAACTGTGTAAAAGCTGCATGACAGTTAAATGCTCTAATTTGGAGGGTAAAGCATCTTTAATTACACAAGTGAGGATTAGACAAGATGAATTTATTTGATCGATTTCTTTCTGCCTTTGTAAGGTTGTGTGTAGTTGAATTTATTGTGTATGTGTACTAAATATATGACATACTGTAAGTTTGTTTGTATTTGACACAGCTTTCTTCAGGCCAAAAACTGAGAAATGTGTCTAACCAAGACTGCTGAAGGACTGTTTGATCGCACGACTCTGACATTGCATACATCATTGTTTTGAGTCAGATACATCACCCTTATCAAATTGCTGCCACTGATCCAATTACATGCTGATTGAAGGGACAACACAACAATGTGGCGTCAAAAGAGTGAAAGTCTTGAGGCCAGAGAGGGCAGGTAGAGATATCCTATCAGAGATGTAAGTGAACGTTCCGCTCGGGGGATGTGGGAATTTTCTAAGAGGGTAAATTTGAAGTTAGCCAGAGAGTAACCCATAACTGTCATCAATATTATTTCCGTCCAGCAATTATTTGTTTGCAAGTCGTTTAAAATTTTGTCTGTGCAGACATTTCTCTGAAATGACCATCTGTTGGTATTATTCTGGTGCTCCAGCTTCTTTCTACGAGTTTGTGCGTTATTTTTTTATCTTGATCTCTGTGTAACCCTGCTTTAATGTTTTTCAGAAGGTGAAACAGTTTCTCCTAACCCTAGACAAACCAAAGATTAGGATTTTTTATTTTATTTTGTATTTTTGTGATAACTGAATATTGTGAAACACAGCATAAAACTCAAAGGTTGAGACTAACATTGCAGGACCTTCTTGGACAGTAATAAAAAACATTCACTCCTAATATTTATATATTTATTTATTTCCCAGTATTTATAAGAAAAGCAACATTATTCAAAGAAATACATTTTTTAAAAAATACACGTGCTGTATAGTTTTCTACACACGATGTTCAATCAGTTGCATTTTTTCATAACCGTCTAACTACTTTTATTCCTTTGCATTTCATGTAAAGTGCCTGTGAACCTACATGTGGTTCAAAACATACTGTTGAGCATCTGGACCGCCTCATAACAGTCATTTAGCTTTAGACTATTGTTATTAGATAAACCAGTGTCCTTGTCCCAACACTAAGAAACAATATACTCAGCTTTCAGTCTATACTTAAGAACAGCAAAATAAAATTTTCTCAGACCACGCTGAAGCACAGTACAGTGTCTTTTTTGTACCACCTTTTTCTCTCTGCAAAGTTTTTAGACGTGCCATTGTATTTTACTGTCTTTTTATTACAGATGGAAAAAAACGTGCAAAAAGACAATGTGCATCATGAAATACAGGACCTTTCATGTCTGAGACTTTTTTAATTAGTTGAATAACCGCTCCTTTTACATTTACAGTATTTCAAACATTCTTCACCTTGGGAGATTTCTCTGCAGTAACCAAAACAATAATATAAAGTGAAAAAATAAATATGCTTCATCTAATACCAGTATCATCTTCTTTTATGGACAGACGTTTAGAGATGTAAATAATGTACGTAAAACATAAGAATATGTTACTGAAGAGGAAATCCAAGGAAATTCTATCATTATTGCCTGCTGCCAAAGTTGGGGGGGCAGTTCTGTTTTTTTTTTTTTCCATGTTTGTGTGCATATGTATGTTTGTTTGTAGTGTTAGGAAAACATTTCATGAACAAACCGACAGGTTTTAATGAAACTTTGTGGACATGATCACTAGATGTACATCTGCAATTAATTAACTTTTAGCGTCAGCTCCGTTAAAGATGAACGCCCCAGTTAAGTGACCTTAGCAAACCCAAAAATGTCAGAAAACTGTCAGAAAGTAAAGGTTTGTTGTACAATATATCTGGAGTCAACCCAATTTATGAGGTTTTCTTAAGCTAATCGACATTGGCCACCACAAAAGTGGCAATAACTCAGTCAACTACAGATAAAATTACAGTAGTTGTGCTTGTCTCTTAAAGCTCTAGCAAGATTTAACAATACCACTTGAGATGGAGCATAATGTCACTTACAAACTCTGTCTTTTCAGCCTAAGATGATTTTCTGGAATGAAAAGTAGCAGGCAGTATGCATTCATCAATAATTGTTGAACTTTCAAATTTGAACCTAAACACAGATCTTGACGAAGAGACGTCAGTGTTCCATATTTTTTGTAAGCCACTGGATGTTCCTTGTGTACGTGTTTATGCTGTTGTAGAAGGAGATGGCAAAGACCTCTCTTGTCAGCACAGACATTCCTGGAGTCAGTAGGCAGACAAAGCTCTGCGATGACACTGCAGATCCAATCATTAGCCTTTCACCTACTGTTAACAGTTGCTTGGCTAGACCTCTGCCTTGAGCCAAATGCACAATGTCTTTACACACTGTAACAAGCCTACTGCAAGATAATCTTTAGACATATTTCTTGAAGTCAAGAAACAGTTTTTTTTTTGTTGCTGTGACGCACTTTTTACTCGGCTGTTGAGCAAGCGTGTCTTTATAATTTAGAAACAATAAAATCCTAATCAATCTACACGTGTTTGACAGCAGAAGCACGACTGTTAGACTTAGCTGAGCACGTGTGCATGATGCATGAAAGAGACTGTGGCCAAATGGGACATATTTTGTATAGGTTTGTCCCAAAATGGAAACCCACCAAGGTCAAAAACGGGCAGCTAAAAAGCCAGAGTCAATATTTATGGATACAGAACATGTGGCACACTTCTCTACCCACTAATTTGAGCAACAAGTCCACCTCGAGATTATATGGGCTCTCAGAGATCACAAGCGAGGGTTCAGACCTTGCTTGCATGGTTCAAATGTTGAGAGCTGCGCTGAGGTTGGTCGCTGACGAGAAGCTGTGAATAATTTGGCAAATTGGCTCTCTGTTTATTCGTTTATGTTTTAATTTCTGGTATAAATAAAAGGACAATAACGCTTTGATCAGAAAGTCTTGGTTTCTCCCTTTTTCCAGAGCTAAAGCTTGTAATTATCAGTGGAATTGGTGTAGTGATAATTCTGATTATCATAAAAGGAATTTTTGGGTTTAGAAAACAAAATCTATATTTAAACTCTAACATTTTTATCTTGTTGCATGCCAGCAAACTGGACAAGTCAGTTTTAGTTCTTAATCACACACAAACTATAAAATCTCTCCTTGTAAAATAGTAACAGAACAAAAAGTAAAGCAATTTAAACACTGACTTACAAATGATGTCTTGTTTTAACATGCTAGTTGGACTTCAATGCAATCACTTCAATTGTGAAGAGAGAATGAAAGAAAAGCTTAACTACAGGGATCTGTCCTTTGAATGCAGCTCTACTCCTAAAGATACTACACATCACTCAATTATACGTCTGCGTGATTAGAAGCTTGGACTATGTAAACAACCCACGTCAAGATTTACATTTTACTACTTAAGCACAAGCAGCTGTTTACAGGCTAAGGAAGGAAGGAAGGAAAACACTTAGGAAGTATCCATACATAAAACATTGTCAGCAAAGATGGTTTCAATTAATAGTTGTTTATGTGGCGCTAATGCAATGCTTCCTTGGAGTCATAAATTGCTTTTTAAACCTTCAGTGCTGCTACTTCTCAGTTTTAAAACATGTTAATATGTGCACACATTTTAACTGCAGCTCAAAATAAGTGTCTTGTTTGCAGTTTGATGTCCTGGAAATGTCCTGGAAACCAATGCAACACAAAGAAACTCTGATGAAAGTGTTGCCTCTTTCACAGTTAAACAAAACTTGACAGGCTTTTTAATCACATATTGTGATGAGAGAGCAACAGTCTTTGTGTGTTTCATCTGTGGCGTGAAGCCATAATTAATAACACAGCATAGTTTTGAATGTTCCTGGCTTTCCCATAAACCATTTTAGCTTCGCAAGATGAGATTAGGCCACGGATGACATTGGATATTGCTTTTATGTGAGATATGGTGAAGGTTACACAAAGCTTACCATCTCATATCATACAGTGCAAGGCCAGTACAAGAACAGCTAAATGTACTAGGGTTCATTTTCACATAAATACTTATCTCTTACATGCTGTGGACATATTATAAATATACATGACACTGATAAGTTGACAAACTTGTACTTACTAGAAAAACAAAATGTCTCCATTCTCACTAGCAGTCAGTAAAATTAGCAGGAAAGACAAATTTCTCTTCAGTACTTTTACGCATTTGTAGCAGTTTCTTACCAAAGTAGTTTTTATATAAAATTAACTTCTGTAGGTTAAATTTTGGAATTTGTCACTGCTCATTATCTGCCACTGAAATGGTAAAAGAGATTGAAAAAGACATGTCCCTCTGCTTTCAGTATGTTTCTTGTTTCTCTGAAAGCCCATAATAATACACATATAAACATGTTGTGCTATAACGAATTAGATTTACTTGTTTACATCTTAAACTCAGGTCAACCACCTGATACTCAAGCTCGTGTTTGGTCTGCCTTTTAGTTTCTCACTAGCTTTTTCAATTATTAGGACCTCCAAAATAAGACACACAAACATTGTTATTTACAATTAGGAATTCAAAAATTTCAAATTAAAGCAAATTGTATAAAAGATCCAAACAAGTGCACTCAGAGACGATGAGTTTAAGGAGCCGTCCACTTGGGAACAGTGATTTGTGAATACATCAATGTGTTCTTGTGTTTCAGCCTTGCATCAACAGTTAACTGGTTTTAGGTGCTGCAACAAGGAACTCTTTTGAAAACAGATTCAAGTGTGAACAAAGTCTCAAAATGCCACCCTTGCGTTTTTTGTATGGACAGCCCAAAAGCAACCTATTGAAAAATTAAAATGTGATAACCCACCTCTAACCTAGTCTACAACCCCAACACATCAGACAAAACAGCAATTATTACGTATATTGGCAGATTTTATGTTTGTGTGTTATGTGTACAGTTTATACCCAGCATGCAAGCTTTATGTGCTGTTTCACACATTTTTTCCTGTTTTTGATGTATTTCTGTGGAAGCGTTATCTTTTCAATTGTGTTAGTTTAAATTCAGAAGCAAGCAACCGTTTTAGTTGAAAATCTCACTGTCTGGTAACAGGACTCTGAGATCATGACGAAAGAGAATTGATCTTTCCAAATTTCAGGCTATCTGTCAGTGGCCAAGCCACTATGGTTTGAATCAAGTATCATCTTACATACATAGCTATATTCATGCTTTCAAAAGTGTCAAAAACACATGGTCGATCAAGAACTGATATAACCTCAACAGTTAAGAACTGCTGGTTGTTGTTTAATTCAAAGAAGCATTATATTAAAGACATTTGACCCATTGTATCATGTTTCTTTGTCTCTGTGCTGATCTCACTCCATTTAAAAACAGTCATATGTGTTACTCTCAGATGATGTTCTAAAAGCTTGACCATTTTCAATAATTTATCTGACGGACATTGCCTATTTAGTTCTTTGTGAAAGAAGGATACGCTTGTGATTACACACCAACCTTTCTCTTCTTCTTTCAGCTGTTCCCTCTTTGTTGGCCACCACAGTGAGTCATCCTCTTCCATCTTACTCTGTCCTCACTCCAACTACCTCCATGCTCTCTGCATCCAACTCCTCTTTGGCCCCTATTTCCTGGCAGCAGCATTTCTAACATCCTTCCACCAATATACCCTCCATCCCTCCAGTGAACATGCTAACCTTATCTTCCCCTTCCAGTTCTGTCTCCTGTCTTTTTGTCAGTGCCTCTGTCTCCAAACCAAGCAGCATAGCTGGTCTCACTGCTCTCTTATAAATCTTTCATTCGACCTTTGCTGGCACCCTTTTGTCACAAACCTCTCCTGAATCCCTCCTGTGGTTACTCACCAACCGCTTAACAAAAAACAGACCAATGTAAAAATGAGCTCTGCACCTGCATTAAACTTACAAATTAAATAATTTAACCAAAGTAGTTGGCTAATAAAGAGAGACTAGAAGAATCACCACTGTAAATACAGTAAAATGTCAAGTGCTTGGCAATTCATCAGGTGAGAGGTACCTTGGACAGATTCTGGCCCAAGGTTAGGACAGTTTAGATTCATCATTTGACCTAATGGGCACAATTTATGACTCTAGGAGGTAAATGAAAATCCCAGAGAAACTCGTGGTTGCATAATGGGAGTCCACAGGCAAGATTTGAAGTGACATTCATAACACATACAGTATTTAAGCTCTAACAGATCATGCAAGATCTTACAATATATATATGAGATTCTACTAAATGTTATTTTCAAGGTTTAACCAAAACCGTTATAACTCTGTGTCATTTCTCATCATAAAATATGATCTTAGCATCTGGCTTGAAAGGCCGTTTACATGCCTTCAAGGGATGCTAGGCCTTTAATTAATCCAAGACTTGGACCAAAAAAAAGCAACTTTGACCCAAACTCAAATCAAGTCTTGTGACATTGCTCTACATTTCTAAAAACATTATGATAAATGTGTGTCGTAATCAAATTCAAAGGTGGTCCGACAATACATCAGAGGACATTGCCCCCCCCACACCACCACCACCAGGCTGGGCAGGAAAGTATTAAAACAACATCCATTGCTTCTGTACATACAGCTGTAGGAAAATTTACACACTAGCTGGATTTAGTCTGGTGCAAACCCATTTCATTGTCACATTTGATTATGGTGGCACTGTGCCGTGTCTGATCCTAGACGTAAAGCCTTGAGGGAGCAGAACAGTGAGCTTGTCTGACAGAGGCAGAGAGAGAAGGCTGGTAGGCTATAGGGAGGACCTGATTGTACTCCACAGAATGACATTATAGCAGCGTGGTTTCATGATAATAATAATCTTCCCAGCAGCTGTATAAACATTTAACTGACATCCACTCCCTGGGCACGCAGTATATATCTTTAACTTCTACTAGGGCCAGTCTGATGCAACTATTTAAATCTCCGCCCATCTTTCTCTCTTCCTTTTTTGTTTCTACTTGCGATACATGATCCATGTTAGAATTTGCTGTAAATGTCAAAGGAGATTTAATGTTTATGTCACATCAGACTTTGACCATTTAAATGAAAAGCACAACGTATTAGGGAAGTGATTTACAGTGCTCAGTGCTGCTTCAGTTGCTGTCTTTATACATACAGTTTGAAAAAGAATAAGAAAAAAAAAAGCATTCAAGAGACATCAATAAATTTAGACAAACCCTTGCTTTGGCCTCTCACAATGTAGACTATTTCCTTGTAACATTTGTCTTAATTCGTGGCAGTTTGTGTAAATATTTATGCCACTAAACTAACTGTTCTGTATACAGTAAGCTCCCCTATCTTCCCTGGAATGTGATTTAATTGGCGGTTTCCTCTGTTTATCCTGTTTCATACTGTTATAGGCAAGCTTACTGTAATGAATAATCAGGTAGACAAAATGCAGCCTTAAATTAAATGTCCTCCTTAAAGAAAATCAAATGAAGGTTAATACCTGTTTCATGCTGCCTGTCTGTAATTCACGTTCTCTCATCACATGCCAGTTTGCCATTATGTGTCATTTGTAATGCGATAAACAGACTCCAGATGGCTTGTGCTCTGTTGAATTTATGGAGAGCAACAGAAGCTATGGAGAGAGCTGCTGTTTTTCTTTTTTTAGTAACGTCACCTCAGATGAGCAGGCCAGCTTTTTTCAGCCTTTATACAATAAGACAACAAAATAAGGGCAATGATTAAATAGATTATGTAAATTGGAGATAAGTGTGTGTTCTGTCAGTTACAACAAGCGCAGGTGACTAAGTATACATTTTCTTCAGCCTTTTTGCATTAAAAGTAAAATTTGTCAAACTGTCTCACAGCAGATGAGAGCTGTTTTCCATGTTGCTAACACATCTTTGACATTGTGCAGCAGAACTGGCAATGCTAGCAAGGAAGAAGTTTCTAATCTCCCAATTCATCTCAACTCTTGCCTTGTCATTGCATGCTGTGCATTTTAGATCCACGTTGTGGAGTTTTGCCACAGCACCACAAACAGATGTGTGTGTGAAGGCTGGTTCTTTTCCAAAACACACTGAAACATATGCACGTCATATGAGACGTGAGCTGCAAAGTTACCTAAACACCTCTGTTATGATGATTATCTCACATCCGACAGTGATTTATCTGTGATTATTTGGCCTCTTTGCGTTTGGTGCAAGGGACAAGAAAAAGCCCACTCATTGGTTTATGCACGGATCACTTAGGAACACTGGGCCTCTTGTAAGCATGTCAAATCTTAGCCCAGAATGAAACATTGTATTTTTCTAACCTGGTTAAATAATCACATTACCTAAGACTCCATAAAGTGGAACAAACAGTAGCATATAACCTGAACTTTTCTTTATGTGCCTTGACTGACAGATTGGCTTTCATCAAAGAAGCAAGCAAAAGAAGTTATATGGTCATTCTGCTGTGCTAAGAACACTAAATTGATCCTCATATGTAGAACATCTGGTGAAAAGCAATTTCCACCCAAGTGTTTTAGTATTTCCTCCTAATTAATTTCACATGTACATGACAAGAAGTGAACAGTCTCCCAGAACCAAGGCACAAAAGCCAGCTTTGTTTCACCACCAGAAAAGTCATCTGTGGTTCCTAGTTGAAAACTGGCTGGCGCTTTAACACTTGAAATCAATGCTGAAAGCAGCACTTTGAGGGGGAAAAAGTCCCATCTTGCTCCCTAGTGACACAGTCAGCTTGAAGTTTTCTTTTTTCTTCAGTCAAGTGGTGACTTGTGAAAAAGGGAGGTCATGTTGGATAGAGTGGCATGAAGCAGGCAAAGGTGAGCGAGACCAGACCCTACACAGGATGTAGTAAAAATATGAGTGCTAAGCTGCCAAACCTAGCCATATTGCAAAAGTGGGTGCTAAAAGTGCTGTTATGAGCAGCTCTTAGTTTTGTCAATATGTTTCACAGCAACTTAAACAAAGCATAACATCCAAGCAGCGTAATCATCATTAAAACATAAACTGACAGATTTAGTCACATCTTTGACTTCTAACAAATATTTTTACAAGGTTGGCAAACAGAAGTAGACAGATTGATTAGTTATACATATTTTAATCTGTCATGATTGTACATTAAATGATTGCTTTTTGAGAGTTTTATGAAAATGTATTTAGTGCTTCATGAAATATTTTGTTAATAAAAAGAATTGCAGATGCACATATACACCTACCCACACATATTACTGCCTGCTGCCAAAAAGGGAGCAATAAAAAATTGATTTATGTATCATCCATTAGCTGTACCTTTCTAAAAGTAGGCATCAGACACATTAGTCAGCCTCTGTTGCCAACTATAAGAGCATTTCTTGCAAAGGATCTTGAAGGGGATTAGCCATTACGATCATGTAGTATATCTACTGTTTAATACAACTCTCTTTGAGGCTAGGCGCCTCATTTCATGAAGTGATTGTGAGGCTGCTGTGAGACATAACTCGTCTTGTTATTACTTGTTCAGATGACGAGTCGAAAGAGATCAGAGAACGTTGGTGTTGACAGATGAAAAGTTGGTTTGATCAGATTAATCATTAAAGTGAGAGATACGAGCATACTTCAGCATTGTTTTTAATCCAATCTTGATGGCGTTCATTCTGGAACCTCTGTTGTGCTAGGGTGTCTGGGACCACCTGGATGAATGTCACTTTTGTTTTCCTAAAACCACACATTTCCTACCTTTGCAACAGGTTCCCGCCCCCCACTCCCCCAAGATCCAAGAGTCTGCTTTTCATCTCTTTTAGCTCTTCATCTTGGGAGGAGATGTGATGCATGGCTACAGAAGAAATAAATAACTGTCCAGAGGTAGCTAGAGGAGGTCTCGTCTGTAAATAGGCGAACAAGAATGGGTGGTATTTACCCACACAGATGCAGATGGGAGATAGCAGCTGTTTAGAATTATTGTTTGAAGTTGAAGGGAGATGGTGTGTTCTGATTAGATCCCGGAGGAATGGTGACACTGTACAGTAGGTGTTTCTGCTGACGCAGGAACAGAAGTCCTTATCATTTCATTTTCTTTTTTATTGGTTTTATCCAGCTGTTGTGTTTTTTAGAATTAAAATCGATTTCTAATCCATATCGGTACTCAAGAAGCAGTTTAAACATGCTTGTCCTTTGATTTTTATACCGGCAGAAAAGTCACTTGTTTTCAATTTAGAAAACAATCCTTCAGTTCAGTAGTTGTGCATTTTTTGCATGATAATAGACTCAAGGATTTTTGTTATCTTTAAGAAAACTCTTACTCCTTTTGCATTTCCATGTCTGAATTGAAGAAGTCCTCTTTTCTGCTGGAGCTTCAAAGCAATCTTTCCTGGGCAGCAGAGTTACAGGCTCTATGTGGCACGGCTTATTTGTCAGAGAGTTTGGAGAGTGATTTGTTTCTCTCTGTTGTTTGAAAAAAGTGCTCGTGCGTGAGTCCTTGATCAGTCTTAAGTTACAGCCATGAGCCCCAGTATTACAACCTGATGACTGACAGGAAAAATGGGGTGATCGCTTTTTGCTGAGCTCTAACAAAAACACCAATAGGAAAGAGAGGGAAACAACAGATTAGACTACTGATCTCAATCTGCTCTCCTTCGGTTATTGGCAAATAATGGCCCTAAAAAGGAAGTCATTTAAAAAGAAGGCCTTTAATCAATTTTCCTTTGACGAGCAAAGCAGCATGAAAGGCTGTAGTGAGAGGAAAAGCTTGTGTCTGTAGCTCTAAACATTTTGGTGAGTGTGTGTGTGTGTGTGTGTGTGTGTGGGTGGGGGGGTATGAGAGATGAGTTCTAATTTGTGCTCTTATGGTGTCTAGGCATCTCCAAAGCACTTGATCACCACCACAGCAGGCCTTGATGCCATGTGTGAGTGTTAATGCTTCCAATGCTTCTTGGTGGTAAAAATCACATCGCCAGAATGACCACCAACTCTAAATGAAACACTACTCTCTTTTAAAAGGTTCCATTCAAAACCCTGTGGTTTTTTTAAAGGCACATAAGGTAGCAATTTCCCTCAAATATGGCTTTGCCCAATAACCGTTGAAGTAACTGACACCATGTCAGCGTGAATGCAAGAATTATCCAACTTATATGTGTGAAGCATTAGTTAGATTTAGAAAAGATTGTAAAACTGTAGATAATTATGTTCTGCTGTGAAATTATGGATTTAAGGCAGCTTTAGGAGGTGCACACTGATGCCTTCACTACAGTTCTTTTGCCACTTTTTGCTTTAGCCGGAGAAGAAAACTCTCTGTACGGAGTCACTACTTTTCTTCATTCCAAAGTATGCACAAATCTGTTTTAAGTTTGAGAGAGGAGGAACCCTTTAATTTAAACCCTGAAATGAAGTCATTCATTCTCTTCCAAACTGCACTGTGACCCATAAGGTTAGATAAACAAGTGTCCCTTGCATTACTGTCAAAAAGATCCAGCCCCTCGCTCTGCCATGATGTAAACTCCCACTATCCTGTTACCACGATGCTGGCTGCAAAGGATGGTGGAAAAGAAGGGATAAAATGTATTCATGTGTGCTTTTTTTTATACCATAGGAAAAAAAGTTAGTATCTGAGGCTGTTCTCAGTAAGGTGTCCTTCAAGGAGAGAAGCTGTCTTGTTCCAAAGTAGAAAACCAAGGCATGGAGAACAGGCCACAGTGCACTGAGCGCAGCAGCCCTGCTCAGATCTATTACCAACTTCAGCTTCAGCTCCAGCACAGCCAGGAATGTGAAGAATCCCACTGGGCTGGGGTTCTGGTGCAGGGGTCCAAACCTCACATTTCTGCTCATATTCATTTTTCCTTCTCTTTGAGTATTGTATTTGGATAGGTGATTGTAATGTAAAAGGAATTTAGAGTAACAGTTTGAAAAGCTGCGGACAAAGTTGAGATGTTGGTCAAATTATAGAAGGGTTCTGTTCTTTTACAGTCTGGATATTATATAAACCTTTATGATTTTAAATAAGAGTTTGAGATTATAAAAGGGGGGTAAATGAGGAGCAGTGGCAGCTTTGGGATGAGTAACAAATTGCACTATGTATCACTAATGTGACACTAATTGCTTCTTAGCCTGTCAAAGGACATGAGAGAGAAGAGACAGAGAAAAAGGAGGATGAGAAAAAAGTGACGAGGGGGAGTACCGGGCGCTGACTGAGGGCAGTAATGACTGCCAATGGAATGCCTACACCCATAATCCTTTCTGTCACCACTAACAGATCCTCTTGACCTCTGAACTTCTGATGTAAGAAAGAAAAAGAGAGGAAGTCACAGCTTAATGAATTTTCTCTGCGGTTATCTCTTGTTTAAGAGTGGTGGTGTTTTGTTTTTTTGGCCAGCAGACTGTTGATGACACACTCTGTGTTCAATAAGTAAAGCAGCGACAACGTGTTTGACCTGTTGTTTTTGATTGTTGCTCTGTGCTTGTGTTTGCTCCAATATGAAATGTTAAAGGACAAGGGTTTCTTAACAGAAGTTAGTGGGAAAACTGAGAAACAGTCCAGTTTTCACATAACATCTCCAGATATTTTGTGTGGTTATTTCTGCCCTGAGTTGGACTCTGCTGCTGTTTTCCTGCGGTTGGCCTGGCTAATCACTTACACATTACCCAAGTATCTGCAGGCCTGACAGTGGATCTGTGTGGATTTTGAAGTGTACTGTGATCTGTATGTCAACAGAAGGGCCAGGTCTGAAGACATGGGCCAGAGCTGTCAAAAATTTGTCATCGATTCCCTCTGCCTTGTCATCATCAGTCTTATCTGATTCCACTGTGTCGCTCGCCCCATACTCTCCTCCCTTGTTGGAATTGGAAACACAGACTTGCTGTGTTTAAGATACCCATTGATAGACCTCCAGAAGGGTTTTAAGTCGATTTGCTCACATTTATTTCTGTCCTCTATTCACCAACCTTTATTGGTATTTGTATACTATACTTCGTTACAATTTGGCATTTAAGTTTCATTTCCTAATCAATTTGAAATGGACTTTGAACAAAGAAGAGTTGCTTTGTCAATATGGTCTAAGATAAAGCAGGATAGAGGGAAACAGTGGATGATACAGACCATGCTCCTTTTGGCTGATAAATGTAAATAACCTCAAACGTATTACTTCTAACATCTAGTATTCTAAAACATGTTGCTGCCAAGTAGCATAATAGTGTTAGCTATATAACTTCACTGGCTCATTGACACAGAAAAAGATGGATGAAATGTCTTTGCTTCCTTCGGTTGTTCAAAATTGAAGCCACAAGATCTTTTTTTATTTACGAGAGCTGCCATGTTGCGCTTTTAGAGCCAGAGTCTGCAGACTACGGTTGTGGAGCTTTAAGTCATGCCTACTCACACCACACACAATCATGGTGTCACATGGCCTTTTTGTAAGCATGAAATGACTACTCACGATGAAAAATTTATATTTTAACTTATAGTAGCAAGGTAAAAAAATAATTAGGAGTTAACAACTGATATGATTTTCTGCAATGTATTTTTTTGTTTTTCCAAAGATCAATGTCCCGTATGTATCAATCTACGAGGAAGTGGCAGGGCTTTAAACTTGTATTGGAACCAGCCTATGGGGATGCTGATCCTGTTATGACTTCAGCTTCCAGGTTCCCAAGTAATTAATAAAAAGATATACTATATTTAATATATTTTATCCATCCATTTTCAGACTGTTAGTTGATTATCACTGGTCTACACTTCAGTGTCTTTATGCATTTATTTGGATGACTATGTCTGTTGATTTTGCATACTTTTTTATTGTTTGATTTTATATATGGCAGAGGAACCATGCACCATGGATGTTCCTGTGCATGCTTCCTGTGAGTGTGCTATCATGTTTTTGATCCTACTCTTTTCCTCCTACAGAGTCTGCTACAGTGACAAGTCACTTGACAAACATGCAATCACTGTAGTCACAGACAGCCTCTTTAGTTAAAGTAGAGTGCAGTGTGAATTATGGTTGAGATGGAAACCTTTGAATTATGGGTAAGCTCTAAAGTGCCTCTTGTCCAGGGAAAGAAGAAGAGAAGGAGGGATCTTTGCAGACTTTTGCCATAAAGGATCTTAGACAGAGACCGGACCTGGCTAACTGCAGCAGGACCAGAACAACAAAAGGCTAACCTAAACACCGACCAGCAGAACCGGAGAAACCCAGCCTGGTTAGGATATGACGGTGCATCTCACCACGAAACAGTGAAGGAGGTTTATGGCATGTAACCTCAATCCTTCATATGCTGAAGCCAGCATAGGTTTGGAAGACAGCATTGCAGGCATTCCTGCCTAATTGTACATTTGTCCTCTTTCAAAGGGAAGAAGTGTAAGGCCAAATACAAAGAATCTCGGGATAGGGTGATAGCGCCAGCGTCTTTAGCCTCCTGAGGGCTATTTAAAGGTACAGTAGGCTGTATTTTCCACCGCACATTGAGGCACCCACCCTTCCGCCTGGCTCCATATTGGAACCAGATGCTGCTTGATGCGAGGCCCAACTAATTTAAGTGGACAGGGCACATGGAAGCGACTCGCCCTGAATGCATACCACCCCCTGTTGGTTTTCATGTGATGAAAAATCTTTGCAATATGGTGGGGGAGGTCCTTTCAGTGTTGCACACATAAACCATACTTGTTCATAATAATACAGCATGAGCATCTGCTTTTGTACTTTGAGTAACTTTAAACATAGCCAAAAAAGATATAGCAAAGTTACACCACATGCACAGAAGCTCTGAGAACTAACGTTTTAAGAGACTTTTACTACAAGAAACACAACACAAAACAGTGAACTCCACATGAGGCAGTCATTAGATAGAGATATTGTTGGCTCTAAAGCTTTTGTTTTGCAATTTTCTACTAAAATCTATGTTACTGTTATCCATTTATATATGTAAGTGTTCAATTCTTTAAAAAAATAAAAACACCACCTACTAATTATCTCTTTTCATATGTTGAACAGTTGTGGGATTTGTATTAGGCTTGAAGGAAAATTTCAGTATTTTGAATAAATTAATGGCTCACTAATTGATTAATGGCTCTTTGAAAGACCTCAGTTTTGAGAAACAAAGTTTAATTTTAAACAAAATTAACGAGGTAATGGCTAACCTGAGCAGAGTTGCCGTCTTACAACCACTCCAGTCTCAAAACTTTAAAAAAGCATTATGTAAATGGTTTTTTTATAAACTTTTACTTTGCTGTTAGTTTTACATTATGTAGCTATTTACATAGAATAGTATGTTATTTTGCAAGTGCAAGTACTGACAATAGCAGCTACCAGTAGCACTTCTCATGCAGCCTAGACTGCTTTCTGTAGGAAAAACCAGAATATTTCTTCCAGACTAACTGTGTAATGTAAATCTGACAGTAGTCTAAAAGGTTGTAAAACCGAAATCATATAAACGTTTCAGAAATCTTTGGAGTTGAAGTTATTCTAAGATTCTTATTTAAGATTTGTAGCTTGTCTTTGTGCTCAGAATTAAATTCTACTCCATCCAACTGAGGCCATTTAAAAAGCTTTTTACATCAAATAATGTATCAATTTTTCATATATATTTTTCAGAGAACTTCACATCAAACATCTGACTGTTTGATTTCCTATTTCACCCAGTTGGAAACAATATGACCCCATCAACAAGTGATCATTATCCTGTAGGGAGACACTAGCACAGCACTAAGAATACAACCTTATCCTCCTATGAATTATAAAAGCTCTTTGCAACTCTAAGATTTATTTTAGCAGTCCTCTGTGTTTCTTGGTGTGTGCAGCATGTGCATTGTGTGCTTATATGTATGTGTGTGTCAAGATAAGAAATACAGTAGTTCTGCAGAGTATGTCCTTTGTTTAGAATGCTGACAGGTACCAGAGTCAAAGAGGGTGGAAGGAATTATGGCTGGGAAGCAAATTGAAACGTTGCAGGGCTTCAGCGCCAAAACCTCACTGATGGCTAATTGTTGTGTGACAAAGCTGCATGCAGCACTTTTGCTGGATCTTACTTAGGGTGAAATGAAAACACATTTCTTTCAATATTTATTATAATGAAATTTGAGTTGCTTTAAAAGCAACATAGCAATTGTTGAAAGAAAATTCAAACTGTTTCTATAATATCAGCCTTCTTGCCTGTTCTGGAACTTTCTCCTGTTTGTTCTACCGTATACACATTATGGTGATCAGTTAACAAAGTTGCCCTGAATAGACACTCATTTGTGCAAATCCCTTAGGATCATCTTGTTAACGAACACTAACTGTGAAGTGAAAACTTGCAGATCGGACAGGAAATTTCCTCTTTGATAGTATGTGTTTGTTTAGCTGGTCTCAGTTGACCCGCGTTGACCTGTCTTCTCAAGTTCAGCTCTCTGCAGCCAGAACTCTCCACACACCAACAGCCTTCCACCAACAAAGTTAACAAGCTTTTTGATAACGCAGATCTGGGTAATTCACTTACTGTTTCACTCATGTTATGCCGGGAAACTGTTTATAACAACGGTTTAAGTGTAGTGAAATGATTATATGTCTAAGGGGCATAATAATGAGGACTTAATCTGGATTTCAAAAGAGTTGAATATTCATAACAAATCATTTTGAATACATTGTATGGTAAATTAAAAGTATGTTGTTTTGATTGCATTGTTAAACTGTATAACCATGAATTTTACCTTCCTATGTCACAGTATATTACAGTATATTAGATAATCATGTGTTGAGTAAGAATTACCCTCCAGGTGAAGTATGTCTTGGTGTGGAAAATGTGATTATCTGAACAGGATTTCCATCCCAGCCCAATGTTGATTCTGAGATAAAGCTGGTAACCGCAGAATCCCAGGGTTGAGATTTAAGGTACTTTTCTGCTGATCCATCCACTGCAACAATGACACTCAAATGCAATCTTACATTAAGGAGCAGACAGAAACACAAAAGGGTTAAAGGGTTGAATTGTTATCAATGCGTAGGGGGTGGGGGAGGCACCCTTTGGGTGTGATTAGGTGTTGTTTTCACTGTCCCTCTGGTGTCCTTAAGCTTAGCTAGATGTCACAGCTATGGCAGGAATGCTTGAGTGAAGAGGCCAACATGGGGTCAGAGCAAGGATGTAAACATCAGCATTTTCTCTCTTAAAAGGATTTGGGCCCACTTGAAGAGAAAAAGCTCTACCACAGCACAAAGCTTGATCCTTAGCACCTGGCCCAAGGCACTCACCTATGGTCAGCTTACCTCCAATATAATCCTTATTTAAAACTGTTTCTGGGGCACAAAACTATCCTTAGAGCCAGCCTTTTAGTTTCAGTCCTAAGCTCCGAGTTGTTGCTGCAAGTCAGGATTGGGAGAAAAGCTTTTACTACAGATTGCTATCAGAGCAGATAGTAGTTTTACGCCCTCTCTGGAACTGTGCCATCGCAGGACATGGACAATGAGAGCGTTGTGCATTGCTGATTGGTAGAACTTCTCATAACAACAGACAAAATTGTAAAGTCACAATGGGAGGAGCAAGGGTCGGATAAATCCTGCTTTTCATTTAGATACAAATATGCCTTTTGTTTTGTCTTAGAGATCAGTGAATAACTGGACACCAGCATTATAACATAAAGGTAATCTTTAACTGAAAACAGTAAATGACCAGCGAGATTTAGATCTATAGGCAGTAGTGTAAGGAAAAAGACAAGATAGAAGAAAGGCCTTTTTTATAGTGACAGGCCTGCAGCCCCATCTACTGTCACACCACACAATAGAACTATGCCCAAAGGCACAGATATCTGGGATGAATCTCTCTCTAAATCAAAGCAAAACACGGCTGGGAGTCAAGTGGTTGGAAAGAGTGGTTGGCGGCTACATTTTTACATAAATTCTTTTCTTTTTTTATTTGCATTGTTTTTCATTGTAATATGAAAACTATATTTATATATATATATATATAGCTACGTTGTCTCTCCCTGTGTACTACTGTCTGGGTCTCTGCTTCCAATGTGTGACAATGGTTAGGTTAAACAGCAGGATTTGAACCACTTTTACAACACACACACACACACACACACACACACACACACACACACACACACACACACACACACACACACACACACAC
>JAVKLF010000060.1:12477036-12489645 GCA_034783495.1 Millerichthys robustus | reverse complement strand
ACACACACACACACACACACACACACACACACACACACACACACACACACACACACACACACACACACACACAGGCCACAGTTGAGTTCTGAGGTCAACATCACTGGACAGCTCAGATGAGGTGCTGACCTTTTACTCCCGTGCTGCGTGGGCAATTCTCCGCCTCATAAAATCCTGGTAGTTTGCCTCCACTGACGCTCGGCGGCTCCGGTGAATCATGAACATGTGAGAAAACTAAAAAGGCAAGCAGAACCACTCCTAGATGCTCCTGCATCACATCCTTTTCAGCTCTCTAATATATCCTTTGATCGTGTTTACACCGCAGTTGTTTATGTTTTTTTTTTATCTGTGCTGTATCCCTGGGCTGCTGTTCAGTGGCTTAGATTCACCCCCTGAACTCAAAAGTTAGGAAAGACAGTTTTCAAACTGGGGGAGTTTAAAATATGTAACTGCAGAGCTGTATTGGGAGAAGAAGCTGTTCCTCTATTTCTGTAAAACACTGCTGATGTTAAAACTGGACCATGCAGAGCGTTTGATCAGCAGAATCTATAAAGTTAAACTACACCGTGCCTCTGTGCAGCAGGGTTGCAGCCCCTTGCTAACAGACTGTTAAGTAGAAGGTTTGGGGTGTATTTTATAGGTTGTTCACATATTGTTTTGCTTCGTGTGTGTGTGTTTTTTTTGTATTCGCCCATTTTCAAAGCCATTTAGCTGCAGGTCTACCATGAAGGATGTAAAGCAGCTCAACTTGCATGCAAAAATAAATCAGTTTGAGTTCAATTGCAGGCCTGACATTCCTTCCATCCGAGATTTTTCAAGATGGGTTTGCGCTCATAGTATGTGTTGTTAAGAAGCCTCACCTACTACCACACCATATTTTCACTCAATATTTGTAAAACTGGCTGAGTTTAGTACTTTATGTTTGTTGAGGTCACATAGGAACCATCTTGAACAAAATTATTCCAAAAGACAATCAGTTATAGATGAATACCCAATGATTACTTTTTGAGCGATTCATTAAAAGTATGACATCATTAAAGTTCTATGTTGTAGATGTACAGTCAATAATTACTTAGAGTTTCACTAAAATCTGTCAAGAGGTTCATGAGATATTTTGCTAACAGACAGACATCGTCTGGCAATAAAGAACAAGATGTGTTTGTGTGAACTGTCTCCTCACATATTCAGACTTCGTCCTGAGGTTTCTCCATGCCTAAAACATGTGATTTCATTGATTTTTCAGGCTGCATGTGCACGTTTGGGCGTGCACGTGACTGTATGCGGATGATTAGGTTAGCCGTTTGCAGTAACCAGCTCCAGTGTGGTGACAACGATGGGGCTCCTTCGTCTAATGGGATCTGTGTTTCTGTCTGTGTAAGTTATGATGTGGCTAATGTTTAAAACATGCACTGCAGATGCAGCAAAACCCTCTTAAATAAATGACTACATCACCAGGAGACGGAGTCATCTTAGGATTAGTTTTACTGAAGGCACAAAGCTCTGTAGACTGTGACTCACTCAGGCTGAAAAACAAGGACAGAGTGCGTGTAATAACCAAAACACACAAAACAATATGAACACATATACTTAAAACAATAAAATGACTTGAAGTTGGCATTGCCCTATTACCACAAAGTATTCACAAACACACAGACAAAATCAAAGTAATTGCAACAAACACACGGAAATGGAACTATCTCTTGCTTGACACTTTTTGTTCCTGCTTCAGTAGCATTTGTTAAGCTCACACAAAAAACGTAATAAACTCGTAGATGTCACACTGTACAGCTCAGTATTGTAAGCTCTTACTAATTTGTGATGTCATCCTGGACTATGTCAGGTTTATAAGGTGCTGGCCTTTATGATTTCATGCCCCAACAGAACTGTGAACGCCACAAACATCCAACAAAGATTGGAGTCCAACAATAAAAAGAAAACAAACATCAGCATAAGTAATAAATTCCTGTGTTTATTATTAGGCTCATTTCTTTCTGGTTATTTTGTTCATTTTCTGAAATTATTAATAATAACAATATTGATAATACATTTTATTTGGAGGTACTTTTCTAATACTCAAGTAAAATGAAAAGACAATAGATACATATAAAACATCAAAATACTAAAATACTCAAAGCTATAAATACTAAATTAAAAGCAGCAACAGAAAAAGGCTACGAGAAATTACAATGAACTGTGTTAAGCAATTCTGAAGAGATGAGCTTTTAGTCTGACCCTAAAGAGAGGAACAGTATCCAAGTTTTGTATTTAAGCTGAAGGCTCTGCTTCCCATGGTGGTGAGGCGGGCGAAAGGAACATTAAGGTGGAGAGGGAGTGAGGGAGACAGAGTGGCAACGTAAAGAAAATCAAACAAAATATGGAGGGGCAAGATTATGAATGGCTTTAAATATGCACAGAATCGTTTTGAAATCAATGCAAAGTTTGACCAGTAACCAGTGAACCTTGTAAAGAATAGCTGCAGGAAAAGGTTCTGGTGATGATATGAGCAGGGTTCTGGATGGGTTGAAGTTTAGGAAAGGGTTTGTGAGGGAGACCAAAAAGAAGAGAACTGCAGCCGTGCATATGAGCGGGAACAAGATTGTGGACAAGTATAACAGTAGCTTGAGGCGTAGGGGAGGGGCAGAGCCGATTAATGCTGCGAAGGTGCAAAACTGCAGATCGTTTGATGGCGTTGATGTGGTCCTGAAATGATGGAGTGCTGTTGAGGATGACTCCCAAACTATTAATCTGACTCTTCGACTCAGAGTTCTTGTGTTTAGTTCTGTTATTTATGTTTTCATTTGATTTGTCTTTGTGCTCTGTGCCACCAGCCACTTCTATTTCAGTCAGGACTTTTCCTGTCAGTCTGCCATCCATCTATACCTGTTCCCTAGTTCATCAGTCGCAGCTGCAGCCACTGCACCCATCAGTCTCATTTCTTTTTAGTCCCTCAGTTCACCTCACACATTAGTCTGACGCTGTGCTTCCATGCAATGTCCGGTTCTCCTCATGCCTCATTTAATCATTTATCCTACTTTTATAAATGTTTTTGCTTCCACATCACTTTTTATTGTTTTTTAATTTAATTTATTTGTTAAAACAGAAGTTTGTTTGTTTTTTAGCCACCACAGTAGAAAAATATGTTTTGTTTTCAGTTCCCATGTGTCAGTTGGCACTCCTGGGTTCAAAATCATCTAAAACGTTGACAGAATAAGGAAAAAGAGACCGCTAAGAATGGGGGAAAAAATTTATTGTGACATGTTGGGTTTTTGGAGAGATGAATCAGCTGTAAAGCAGACAGACTCGTGGTGCTGTCCTCCTTCTGCAGCCGTGATCTGTAGCCTGACATTTCAGAAACATTTACTGTTCAAAATTCTAAAATTAAGCATATATAAAGATTTTAGACAATTTTAACAGTATTTCTAGGATTAGATGTTACATTTATTGATTTGATTTCAAACTAGCTGCATTAGTTTGTGGACTGAGATGAAGAACAACTGGAATAATATATCATTTAACTTATTAATTAGGTGTTCACAGGGAAAAAGCCAGTTGCTAAGATAAAGATTCTACATAAAAAATTTACATAGGGTGCTTTGTTTACTGTACTGTTTTTTTTATTCATTTATTCTTTCTTTTTTATACTTATCCTTAGACTCTGTATGCTTCTAAAACTGAATATCAATTTTTCTTTCTGAAAATTGAATGGACTGAAATTTAATCAGACTCTTAATTTGTCACAAAAATATTTTCTTTTAAGAAACCCATAAATTTATTTTGAGTACGGTAGTCACAAAAGCATCACTTTGTCAAATTATTAAAGTTTTCTTTTATTACAAATTGCTGCAAAGTGCACAGCCTGGCTGGATCCACAAAAGCGTATCCATCCTATTTTATTTTCTCTTTGATGTTTTCACTCGAACGTCTTGCAGGACTTGGTACGTTTCTAGAAGAGGAGATGTTGCAAATCTGCTTTACATTTAGGTCAAACGTTTGGCGCCATCATCAAGGAGAATTCCCTCAGCATCCCACTTGTGCATTTGTAGAAAATAGGTTTCCTGTAGATTTATAAAATAAATCATCTTTCTGTCATTTCACACATTTTAATTTTCAAGAAATAAATACTGAAAGTAAAACAGAGGCAAAACTGAAATGAAATCTCCTTGATAAATCTGGCTCTTCAGATCTGTCATTGAGTTGGCGTATGTGTAGGTAGTGAGGTCAATCAATCATTCATGTTGACATTTTCTTTGATCCGATGTCCCTCTGTGTATATTTAGCAGCACAAATGACATCCAGTTACCTACTTGGATTCAGTTTTATGCTTTTGAAAATGTGTAGACCAGCAACACTGCTGCTGAGCTGGCATAAGTGTGTGTCTGTGTGAGCTTAGACTAGTCCTGTGCTGTAGCAGTGATGACCCGAGGTGTTTCTATCTTCCCTTCGCCAATCTGAACCGCTCCCTTGTGCCCAACAGAGCGTGTCACACTTGCAGCACACGCATGGCGACAGGTGTGAGGGGGAGCTTGTGACAAACTAATGCAGGCAGGAAAAAGTCTGCGTTTCCTCAGGCAGCAGCTTCACCTGAAGTGTCTGAGCAGAGTCCACACACTGACACACCGCAGCTGCTAACCAGCGCCGCAAATCCCTCATGAAGCATAATACCGCTTTGCAAAAATACACAGATGCATGGCAAATATTCACGCTGTTGCAGTCTGGAAGTAGTCGATGTTTAACTGTCCGTTTTGTGTCTAAAAAAAGGAAATGTCTTTTTTCCTGGAACACAGATCACCCACTTCCTCTCAACCACACGTCATCATCACAAATCCGATCCCACCCTCGGCACTCTGCCTGGTTTGCTCTAAATCTCCAGTCTTGTAACTGGGACCTCAGGCATGTCTCTATAGCTCTTAAAATGCACCAGTACAAATGATGTTTTACTCACATGGTTGTGTTCCTTTGCTTCTTTCAGGTCAAGGCGTTGTGTCTTATTTTCGTTTGTGTTCTCCTGTTGTTACGCTCTCATTCAGTAGGGCTCACCTGCACAGCATCACATTGTTTTTCATTACAGCTTTTCTTAAAATGCCATAAGGTTCCCTTCACTGACTGCATACAAGGAGATAAGCTGCACACTCAGTTAATGGCTTCAAGCAAAATCAAAACAGTATGAAGTTATATTAATATTCAAATGTAGGTGTTTTAGTAAATTAAATATGCATCTTGCTGTCATCCTGTCAGTTTCCAGAAGCCTTTCATCTTTGGCAGTCGACTAAAGTACTTCTCAATGAGGGCTTTGGTATTGTATACTTAAGCAAACAGCAAGTGGTTTTTAAACTTTGACATACAGCTGGTGGCTCTCGGCATACACAAGTGGACATTAGTAGATTTCTATTCAACACAGAATGTAAGCTTATTTATTAGCAGTCAAGCCCAGGAGAAATTAAACCCTTGATTGATGCACACCACCAAATATGTCTTACTTTAGCCACAAGTGGTGTTTAAATGAAGATTCACACTAAGCCACGTAAAAGCAGAAATGCAGGTGGATTTGAAGGCTGTTCTCAGAAAAAGATTTAAAGAAAAGCTCCTGCATGAAAAGGTCCAGAGTGACAAAAACGGGGGACACTAAGCTGCACGACTTGATTAGAGGGCTTGAGGGGCGTGTAGAGGACAGTTATCTGCATGGCATGGGACACAATACTCTTTTTTTTTTTTTTGATTGGTTAAATTACTCAAAGCTTATTTTCTTTCCCAACAAAAATCCTTTACAGAGCTTTTTGTTGTGTTAATTAAGCTAGAGCAACCGTTTTGTATGCAGCTTGCATGGTAAGCCACAAAGGAGAAAGGGAGAGCATTGTGATTTTATTCGCTTGCACCCAAGAGGCGTTCTAGTTTGTATTTGGAATTTGCACCAAAGATTAGGCTCCTAAAGGTGTCTTTGCTAAAATGAGTTTGGTTTAGTTTTCCCTAGATAATTACCTCGACAGAATAAAAATACTTTAGAGCATCTTTTTTGTTTGAGCTGGAGTTTTGCCAGAACCCACTGTTTTGTTACAACAGAGGAGTGATTTCTTAAAACAATGTGCTGAATTCATTGGATGATGAATGTCGGAAAACAATTCAGTCTGCAGGTGCTTTACTAAAGGTGGAGACGGTCTGTTCTCGTGAACTTGTTGCTTTAGTCTTTTCATTTCACTCTTCATATTCTCTGTGTCGTCGAGTAGATCTTTCATTGATCAGACAAATCAGCTGTCAAATACCTTGAAATGCTAATAGGTCTTGTTTCAGGTCGTTGTTCTTAAAGGCAAAATCTTGTGAGACAGCGCAGAGCTGTTTCTCACTTCCTTGAAAAAGAAACATTCCATGTCCTTTCTCATGGCCTGTTTTGCATAATTTAATTCTTCCTTGAAGTTTTGTTTAGGCAGTTGGTTTAATGCAGCTTTGAGTGATTTTTATTCCCTACAGTGTATTATTGCAGGTCTGAAGACCACAATCATGAAAATCATCTAAAGGCTTTAACCTATGATGCACTTTGTGTCTGTGCTTTGCCCTTCAGGATGCGAAGCTACGTGAGACGCTTGACGTCAGCACGCCAGCAGGGAAGCTGGAGAACAGGTTGCTGACGGTGGTGAGTGGCACAGACATGGTCAACATCGCCTACCTGAACTTCATGGCCTTTCAGGAGGAGACTGCCAAGGTGAAAACTGACAGCCACCAGTAACATTTCTTTTATTTATTTTTTTATCAGAATCTAGCCCTTTTCTATGTTGTTGGGCTGTTGTTTGTTTTAATGCAGTCCTGTGTGGTTGGGTTTTTTTCTGGCAGGAATGGGCAGAAGAACTATTCAAGCTGGCGTCTAACCTCCTGGCACAAAACATGTCCCGAGAGGCTTGCCTGGAGAAAGCGTATGTTACCCTTATACACAGAAATACAGGCACATGCACATAGAAAATCATTTTCTTTGAGAAGAATCTAAAAGCTAGCAATTCTTTTTGACAAAAGTGGCGGTTTTAAGTTCGCGTCCCAGCAAACATCCACTGCAGTAAGTGAGGTACACATCTTAAGTTCCAGCCTTACCTGAATTACCTCTACCTTGCCAGGAAGACCATTTCGCAATCAGTTATCCTCATGCCACCTCTTGTTTTGTGGATTAATTGTGTCAAACAGTTTATCACATCATCATCGTCTCACTGAGGCGCACACACACTAGTCCACATCTGATTTATCGGCATAGCGAGAGACTAAATGATGCTCACGCAGTGAGCTTAAAAATGAATGTGAGATATTGTTTTTAGAGAATACCTGGGGCTGCGCATGGTGACATCTCCCAGCTGTCTAATGCTTATCAGCGAATAGAAGCCATTAACTCGCACCCCTGAGGAGTCTAATTGACTTATGAGACAATAAAAGTGGCCATCGACCGCATAGCACTAGGAGAGTTGTATAAAATTGAAGCGAGCAGGTTTTTGCGGTCACGTCGGTTGCTCACAGCAGTAGCTGTTGTGCACTGCTTCCTTACAAATAAGCCAATACTCCTTCCTACCACTTCTGCAGCTTGTTGAGGCTTTATTTTTTTGAAATGATGATTATGTTTCTCCACATGTGGCCAACTCTGTCTAGCTCTTAAGTTCTGTAGCTGTTTTTTCGAGGGGGCTGGGGAGAACAGCCATCTTAGCAGCAACAGGAAGATGTTTTCTAATGGTTGTTCAAAACAAGATGTTCTTTTGAGGCATGCGTGTGAAATAAAGTGACTCTATCTGGTCAAATCACACTGACTAGTTAAACACTGCTATTCTGGGTTAAACAACATGATTTGTAAGAGAAGTTTATTTTTTGTTTAGCTGTTTTGACAAGTTCATTCTGGGGTCAACTACATACACTTCACTAAAAGATTCTTGAGACTAAAACAAATAACAACAGAAAATATTCTGCAACCTTTTTTTTACAATGAAGGGCTTGAATGACTTTGCCTGTAAAAGGCACCCTGCCCCCTGTAGTGGACACTGTGATGGATACTAATTATTAGCCAGCAGCCACTTAAAGCCCAGCCTGTAACGATAGCTCCTGTTGCAGCTAAGCTATTTATAGCCCAGGTTGCTCCACCCGCGTTGTTACTGCTACTGCATGGCTCTGCTCTGCCAATGCTTGAGACTTCCAGGGATTAACCATAAGTCTAACCTGGCATATAAATATAGACAGACATTCATGCTATGCAGAAAGAGACACTGGGAAATGTGCAGATCGAAGTCGCACGGCCATATGGTTTTTGCCCACATCAACACAATCAATGCTTAGAAGTCACATATTTAAGCAAGCACGTGTTCAAAGAGAATATATCAGGGCAGGAATATGGCACTAAACTGCTTATACCATGTTTAAAACATGTTCTCTGTTTAGATACACTCGGCTGAAGCTGCAGCTCAACCCTGAGGGACGAATTCCTGTCAAGAAGTAAGTCTGTCTGACTCGCCCTTCTCTCCCCTGCTACCTTTCCACTCTTTTGATCAACACAAACTGCAGCTTACTCTGCCTTTTCCCATTACTCTGGACATTTGTGCGCTTCAGCATGTACCCAGGCTCTCTTTGTATGTGCACATGGTTTGCACAAGTTTGTGTACATGCATTTTCAGAGTGCACCTCAGTTCAAATAGTCACGTGTGTAAGAATTTTCCTTTGTGTCTTTCAGTTTAGTTAATATCACTTTCATTTCTCTTCGCCGTCAGCTCCTTGAAAATCCCATCCTTTCTATCTCCATTACTCAAGTTGAGCTTTCAGGCAGCAACATTGAACTCCTGTGATAACCTCCCTCAGAGCCACACAAGGAAGCGGAGGGTGTCAAAACACAGAGGCAGAGACGTGCTCCTCGCCGTTTAGGGAATTAACCTCCTTGCTGGGAGGACATGTCTGCTTGACTAATGTCAGCTTGACAGTGCTCTCCCACGAAGCGTACAGTCTTTACTCATAGATCTGCACAGATGCGCCTCAGCAAATAATTAAAAGGGGCTATGACAAACGAAAACAGACCTAAACAATCACATAGCGGCCGTAACAAACCAGAGTTCCCTGTAACAAATCATATTTATTGTCTATAAACACAAGAATAAAACAGAAGACAGGAGTTCAGCCACACAGATGGCACAACATTTTATTCTGTCAGAGAATTCTGACATGTACTGCAACGAAGCTAAATGAACCAGGAAGATAATGAAATGATTAAATCTGATTTTTCTTCCATTGTTTACATGCATGTATTACAGAAAACCATCATACCTGCACATCTTTTGTTTGTTTTGGATCTGCAGCTGATGAAATAAGATTTCTTTGTTACAAGAAGACACGAACAATAATACTAATAATGGCACTGATGGAAGAAACAACAACATTGTGAATGAGGTTCTATATGTTTATATTTGTACTCCAGCCTTGTAAAGCTTTACCATCATTAATATTTCATGAACATGTTGATTTGGTGTGGATGTTTGGGATTTAGTTACTTTTCCACCTGCTTATTATTCTACTTTCCTGCCAAAATTTTAGTAAGTGTTTTTGTCAGTCGCCATCGTAGGTCTGTTTGTGTGTGTATTTTTAGGTCTGTCAGGTTATCAAAATAATCAGTAGACAGATTTTATAGAAACATTTAAAAATCAATCATTAAATGTACATGTACAACTGATTACCTTTTGGAGTACAGCTGCCAAGGCTAATCAACATTAGCCCAAACAAAAATATGTATACCTCGGCCTTTTTTGCAAATCTTTCTTTAAGATTTAGTGTGGTAGCATCTGACAGCTCATACCGAGTTCTGCATATTACACATCTGTGGTCAAAACATCGCATTCACTTTTAGAGTCAACGCTTTCTGTCTGTTAGCAAAATATCTCACGGTTAACTTATGAAGTCAACCCGATTATAGATCACTCACTACAACTAATCGGCCTTAACAAGCACATAAATGGCTTGAACACAGTCAGTTTTTAAAAAAATATGCAGCCTATTTTTGGTACAGTAATAGCCGAGAGCCATCCTCAACACATACTCTGAACAGTAAGATAGATTTTGCACAAAAGGTTTGACAAAATGGTTACAACGCTCATAAGATCACAAGATTATCTTAGTCTAAATTCTGGCAATTATTTAAGGCAGCAGCTGGTGTGCTTTAAACAAGGCTTGGCTTTGTATCATAATAAATGTTAACATTTCAAACAAAGTTTACTAAAAAAGCTGTATTTTTACCAGAATTCTTGAGTTTATTTTAATACTGTTGGATGGCATTAATGTATGCAGGCTGTGCCTTCTTTTACTTCCTCTTCCTCTCATATTCTTCTACATCTTCATCTGCAGTCTTTACACTGCTTCTTCCTTTTCCACACAGGCTATATGTGTGTCCTACTTTCGTCTTACAGTTTGTAGACTCTCGCTGGAGTTTGCTTTCGTGACAAGTTTTTTCTTTCTGTCCCTTCAATAGAAAAAGTTTGTCCTCAGAGGAAAACAGAAGGCTCAGATGATCAGAGATGAAAATTTCTCTGTCAGCATCTCCTGTTTTCACTCATAGGACATATGTGTCTTTTTTTGTAACTTTATAGTATCTTCAGGGTGTTCTCAGCAGACAGGAAACGAGTGGAGACAGCGTTGGAAAACTGCAACCTCCCTTCTGGCAGAGTAAGACAAGAAATTCCCAAAGCTCCCTGTTTTGTTCATACACACACACACACACACACACACATATATATATTTTTTTTTCGGACCATAGCGTGCACCGGATTATAAGGCGCAATATCCATAAACGGGTCTATTTTCATACATAAAGCTCCTCCTAAAGGCACATTAGGCGAAACAAAACAGTCAGATAAATCAAACTTTGTTTAACTGCTGTAATTCACAACAACTCTCAACGTTGTTCATAAAATACAAAACAATACACTCACATTTTCTGTTCATAACTCTTCCATAAATCCATCAGAGTTTTCCTCCTCAGTGTCCGAGTTAAACAGCTAGGCCATTACTATGGGGTTCCACCAGGGACATAAACAGAACTACCTGCAGTATACACATATGAGATGAAACTCTTCCATATATTTTACTGAAAACCTTGCACAAACACTAGTGAAATCTTTTGTGGATTTCAGCGGAAACGGAAGGCACTTTTTTAACCTTTTGCCACTGTGGGGATCGTTTGTTTTACATGCCTACTCTAAATTACTGTAACTTCTCAACGGTTTGTGCAATCTGAAAAATTCAAACGGTTTCTGAAAGCTAAGAAGATGCACTTTTCAGCCAGTTTCATGGAGGACCGATCCTGTCATAACTGGAAATAAAAGCAGAAATATATATACTGTATGTCCTTTTTCTATTTCTTCAGACATGCGTTTTCATCAAGTAATGTAAATATTTCCTTTTGTCTTTTCTTTATAAAAGCCTTTATTATTTTTACATTTCCTCGTCTCTTCTTTTTCTGTCTCTATTGCTCTTTCATGTATTTCTCCTTCGTGTATTTCAAATTTGTCTTTTTCCGTAAATGCAAATGAGGAGGGCTGCCTTCTCGCTTCAGCTCCTCTCCTATTGGTCAACAAACAGGAAGTATCATGGTGCAACAGATCTGCACGTGGATACTTCCTGTTTGTTGACCAATAGGAGAGGTGCTGAAGCGAGAAGGCAGCCCTCCTCATTTGCATAATGAAGCAGAAAAGCATACGGAACAACAGGTTTTCAGTAGGTTGTATGAAAGGTAAATGTTTTCACTTATTTATGATCACATGATTACATTATAATTATAGTCTCCCTGTATTTCCTATGTCTGTAAATCTGCTTCCACACGTGTCCCTCTTCTCTATCTCATCCTTTCTGTCTTATCTCGGTCTGCAAGCTCTTTAATCTTCTCCACCCATCCATCAGCCAGTCCTCTCACCATTTAGCCCATTATCTATCCTCCTGAAGCCACAACTGATTGCCGCTTCGCTCATTTGTTCGGAGTCATACTTTCTGCATGTCTGCATGACTTCCCTCTCAGAACTGATTTAGTCGTGGTTGTAACACAACAAACCGACCCGCGGGGAGCAAAAAAGCTGACAAAAGCTGCTTTATAGCTACCTTTTTATAGATTTCACTCGAGAGAAGCTGCCTCCTCGTGCAAAGACGTGCAAACAGTCCCTCAGCACCATCTCTGCATTCTAACAAAACAGCAGCAAGCAATTTGCATCCCTGGAAGTGGCGAAAGGCTGTTTAATGAAGTTCCAAACACATGCTGAAACATATGGGCACACAGGAGAGCGGACACAGCGAAGCTCTAATAAATGGCTTCTGAATACAAACAGAGGAAATGCACAGAAAAACAAACATACAGAGAGAGGGGTGGGGGGTGGGGGGGTGGGGTGGGGGGTTGCAGCGAACAGGCTAAACATAATTAGCACAAGGAAGGACGACAGGAGAAAAAAACATGTTGCTGTATGAAGGTCTAGTGGGATTTGTTGTTGTTTCATTGCACAAGTAATTACAGCTAAATGGTATTGCTGTTAATCCCTCAAACACACACACACAAACACACACACATTCTTTCTCTCAGTGCATCCACAACATGGTTCTCACCAGGGTCCTCTGAAGGATCAGTGAGTGTCA
>JAVKLF010000060.1:12439021-12451120 GCA_034783495.1 Millerichthys robustus | reverse complement strand
CTGTCTGTCTGTCTGTCTGTCTGTCTGTCTGTCTGTCTGTCTGTCTGTCTGTCTGTCTGTCTGTCTGTCTGTCTCACCTACCACCACACCAAATTTTAGCTCATTGTCTGTTAAAATGACTGAATTGTAGCCATTTTGGTGTTTTTTATGGTCAGTCGGCTGGGACCGCCATGTTTAATCTGGTTTATTTGAAAAATAATATCTCTTAATTACTTTCTGAGATTTTTTAAAAATGTATCCTTTTGTTCACAAGATGTTCTGCTAACAGCAAATTCCACACATGGTGAAACAGGAAAAAGTCTCATCACCTTCGCTCATTCCACATGGTCACAAATCAGGGAACAACATAACAATAAAAGTTTTGTTTTTATTATTTTATTTACATATATTGATATGTTTATCCCCAGGTTGTTCTGCCTACACTGGCCTCACTGAGAATAGCTGTGTTTGAAGAAGGAGGGAAGTTTATTGGCCACCGCATCATTCCTGTCTCAGCCATCCGTCCAGGTAATCACATTTCCTCCTTCTGCAGATCAGTGTAAAGAATAGCTGAAAGGCTGCTGGAAAAATATTGACCTATGAATATTAGATCTGAAAGTGTGTCATTCAGGACTTCATGCTATTAAGTAAACTTTGGTGTTTGGTCCCAGCAGCATTGTGTACCTGTTTATTGATTTGGGCTGCATGTAAAGCCAGCAGTTTTTTAAAATCTGGGTTTTAAAATAGACAGTGATTTAAAACTAGATTGCCAGATTAGAGCAGTGGATAGGTCCAGATTTTATTATCCAGCAAAGCTAAAACCTTTTAAATATAGTAGTATTTAATTATTCAAAATGTTGTTTCTGCCCTAGTAGACTTTGAATGTGTCTACAACCCTGCAGGTTATCATTACATCAGTTTGAGGAACGAGAAGAACCAGTCTCTGATCCTTCCTGCCCTGTTTGTCTACATTGACGTGAAGGATTATGTCCCTGACACGTTTGCAGGTTAGTCGTCACCATCTCCGTCACAGAAATGAAATGAGGCTGTAGCTCTTTGATCAGTGGTGGAAAAAAATACATTTCTTTCTCGCTCCTCAGATGTCATTGAAGCCTTGTCCAATCCCATCCGCTACGTCAACCTGATGGAGCAAAGAGCCAATCAACTGGCAGCGCTTACTTTAGAGGAGGGAGGCGAGGAGGAGGGGGACAAAGAGGTGTGTGAAAATTTAGAACAATTTCTCCATTATACGTTGTCTCACATGTTGTCAGCTTTGTTTTTGTATGTAAAAGGTCAATTTTTGAGGAGGTGTCAACTTTTATTATCATTTGTTTATCATTTAATGAGATATGTTAGAGGAAAATGTTTTTTAATAGCTGTGGGATTTAATGGAAAGTAAATCAGAAAAGCCTTTAAAACAGGCAGCTAGCCAACCCAACACACTGTAAATCAATCATCAATTAGACCGATCTGCTGACAAACTATTGAAAGCTGTGAGAGAGATGTTTCAAACAGCATTTTTGTTGCTATTCCCATTTATGGTGCTAAATGAGAAATGAAAAATGCATTTGTTTATCGTCTTCTACTTTAGATTACCGTACCTTAATTGTAGGCACACCTGTCAGTCCCCATGATGGATCAGATATGCTTGAAGTCCATCCATTCCAAACTTTAAAGTGAAGTTGGATTGTTGGTAGTTTTTATGTCTCCCAGACAAAACCGTCAGTATGTTGAGGTGGTATGGAGGAGATCACAGTTCGTGACAAAAGAGATGAAATCTGAGAAAAGATGTAAGAATTTCTAAGAATGAAATGGAGAAAAACAGGCGTGGCCAGACTGGAGCGTCTGGGATAATTAGTAGAGTAGCCTGCAGAGAACAGCTGTCCCATCAGGGTCCTTTTTATCTCCCAGCTGACATGATTACCCACGAGGATTGCTTGTTTCATGCTGTGTCCATGGCAACAGTGACCAAAAGAGGCAGAGCGTGGAAAGGCAGGTCTTAGTGTGGGGGAGATAAATGTGGAGAGAAAAAGAAAGACTAAGACTTGGCTAGACCGATTCACGCTAATGTTTGACAGATAAGAGCGTGTGAGCCAACAGGAAATTGAGGTCCGCTGAGCCTCGCCACAGGAAGTCATGCTCAGAGTTGGTTACCAAAGTTATGCCTACAAACTGTCCTGCAGGACACTGGGACAAGTGAGTTTGGAGATTAGATGCAACAGCTGAAAAAGCTAGAAGAATAAAGAAAGAAGTGTTTTTTTATCTAAACTAATTACAAAAATCCTACTTTAATAACATTTACTGTTACTTGTGCAAAATGGTGAGTTTGTTTTTGCTGCAGCCAATTATTGTCTTTGTTAAATAGATTTTTTTGTTGTGAGCAGGTGGAGGCAGGATGTGATGCACCTTCTGAATCTAAAGTGGACTCGAGGGTAACGTTGCCTGCAGAGAACGGAGTGAACCACACATCCATTATTGCCCCAAAACCTCCTTCACTGGTGGGCCACCAGCCTCAGACCGCAGGTACCCAGTCACAATCTATCAGCCAAAACATCAGGAAGTGAAGGACTAACATTTTCTAAAACAATATCAGAAAAAACAGAAAACTAAAGAATACTAACAAAAATAGTCTATTCTCTTTTGTTTAAAACTATGATGTTTTATCCATTTGAGCAAATCCTATAAAAAAAATGTACGAGATCTGTTAGCTAGTATCACATCAAATCTTAGTTCATTATCTGTATAACTTTCCCAACCTATTTTCTTTAAAGCCCCTCTTTCTTGCTTCCAAGTCAAGCTGCGCCCTGTTTTCTTTGGTTGATTAGCTGCTGCGGGCACCTTGAATTGAAATGACACCAAAAGTTAATTAGTTATAGACTTACATCCAGTGATTACTTACTGTGAGTTCTATTAAAATATGTCTAGTAGTTATGGAGATATTTTGCTAACAGAAAAACGTGTATAAACACAGACAGGCGATTACATGGTATAAAGCAAATAATTAACAGCTTGAGTAATAAAATGGCTTTATGATGTTTTTAAAAAAAGTAAATCATCAAACAGAAAAGTTTTTTATTATCAACATGTTAATAAATTGTTGTTTTTGGTAGAAATGTATCATTTTTGTTTTGGGTTTCAGGTTCTTTGAAACCATCAGTGAAGACTGAAGACATCATTCATAGTGTTCTCACTGGTAGGAAGTTGATCTCAACTTTTTATTTTATTCTGTCATTTCTGAGAAAGAAATCAACATTCTGAATAATTAATAATTTCCCTGCCGTTTCCCACCCTGCATCTGCAGAACTCGAGGCTCAGACGGTCGAGGAGTTAAAGCAACAGAAGGGATTTGTGCGGGAGCAGCGAAAGCAGTACAAGGAGATGAAGGATTTGGTCAGGAAGCACCATCGCAAAACCAGCGAGCTGATCAAGGAGCAAACGGCCCGTGTGTCTGAGCTGCAGAGCCAGCACCAGCGCCGCCGCTCGGCCCTGCAGAAGAGCCACAAACGTGATGGTAAGAAAAGGTAGGTAACCCTCCTGCTCCTCCGCTGCTCAGAGCCTTAAAGGGAATCCACTCAGAGCAAGTTTCTTATGACAAGTTTGTTAAATGTTGTAGAATGTGTCTGTGGTAATAAAACCCGGTTAAGCTTCTCTAAATTGAGAGCGTATTGAAAAAAGAAAAAGTTTATCATCAGCTGGAGAGAAAAGTTTGTTGATCAATGATTTTTCAATCCTACCAGCTGAAATTAATCCAAAATCGCACTCTGTATGGAGTTTAAGTTTAAGAAGCAGCTAAAACTTTGAAACACCTTTAGAGGCAAAAACGAACTAAAAAGTATTTGACTCTGGTGACACACAGAGTGCCTTCACAGCCCTAATAAATACTAAAATTAGAGAGTTTGCTTCTGTTGAATTTTTTTTTACGTTGTTGTTTTTTTTCAGGTTTTAAAAAACAAGGAAAGGAGAGTATAGAAAAACTTTTTTTGTAATTTAAAGGCTCAAATAGCAGAGTACTTCTCAGATTTATTGTATACAAAATACGGATATAATGCATTTTGCAAAAGGTTTGAAACCAGCTCTGTTTTGTTAGAAAAAATCAAGCGGTGGTGCAGCTTCGTAGTTTTCAAAACTCATACAAAAACATTTTGACCAACTTTTAAACGCCGTGTACCACATAAAATCTGCTCGAGGTCAGTGAGCACAACCAAAATGCATAGATAAGGTGCAGTGACGATAAAAAAAACAAACAAAAAAAAAACACTTTTACGTGCGCCTTATAGTCCAAAAAATATGGTAGTCAAGAAATGATTGAAACTTTCTGATGTTTATCCTCCTAGTTGTAATTTACAGCATTATTCCTGTCACCATGTTATTGCAAAAACAAAAATTAGGGCAAACATGAACATTTTAGCAGGAATCCTAGTTTGTGAGCGTTTTCGTTCATTTGTTTTTGTGCTGGCTGTGTTTGTGTGTTCGTCACCAGTCGGTCCGACCACTCCCTGTCCACTCTGGACCAGGACCTGTTTGAACTGGACCAGGAGTGTAGCCAGAAGCTGTCAGAGCTGAAGGAGCAGCAGCAGCAACAGCTCCTCGCACTCCGACAAGAACAATACTACAGCGAAAAGTACCTAAAGCGAGAACACATAAAGCAGGTACTCACATAGAAAATACACAAAACTGCAGCTCTCCTTGTTTCTGTTTGTTTGAATGTTTTACTCAAGTTAAAATACTTTAGAAGCTCAGAAACCTTTGAATAGTGAAACGTAGTGTTTACAAGTAAAATATGTTTTTTTTATTATACTGTGAAGTGATTTCAAATTTCCAGCAGGTATATTTAACATTTTACCCCCTTCATTCAGCTTTTGTAAGGTTATGGAAAAAATATAAAAGGCCCAGCATTCCCTAAATAAACGTATATCACCCGCCACCTTTTTGCTAAAAATATACTAAGAAAACCTTATGTTGGGAAAATACAGAGCTCCTGTCATTTTGAACCCAGACAACATCCGTCTGCTGCCACAAAAAAAAGTGTCACAAAGTCATTTACTTTACATTCTAGACATGCGCTCTGATACTCTTTCTCAGAGTTGGTGATTCCAGTTTTGACAATCCGTGTTCCCACACTAACACCACATGTGAACGTACAGAATATAAACAGAACTGCACTGTTGTTTGTCCCTGGAATAAACAGAAGCCACACCCGGAGACTGCAGCTTGTTTAGGAGGTGCTGACACTCTCCTGGAGTCCTGAAGCTTCACACGAGCCAGCACAAACAAGTGAATAAATAACTGCTGCGGTGAACCCCACCTTATGCCCCTGAGAAGTATTAGAGACAGAATTGAGCTGCCCGAGCTCGTGTCCTGTCAGGTGGTGTGGAAAAGTGAGTGAGTTCTGCTTCAGTGGGTCTGCACAGTGAGCACAGCTGAGGTACCAGAAAGGTTTATCCAGAGAGGAGCAACAAGTAGAACTGAGACCGTGCTGTTGGCTCCATCTGAAGGTTGTTTTATTATAACCAGAAGCAAAATCTCAGCAGACTCCGTTGAATTAACTGCTAAATAAAATAACCATTAATAAAAGGCTGATTCCATTTTGGTTTGTTGTTTGTGTGACATGTCGGCTCTTGTTTTGTCATTCTCCCAGCTGGTGGAGAAGCTGACGAATATAGCAGAGGAGTGCCAGAGTGCTCAGCTCAAAAAACTCAGAGACATCTGTGAAAAGTAAGGTTGTTTATATAGTGTGCTCCTACAAAAACAGACAAATCCTGACACCGTTTTAAACCTTTAACCACTGCCATCTTGTTATGACAGAGAAAAGAAGGATCTGAAGAAGAAGATGGATAAGAAACGGCAAGAGAAAATTAATGAAGCCAAATCTAAGGATAAGAATGTGACAGAAGAGTAAGAGCTCTTTAACAATTTGTAAATTGTCTCAACCGCCACAAGATGTCACTGTTAACTCAAGATGTGGCTTTTGTCATCGCAGAGAGAAGTTAGAGATCAACAAATCCTTCGTCAATGAGGTGGTACAGTATATTAAACGGGTAAGCATTTAACATAACTAGATTTTTCTTTATCTGCATGTACATTTGTGTTTTACTTGAAATGTAAAGTCCTCGTTGTGCGTATGTGTGTGTGTGCACATGCGCGTAGTTGGAGGACGCACAAAGCAAGAGACAAGAGAGACTAACAGAGAAGCACAAGGACATCCAGCAGCAAATCTTGGATGAAAGGCCAAAGGTGAGGATGAAATGGATTATATTAACAGATGTTGTCGTGTCTTTTGCTTTTTTTATGCTCTGACATAACAAAAATATCTGGATTATTGCTGTTTCAATCCAATCAACAGTTTCAAGTTCAGTTTGATGATCTGGGCTTTTTGTGTAAATTATCACTAAGATGTTCAAAGCTTTCCTGTCAGGCTAAGATGCTGCCAGTGTGTTGGTAATTCCAACAACGTATTTCTAGAGAAATCCAAACTTCTGCAGATTTGAAGAGTGAATGCTGAACCCTGTACGACTGCTGAAAGTTGTTGAAAAGCTGAAACTGAGTGGTTAAAATTAAAAGGAGCAAAACACAAGCTCAGAGGTTTGTTCTAGCTGTTTCCCTGCTTCAGCACTCCTGATTCCAATAATGATATTACTTAGCAGAAGCCTGTCAGTCACTCTTTATTTATTTAATTTATTTATCAGATGTGCTAAAGCTGGGAAACATCCAAATATGCAGTACAGTGGGTCACAGGGAACAGGGTTGAAGACCCCCTGTACTAGCTAAAAGCCAAATGAGCTAAAATGCTAGCTAAAGGTAGCAAAATGATAGTTAAAAGTAGCAATAGGCCAGCTAAAAAGCTAAAAGTAGCAAAATGCTAACTACTGCCTAAAAGTCAGGCAAAAGCAGCAAAAGGTTACCTAAATGCTGTAAGTAAGAAATGAAATTAGAAGAGAACAGAATAGAAAAGACTCTGTCATTGCACCAGAAGTACAAAAAAAGTTGTTTGTTTCACTGAGTATAAAAACACAGTGTGACTAATTATTACAAGATTAATAACTTCATGTGTGCAACATTAGCAAGATAAATTGAGCATTTACTTAGTTCAGTTCTGGTCCTTGAGTATAAACTGTGTCTGAGTCTAGTGGTGGCAGCTTTGCAAGCGCCTCCCAGAAGGTAAGAGAGATAATGGCACGAGGCGATGAGTCCTTCACAGGGATCGGTGAGGAGCAAATGATTTTCTCAAATGTTTTTATGACACCTTGGAGACTGTTCCGGTCTGCCTCTGTGCAGTTCACGTACCACGCTGTCACACAGTATGTGAGCACGTGTTCAGTGGAGCAACAGTAAAAGGCTCTGAGCAGCTCTGCATAAAGGTTGCTCTTGTTTAGTGTCGGTAGAAAGTAGAGCCACTGTTGAGCCTTTTTTTTTTTTTACCAGGGCAGAGGAGTCAATTAACCATTAAGGTCCTCAGTGATGACCTCAAATGTATAAAGCTGGAGATTTGCTCCACTTCCTCTCCTCTGATAGTTAGAGGAGTGTTAGAGACAGCTAGTTTAAAATTGCAAAAGGTTCTAAAGGTAGTAAAAGGCTAACTGAAAACCTGAAAGTAGCAGAAGAGTATCTAAAAGTTAAAAATAGCATAAGAAGTCAAAAATAGAGTAATTACTCAAATGGAACAATGTCTTTAAAGGAATTGACGACATCTCAATGTTATTCTATGGAGGAAATATTTGTAAATCTAAATATTTTGTGGAAAAAAACCCTAAAAGCCATAGCAACCATCTTCTGAATGAGCTGAACATTTGGATATATGAATGGCAAAAATGACAAAGCATGCAAAAGTAAGATTTCAAGATAGGCAAATACAAAAACATATCAGCATTCACATTATCTGTAACTGCTGCGAAACAGGAGTGTTTACTGTATGTATTTTTATGGATTTTATTTAAAATAAGTACTTATATTGGTGATTTTACACAGAACCAGGCCCCTATATTCAGTGGCTGCTTTTATAATGACAAAAATATCAGTATATGGTGGAAACAACACCAACTTCTTCCAACTCAAGCAGGGTTTTTAAAAGAAACAGTTGTTCCGTGTTTCAACCACTAGGTGTCAGTCTGAGCCACTTTTGTTATGATACTGCACTATAGCTGACTCCTATACAAAAACATAAGCAGGCTGAAGTGGCTTCCTCTTTCCAAATGATTTTATTTGAAGTGTTTTATTTTTTTTTTCTGTTGCGTTGCTGGTATTAATTTTTTTTCATGCAAGGCATCAGGATCAAAACCTGCTGTGTTGTGTTCAGAGTAAACTGCATCGATATGAAGAGCTGCTGGAAATTGATTTAAGGCCTAATCATATATAGTTTTCATGCTCTGGCTGCATCAGTCCTTGGCCTTTACTGATGGGGTCTCTGGACTGTCATGCCATCATACTCTGCTGCTGCTCTGCTTTATGATTCAGTGTTTTTTCTGGGTTTCATGTTGGCCACTGTCATTTTAGGAGAATTGTGCTGCTGTGGAGCAGGGTAAGAACTGTTTTGGAGTAATGAGAACTAATACAGCATGAAGGGTGGGGAGTGTACAACTTGGGCTACGTTCACACTGCAGGCAAAAGTCACCCAAATTCTTAGTTTTTTTTTTTTTTTACTATATTCAAACCATAACAGATTTTCTCTTTAGGATAATTTGTAATGTTTTACAAATCTGGCCCTGGTCTTTCTTATGTGGTTCAAAATCTGATTCATATTTGGTGTTTTTCACAGCAACCTGCAGTCTGAACGGTCATGTCGCATTTTAGCCGACCTTTGTGCCATTGAAGTCGAGGTACGCTTATTGATACCAACGTCATGCAATTTAAATGACCACACAAAAAAAAATTGATCTGATCAAAATATTGCTGTTGATCATTAAGACCTGTAGTGTGAACGTAGCCTTCGGCTGCCGATTGGCAACAGTTAGAGTGCTAATTCCTGCTGGTTTAACCCTGACAAACATTACTTTAATGGAGTTTAATCTAGTAATTGTTGGAATTTACGTTTTTGTTGTCATTTATACATCACATGGGACAGCAGATTGGCCTGCATATTGTGAGATCACACCTCAGCATGGTGCCTGGATTCAGTGTCCAAATTGATTATATTTTGGCACTCTCCTCTACAACAAGCAGATTATTTTATATAATATGTTTTTACCAGATCTTTTACATTAAGATGTGCATGTTTCAGAAAAAAAACACTCCCCAAAATACTCCAAACCTCTGCAAGAATTAGATCTTTTTAGGAGTGAGGTTTAGAATGAGGTTGTCTCTCATCAATATACATGTAAAATAAAAGCTGTAATGCTTAGTTAGGCATTTAGTTTGTTGTAATAAAACCACCGTTTGTTGGGTTATACAGTACTTAGCTACTTATTTTTTTCCTATTCATTTATTCAGAGCAGAAAACAACTTTGAAAACATCAAAAATACTTTTGTACCTCATTTTCTGTTTTAATCACATACAAATGGCACCCGTTTTTCTTTCAACAAATACAATTAAAGGGCCGCTTTATAAGCACATCCCTATCATCTAATAAACACACATGTTGTTGATCGTTAAGCAGACATTTTCTTACTGTTGCGTTTCCTTTTTCTTCTCTTTAGCTCTATAACTTTATTATGTTGTGAAGAGTTTCTTCTACACCTGACTGGCAGCAGGAGGGGCCGCTTCATTCTGTCAGCCGACACTGTGGGACTGAGCTTAGTGCATGTCTATGTTGTTGTTTTTGTTGTTGTTTTTCCAAATGTAGGCACAAATCAGAGATCTCTTGCTGGAGACAACTCCCCTCTCCTCCCACACGCAAAGACAGAGCTCTTTGTTCTGCAGAGACCACCTGAAGTTGAGTGTGGGAGGTAAAGTAGGGACATTCAGCCCAGAAACTCTCATATATGAGGTCGTTCGTGCCTCTCAAGGTCCAGTAAAAGAGGAATACAGACTTGTCCCTAAAAGAGATATAAACCTATTAAAAAGGCAGGGATAAAGGTATTTAACTGTTTTCTATTTATTTTGGTTCTGTAGTTTTATTATCCATCCTATAACCACAACAATGTGTTTTGAACAAAATGATTTTTCTGAAAACCAGATGTGACTTCATATAAACTGAATGAATCAGTGCCATCAGGATTTTTTAACACTGATCAGAGTAGCTTTTTTCAGAACCAAAAAACCCAATCTGTTAGCATTTATTGTTTCATTTTAACCAACATCTAAATCATAACTAATTTAATTAGTCTGAAGAAGGCGGATGATCAGCTGCCTCTACAATATCTGTGCTCATTCAACAGCAGTGGTTAGTGTTAGCAGAGGTCAAAGGTCACATTTTCCAACAGCGAGAAGAAACTATCACAGTTGTGTTTGTTCATAAAGCTCAGAATGCTCTACAGCATTACATTAACAGCAATAGTTCTGTTTGAAATATTAAAATAATTTATTCCTAAATCTTGGGTAAAATATAAAAAGCAACTCTGTATCATTTCTAAAAGATTCATTCATTCATGATGACCTACATGGCAGATCTATTGTGTATAAATGTTTTTTAGAATAGTTCCTACAGTAAGACGTACATATGATGGATTTATCTTAATTAAGATTAAAATGGGAAAAAACTATTGGCTATTTAGTTTTTAGATGAATGTAAACATAAACATGAACACAGAAACCGAGAGAACAGAGAAAAACTGGATAATGGTTGTGAGCTAATTAAAAAAAAAAAACTTATCAGTTTGTTCTGAATCTGAGAGAAGAAGATACAACAAACTCTCTCACATACAGTTCTGACCCAGTTTCCTCTCTGGGCTCATAGCAGCCTGTAATGGACATCTATACCCATCCCTAGTGAAAACTCTGTGTGCTCCACAGCCAATTAAAATGTTCACGTGTGTGTACTCGGACACACATGATGTCTATCAGCTGAAACATTCTCAACAGCGTCTGTCTGTCAGATTCTGAGGCCCTGAGCTGATAGTGTGAGGGCTTGTGTACCGGACCGAACGGGGGTTCAGTGACACAGCATGGGTTTGTTGTCACTCCCGGGATGTGCAGTCAGGTGTCATCGTCCCGATAATGAGCCAATCAAAACACCTGCTGGGAATCAGCAGGACACAGCACAGTGATGAAAGCTGTTCCCCTCCACAGCAGTGTCTCAATAGGCTGAGACAGTTTTTAACTTGTTGGTGAACAGAGCGAGAATGCAAAGTGTCTCAAAACATTTGCAGGGTTTTTATATATTTTCCCTGCATGAGTCGCAGTCTGTTTTTTTGCTTAAATTTCAAACATGTTCAATATGTTTGTTTCTCTTGTAATGGGTGCAAACTAATTGGTCGGTGGGTTGCAAACACTCAAGCCTGGTACAGATCATGAGAAGCGAGACATGTCTTGCTGGATTTTCTTGCACCCCTTGCTGAGTTTCATACATTACCGCTAGTCAGAACTATTGTTTCACAGGGTATTCACCAAGTATTGTGTGATTGATCAGAACTTGTGGAAGGCGACTGGGTAGATTTTGTGCACGGAGGAGACAACATGGAGACACAGGCGGCTCTACAAGGAGGGAGTGCGCCTCAGCTGGACCGCTGGACCCACGTTTCTGCTCCTTCTGCTGAAAACTGTGGCACAGTCCGACTCTTCAGTTAACTACCAACTTAGTTTGACGAATTGTTTAGTCATGTTTCCTGAGTCATTCCTTCGCCGCTAAAGTTTGGCGTATGGCTGTCAAGTTGTTGGGGAGCCTCTGCTATGTGGGAGTGCTCTTTTATGAATTGTCCTAAAAAAGACTTGTATGTTTTTGTAGGGGAACATTGTATCATATGAACACAAAAATTAGGTGTTTTTAGGAGTCATAATGTTATGGGTAATTTGTTTGTGTAGGTGTGGGTGTACAAGTTTTTGTTACCTTGTGGGGACAGTTTTTCACCATTATCCCGATTTTCAATCTTGTGAGGATCTGCTATTTCTTATTGATTAAAATCCCAGTCCACATAGGCTGAAATATCACTAGTGGGTCAGGGCTTAGGGTTAGGACTAAGATGTGAATTGAGTTTCAGTTAAGTTTAAAGTAAGAGGTCAGGATTTGGCTGTAGAAATTATTAGTCGTC
>JAVKLF010000060.1:12411901-12422781 GCA_034783495.1 Millerichthys robustus | reverse complement strand
CGCGCACACACACCGCTGGAGACTGTAGCATTTGCTAGCTATAGCTAACTTAAAAATGGACGTTTTAGCAAATCGATAGACTCTCTATCCCGGCGCTGCTCGGCGCCTTTTTAGCTCCTCTTTCAGGTAAATACGACAGAGAGCCAAATGCGGCGGGGAAACGGAATGAAATGCAGAGGAATTGGTGATGTTCCCACCGCCTGGGAGGCTAAAGGCAGAGAGAGGCTAGCTTGTAGCGGGACGGGAAGCAGCTAGAGCCCGCGGGGCGGCGAGATGACAGTGAACACTGGACTGAAAAAGTCAAACATACCCAAGCTTTGTTATTGTTTGGTTTATTTAATATTTCACCGCCTTTCGATATTTGCATTCAGCTGACTTGTAACAGTTCTAATTAAATGATAATATAGTTTAAAATACAACATTCCCAAGACGTACGGTATCAGTGGGGTAGCTTAAATCTGGACTCTGCAGCTGCTCAGACTGTGTGCAAGGTGTTCGTAATAAAAACACTGATTTCCTAATTTTCTCTGTAAATTTGGCTGTTTGTTCGAGTCCTGTAAGTGAGCAGTTCTGGTGTAAATATGAAGGTCAGACACAACAGGTGAACATTTATAGGAAAAAAGTAGTTTATCACTAGTTTTCATAATAATGCTGAACATTAGGTAAAATGGTGTTACATTATGTTGAGATTCAAGAGTCTAAAATGATTTTGAGAGGCTATTTCATATTTATATTGATCCAAAAGTAAAAAAAAAAAACCTGGGAATAGACGAGTTATGTAATCTATTTTGAATATATTTTATTTTTAACTACACTACTATTAACTTTAACCAGACTTACAACATTAAAAATAGACCATAGACAGGAAAACCATGATGAAGATGGTTAAAACCTAGTTTGACAAAAGCTTTATTAATATGCTTTTAAACATTAGATATTACCATTTTATTAGTTAAATGTTAATACAGTAAAACCAATAAAAGCGCAATATTCCATATCGTCTGCTAAATGCCTGAGTTTAAAACAAATATTGTCCTTTGTTGAGAAATGACAATGTTGTAGCAGTTTATGTAGCTCTAATGTGAATTCTAGATATTTTGCTCAGAGTAAATGTTGTCTGACTCTCAGCTACTACCATACTAAATTTTAGCTCTGTTTGTATAATTGATAATTGATAATTGATCATGTCTGTGTTTGCTGAGGGTGATTGGTTGTGGCAGCCATCTTGAACTGGAATCAGTTGTAGCTTTGCGTCCTACGACTAATTCCTGATACTTTAATTTAAAATCTGTTCACAAGATAATTTGCCAACAGGGTTCTAGTCAATAGTTAATAACTAATTTTCAGTTAGCTCAACAAGCTGGAAGGACTCTTAGCTACTACAAAGTTTCGGTCCGAATCTGTAAAACTGAGTTTTAGCTGTGGCAGCCATTTTCAATGGAGTGGACTCTAAAAGTTCTATAGTTGTTGATGTACATCCAATAATTTCCTTCAGATACTTCATTTATCATAAGATACTTCGGTAACAGTGACACTAACACACAGACACGTTTTTCGGAACATGTAATGTTTTATGTATATGTGAATGAGGTGTTATTTAATTAACTTCATGCACTAGAATCTTTTAATATTCACTAGATGAGATGAAATAAACATTTGGATTTGCTTGGCTGCTAGGGATTCAAACTAAATACTTTAACTAATTTTGAGAGCTTGTGTCGTGTTCAGCTTTTTCTGGATGAATGTCAACATTTTTCTGTACATTTGAACCTTTTTAAGTTCAAATATGTATATTAGAGAGAGAGTGAGTACGAGCTTCCCTAGCGCTAAAGCCATTAACAAGTTTCTGTTTACAGAGGACGTTTTACCTCACGCAGCAGGATGTAGAATTCATATTTCAGAAATAATGTTCAGCTAAATCCAAATGTCTATTTGCTTTGCAAATAGGTCATTTAGATTTTGCTTGGCCAGCCCGAAAATGCACATGCTGCCTGAAGGACTATTCTTTGTGTGTGTATATATTTCTGCAGCTCAAGTATATTTCTATCATTCTTCTCACAGAGTGTATAAATACTCATTAAAGTTATATGGGGTGTTCCAACACGCCTTCTTTCAAACCGTATTTGTCCTCTGCTGCCTGTGAAAGTTTACTATCGTTATGCGCAGGAAAACAAACGTTCCTGTGGTGGTGATGGAGACAAACACTAAACACACACTCTCTTACACACAATTCTTTACTTGCGGCTGAAACCCAGACCGGGAAGCACTTTGAGTCGAAGCTTAAAGCTCAGCTGAGGGTTATTTATTATTATAAAATTATTTTTTATTTTTGTTTTAACCAGATGTCATAAAAATTACTTTTACACTCAGTGGTTAGAGATTGTAATCTGTAAGCTCTCAGATCTCAGCTCCCGGTCAATTTAAATGCACTTTATGTTCAAATATTTTTCTTAAACTTGTCAATTCTCATCTGACTAATATGCTCACATTTTTTTTAATTTTGCTGTTGGAAGAGAAATGGCAATACAATCTACAATCTCTAGTGATAATGCTTGATAGAATCAGGATATTTTCCTATATAATATTTGATTGTTTCAGTCAATTTATCACAATAAACAGGTTGTTATGAAGGTATTGAAAGGCGTACGAGAACACTAGAGTTTGGACTCATGGTTGAAAGGACAGAGATAAGTGAGTAAACTATCTTTAAAGATTAATGACTTAGATTTGCTTCAGAAAATGCATATCATCTGCCACATTTCAGATGAGAAGGGAGTAACACTTTAGTTACAAGTTACACTTGTTTTGGTCAAACCTTGTAAATGAAGTTATCAATAGTCTCATCCAAGATCTCACAAGATGTGTGAGCTCTTGAAGTATGTCTTGTGAGTAACTGTCAGCTACTACAACATCCAATTTTAGCTTAATACGTGCTAAATGAAATTAGGTATGGCCGTTGTGTGCTCATTGTAAATTGGTTTCACTTTTAAAGTATCATTAGTTGAGATCTAATTATACTTTCTGAGAGTTTTATTAAAATTCATCTAGTGGTTCATCACATGTTTTTGCTAACATAACAAGCAAACAAGCAAGACGTGAGTAAAAACAGCATATAAATAGTTTTCTTGTTTTAAACAGATGTTTTGCATTAGAAGATAGAGTATGGAAAGCTGTAGGCATGTGTTACCCAGTGATGACTTTAGGAGTTTTATTTTTTTAATGGTGAATTTTTTTTCTCCGTTTTTCCACTGTTCAAACTTCCCAACTGTATATTGAGTTCTGTAGTTTATTGTAGTGTGACTTAAATTAGAATTTCTTGCCTTCAGGAGGCTGGTGTGCTCCATCACTCTTATCATTTCGTTTTTTTATGTTGGACCTTTTCTATGTCCAGATTAGCAGCCTTTTTCTCCACGTGTATTAGTTAATAGTTAATGAAAATGCCAGGTTTTTACTCAGTTCAGTTTTAGGATGCAGACCAGCATGTTAGACTGAAAAGACTTGACTTGTGAAGCAAAACAAAATTCAAAGTATTGCACTCCAAGCATTCTGTTTTATTTAAAAGATTTTATAAAAAGCAGATGTATTTGTAAACAATCAAAGTTGGATAGAAACTAAAGCGTTTGATTGTTTCTGTGGTAAGATTAGGTATAATGATAGTAAACATTACAGTACAGAAGGTACTCAGTGTGTGGGAAAATCATGTTGATGTGTTAGTGTCAATACTGGCAATCGTCCATGAGTTGGAAATATCAGCATATTGTTTCTTGGCATCCAACATCGAGCATCTTAACTGTAGTTTCTCCTCAGCAGAAGCCTGTGTAAAGTTGCCAGTTGTCCTTATGGATGCTTGAACGCCTCGCCAAGATATCCAAATGTGCACGCTCCAGGAGGTAGATGGAGTAAAAGGCCAGCAGACGGGCAGCCACACTGACTGGCAAGCCTGGTGTTGTGGCAGTTAATTGAAAAACACGTTACATTGTGCGTCCATTCCATTTGTGGTGTTCTAGGCTGGGAGAGTAGACGTGGGAAGCACAATGTGCACATCTTTCTTAGGTTTGAAGAGCTCGGCCAAATAAGTTCATTTTCAAGCCTTTGTGATTTATGAAATTCTCTCTTCCTTATTTCTTACAGTCTGTCCATTTTTGTCTCTGCAGGCTGAGACATGAGCCTCTCCTGCTGAACGATATTGATGCTGAACTGGTGAGTTCTTGTGTTTTCTTCAATCCTGGTTAGGCTCTTCCTAACAGCACCATTGGCTTTGAACCACCTGGTAACAATTGCTGAAAAACTCATTACATAATGAAAGCTGCTACTTCGATATTAGTTTGTTCTGTCTAGACCATTTGTCTCCTCCTGGCAAATTAATAACCCAGCCTCCCTTAGAAATTACTAAATTAAAATGTACAATATGCATACGACCTCCTCCTGCCTGTAGGCGAAACGTGATATGTTACGTAATCTCTATAGATGCCCCATCTATCTTCATCTCTTTTGTCTTGTTTGAAGGAGACCTCGTTAGCACATATAGATGCTCTTTGCTCCTGAATGTTTAACACTGCAAACAGGTTGCACTAACTGGAGATTGCACACGTTATTGGGTTTTTGCTGAATGATGTATGCAACAAAGCTAATTTCTCACAGTATCATTTATGCGATGTGCGGCGTTTTCTGGTCCAGTGCCAAGCATCACTCACTGATAAGTAGGTTGTTAGACTGCTACTGTTGTTATGTCTCTGTGTGCTCTCTTCTGACAAGATTGACAGTAAAATGAAGTTGGGATGTGATTACTTTCTGAGATATGTTTTTCTATTAATGACATATTCTACATTATTAATGTGTAGCATGAATGCTATACATCTGATTGACTTTTATAGGCTTTGAGTGTTTGTTCTTTTAAAATAGCCCGAACAGTTTTAATCATTCATATAGTGCATTTGTTTAATGATATTAAACATGCACCCTGTCACTTTCATGTGAGAATGGATAACAAGAAAACAGATTTACTTTGCTGATGGAAAGTAGTTGAATTGGTTTAGAAACGTTTTTGATATCCAATTTGACAGTTTTCGAAAATAAAACTTGCAGGACCGGACATGCAGGTTTTTTATATTATTCACAAAGATCAAGATGCAATAGGAAAATCAAAAGAACAGGGATCTGAAGACCAAACCAAAACACTAAACATTCTGCAAAAAGGACACTCAGAGTGCACTTTCCATCAAAGTTAAATGTTCAAGCATAATTCTTTGCTTATATTCCACCTTCAGATTTTATAAAATGAAGTCTTTCTAAAATCTTATAACAGACACAGTACTATTATTTTGTCTTTTTTACACTATCATTTATCCATCCATCCATGTATCCATTATCTTAACCTGCTTCTTTCCTTTCAGGGGTCACGGGGGGTCACTGGTGCCCATATCCAGCAGTCACAGTGTGAGGGGTGGTGTACCCTCATTTATAAATATAAAAAATGTGGGTTTTTTTGTCTAATAATATTTTTAAAACTAAGCTGGAAAGTGATGAAAAAATGGAGTCTATTAACACCCAAGGGTTGTCTTCCTTGTAAATTGTGGAGAAAAAAAAAAGCTCTTATTTTCATTATCATTTACTATCGTTTCCTCCCACAGACCAAAATCATGACTGTTAGGCTAAGTGTTCACTCTAAATTGTCCCTAGGTGAGAGTGAATGGTTGTTTGTCTCGTTTGTCTCTATGTGTCCCTGTGATGGACTGGAGACCTGTCCAGGGCACTGTGCCTGCTGGATATGGGCACCAGTGAACCTGAAAGGAAGACACATTCATAATATTTTCATGTATTTTTTTTGGTGCCACTAAAGTTATTGTATTATTTTTATGGAAATGCAATATTTTCTTAAATAATTAAATTCTTGCTGATAAACAAATAATAATAGGGATGTCAGCCATTTTTTCATACAGTTGACAAATCAAACTAGCTGGATTTGAAAAGGTTACTATTTTGCACCTATGAACTTACCTGTGTACGTACATACAACACTGCATGTATTTCCTTGACCCTGCTTGCACTTGTGCATGAAGACACACCATGGCCGTGCTGCTCAACACGGGCTCAAGCGGTTCTTTATTGAGTCAAAAACATACCATTTCCATGCCAAATATTTACAAAAGTGTCCTCCAGCACATTGCGTCCTCTACATTAGGGTGCGTGTACCCACTTAATCACAATGTGTAAATTACGCACCTGTCAGGCATAGACATGCACTGCATAGACAGTGCAGGTGTTCTGAAGTGGATACTGCTTGTGTGAAAAATCAAAAAAACTAAATCACAACCTGACCAGTGGCAAAACTGTGCAGAAAAAAGCAACTGAAGCAACAGGAACTTGCCGACTTCCTGTGGATCAGCTATGAGGGCTGAAAGAATGTAGCCAAAGCTAGTTTGGTATTGGTGCTTTTATCATGTGACATATTATCAGTGAGAAATACTGCAATATTTTGGTGGTAATGGAGCATGGTGCATCTAAATGTAAAATTAACCTCTGCACTGCAACTAGTTCAAAAAGTTAGTTTGAAGCCCTGACTCAAATGAAGGTCAGTTATTTTATATTAAAGCAGAAAACCGCATTGCTCCACATAGTGACGATGCTAGTGGTATCAGCAGCAGCTGTCATGCTTCAGCACTGGCTTGACCATCAGTAGTGTCAACACACCTAATCTCCCACTGCAAATATTTACATAGATCCAACACCCTGAAACACTGTCACACCTCAGCTTGATTTCCAGACGTTGACATTCACAGAAAGCACGTTTCTGTCTCTTTAGGCTTAACAAACAAGAGTCGCTTTATAAAGAATATGTCTTTAAAATGTACATTAGATTCTTTAAATTGTAATGTAAAAGCAATTTGTTTTTTCTGCCTGAGTCTATGTGTGGGTTAAAATTCTGTCTTTTGCCAAAATGTCTCATGATCCACTGGACACATTTTAATGGAACTTGCAGAAAGTATTCACAGATGTACATCTACAACAATTTAACTTTTGGAGTCAGATTCAAGATGGGTGCCACAGCTAACTGACCTTATAAAGCACAAATGATGCTATAACTAAGACATTTCACAGCTTATGACCTAAAATGTTAGGAGTTGCGACAGATCCCCAACACATATTCTGATCTCTAACAGATTGTACAAGAGCTATATTTGTAATAAAGTATTATACAAGCATGGCATCTAGCCATATGGTGTGATATTGTGTATAAAGTTATTTTAAAGGTTTAGCTACAAACAGCTGCAGCTTTTTCATTTCTCAACATATAAGGTGATCTTAGTCTAAAACTAAGCATCATGCATTTCTTCAGAGGCTTCAAAGGTGGTGTCCTTCAACTCATGAACTTAAATTAAGATTGATTTGTAGCAAAATGGTGGCAGCAAAGGCCAAAGGAAAGGTTTACCAGACATTAGTGAGACCAGTTATGTTGTATGTTTTGAAGACAGTGGCAAAAAGACAAGAGGCAGAACTGGAAGTGGCAGAGCTGAAGATGTTGAGGTTCTCCTTGGGAATGACAAGGATGGATAAAATTAGGAACGGGATCATCTAAAGTATAGCACAGGTTGAATGACTGGGAGAATAAAGTTAGAGAGGCTAGACTGAATGGTTCAGTTTCACCCACTGCTCAACTTAGCCCCGCTTTGTTTCAGCTTCATACACAGCTGATCGCTTCAACCCTCGCTGGTTCAGATGTTGTAGTTTGTAAAGCTATGCAGCAGCCCTTCTTACTGCTTAAAGACACAGAGATCAATGATGAGAGACCATGTGCCTACACTACAAGGGTAAGTGTGTCTGGAGGGGGACTACAATGACAGGGTATTCTTCTCAGACTCTCAGCCAGCAGCAGACTTTGAAAAGGAGGGGTAGAGAGGGATGACGAATGACAGCAATGTGGTCGGAAAGAGAAGGAAATGTTCACTGTTACGCCAACAGATGGGAGCTGCAGCTATCAAGTCAATATTTACTCTTTCTTGTCAAGGAATTGGCAGTGTTAGCTTGGTTGAATCAGCAGCATACTGCAGGAGTATCCCAACGGGTGTGAGGCTTTAAGGAATAAAAACAGCACTTTGGCAATGAAGTTTGTTTCTTGGCTACACGTGTGGGACTAAAAATACATCGGCTCTCCTCTCTGCTCTTCTGTTAAATGCACACTCTTGCAATGTGCACATTCACTTTACCCATGGCTCAATCCATTTTGGGATTACATGTGAACGTAATTTCCACTTCCAATTAAACTGTCGACCTTCGCTCCAGAATGCAAAGCTTGACTTTGTACCATCCTCAACTGGATTGCTATTATTACCAAGCCAGGCCAATAATAATAGTTTTTTTAACTAAACACCAATAGTCACCTAAGTCAGCAATATTCCTGTGTTCATCACACAGTTGATGAAGTATTTCTGAGACAGATTTACCAAATAAGGATTCTTTCTAAACTGTTGTGTGTTGTGTGTAATCCAATCAAACCTGATTAAGATATGAGTTTTTTTAAGTCTCTGTTTCAAAATTTAATAAGAAGAGAATTCGCTCTATTTGTGACAGAAATAAACCATTTCAGAAAGGTGTTTTTACAGCTGAAGAATCACAATTAGTTCCAAAATGGTTAGTTTAAGTTAATGATAGTGCAACTCGTTCACATACAAACAGAGAACACCGTCAAAGGATGAGTTAAGATGCTGAAAACAGCAGAATACATAAAGCTTAGCCAGGGTTAGCCCAAAAGCACCCTGACAAACCTCCAACCCAGCTCCAACACATGACTCGCTAGCCAAATCAGATGACTAGATAAACAACAGGAATGTTCCTTGTTGCTCTCTCTGCAGCATTGTTCTTGTCAGTTTGGAAAAGGACAGAGATGGTGTGTGTCTTTGTGAGGCTGCATTGATTATATTGTGGCCATTAAAGTGTGGTCAGGTCATTGTTTGGGCAGGGGTTATAGAAAGGCAAATGTAAGTACGATGAATGAAAATGACAGAAATGTGGCTGTGAGTTGAAATTAAGTGCATCTCTGATCAGACAGCTAATGTATACAAGCTAATATTAAGGTAACATTTAACAGCTTAGCTAGCTCAGCTTCACTAAATGACAGAACAGAGAACATGTTATAAGTGTCTTTATTTTATTATTCAGCCACAGCTGCTAATGGGGTTACTTTCACCATGTTTTTAATGAAAAAAATGTAGGCATCCAGCTGTGGCTACAATGTAGCTTACCACAATAAGTGTGTGAATGTGTGTATGAATGGTTGAGTGACTGTAGTGTAAAATGCTTTGGAGTCTGTATTTTTTTTAGGGGAATGAGAATGTGATAGTTCTTGTAGGGTCTTGGCAAAGTCTTTGGGCATATATTTACTATGCTGTGGGCTCTACATCGTGTGTGTAAAATTGTAGTACGTCATGAAGGGTCTTGAGTGTACTTAAAAAATCTTTAGCGAGGCTGTTTTGAGCAGTTTAAGGATAAAAAACTATTTGTAATTGCCATAGGTTTTTCCCTAAGAGTGTAGCAGCATCATGATTTCTGTCAGACTGAAGGAGGTTTGCAGAATCATTATGGAACTGTACAGTATATAACACAGACAACCAAAAAGAAAGACATTCAAGGCCTGAAATGGGCTTAAGTAACATTAAAGCAGTGAATGTTTAGAGCTTTGTGCAGAGGCTACATCTCAGCAGTATTTCATGTCATACCAGCACAAATTATACTGTGTAATGGCTACAAGTATTAGCTAGGGTTGAATGGCTTCCTGTTATTGGTTCCTGCTAATGTAATCCACTAATTAACCAGCATAATGGTGGAAAAGGAGAAAAGTGCTCTCCCTGCATGTGAGAAAGATGTGCATGTGCCGAGAGACCCTAACCTAATTTTGTCCTCATTAAAGATAGTCGACCATCTTTCTCCAAGGCCAATGGAGTAATGTTGGCTCTGTGTTGTTTCTCTATGACTCACTAAGCAGAAAAAAATCCTCCCTCTCACCTTTTCTCTTTGCCTGGATTTTACTCTCTTTGGCTTCCTGCCTCCCGTGTCCCCTCAGGGAGCCGGCTTCTGACAGCATCGCACAGAGAAGATAAAATTGAAAAGTCAAAGTGGATGTGAAATGTTTTGTTGTCTGTGCATCGCTCTCTTTGTCTGACTGCCTCCTACTTTTTTGTTCTCAGCAATTTTTTTCCCTTGTCTTTACCTTCTATTTTGATTTTCTCTGTTTCAAATTGTATGTGCTATTCAAGATTGTTTGGTGGCTGAATTTTTGGACGGTTTGTCAGATCACAATTAGGAAAGTAACCCTTTTTCTTAGGTTTTAAGTTAATTGACAAGTCTCAGATTGAACCAATCAGCCAATGACACAGACTGACCATTTTTGTAGAGATGGTTATTTGCTGAGGATCTAATCATTCGCCTATATATTTACATAGACAGTGACTACCATGAAGAATTACATCATGAGGTTTACCTTTTTGAACAGTGCAGTTGAAATGAACATTCTATGTATTTGAGGTATAAACTAAATATTGTAGGAGTACAAAAATTTTGCAAATATTGTACAAAGTTTAGACAGCTTAGACCAGATTGTGATGGTTTGGACATGTCCAAAAGAGGGACAGTGGATTTATTGGTAGAAGGGTGTTAGAGATGCAGCTGCCAGGAAAAGTACAAAGAGGAGATAAATGAATGGACATGGAGATAGTTGGAATGAGGAGTAAGGTCATGATTTGATCTGGTGACACCTGCCGAGGGAACAACCGAAAGAAGAAGACAGTTTAGTGTGTGACATCGTCACAATGTTGTCTTTAAAAAAAATCCATGAACAATATCAAATGGCCATTTCTGTTCTGTAAAGTCCAGATTCCTGTGACCCA
>JAVKLF010000060.1:12345239-12369984 GCA_034783495.1 Millerichthys robustus | reverse complement strand
TTGCAAATAACCTGATTTTAGGAGGTTATCTGCTAGACAATCTGGAAAAAGTGCTTGTCAACCTGTGTCAGTGATGCCTGCTGATGAGCAGCTGCTGCCTGTTGTCCTGAGGCACGAAGCCTTATGGCCCGCTGTGTGTCGTGTGCAAGGCTGGAGGTGTTTTCACTCAGGAGGCGGAGCTTTTGAGGGTGAAACCGATTTGAGCAGAAGAACAGAGATTTCAGAGAGAACATTAAAGCCTCTGTATTAAACTTTTACCATTATCTGTTATTATATAATATGATGTGACTTCAATGTACAACCTAATCAATATTTCTCTTACTCATGTTTTTCTGTCTCAGATCTGGCCATGCAGTTGAACCAAGGAAAGTTTGAGTACAACGGCTCATGCGGGTGCGAGCAGCTCTTCCTCCCTCCCCTCTCCCCATCAAATAAAACCTGACACATCTCATTACTGCCTGCTAGTAGCTACTATCTGCCCAAGGGCCAATAAAGTACTTTAAAAATGGACGCTCTTTCTTAATCGTCTCTCATTCCTTTATTTCTTCTTCTCCAACACTTAAGTCGATCATTTTCCTTGAGGACAGAGATTTTACTGCTAATACTGAAAATCTCAAATGTGGAGAGACCAACTCATTTATCAACTTGATTAAAATAGAAATTGGCAAAAAAAAGTATTTGATATGAAAAATCCATATTTCATTGATATGAATCACATATGGACTTCCTGTGTGTTTTAATTAATCTCTTGTGTGCATCAGGTACCTGCTGAAACCAGACTTCATGCGACGATCAGACAGGACATTTGACCCCTTCTCAGAGACACCGGTGGATGGTGTCATCGCAGCAACCTGCAGCGTCCAGGTTTGAACATGTTGCACTTTTGCCATCTAGGCACATCAATAGAAGACAAGAGCATTCATCAGTTTTTAGTACTTGGGTATTACAAATAAGGTCCCATAATACCTCATTAGTTTGTATTGTTTAAGTATTAATAATGGATTTCTGCTCATTTTAGGTTTTCTCAGGACAGTTTTTGTCTGACAAGAAAATCGGCACATATGTTGAGGTCGACATGTATGGGCTGCCAACTGATACTATCAGAAAAGAGTTCCGCACACGTATGGTGATGAACAATGGACTGAACCCTGCGTACAATGAGGAGCCCTTCGTTTTCAGAAAGGTACCAAGAAGGAGATAAACTAATACATGCACAAACATAAAGCATTACAATATAAGATTTAATATCTGAAAGAATAATAATTAAAATAACTGTTAGGAAGCTACAATATAAAAGAAAATGAATGAAAGAGGGTATATCGAAAGTAAATCTTTAATAGTAAAGATTGCTGCAGTAATTTGAGCAAAGATGGGGCAGAACAGGTACTATATAGTAGTTTGCATTTCAGCACAGAGAGGAAGAAAGGGAAAGGGAAAAAAATAATTAGTGGTGGAGGAGGAAAAAAGCAGAATGTGCTGGTGATAGTGCTGCTCTCAGCAGAATGAGAAGTCTCTCAGCCATGACTGTGACTCCAGCTTCCTAACACACACCATCCATCACAGCCTGCCGCAGTGCTGCTTCGCTCACACACACACACACACACACACGATCCAGATACATAAACTTACACAGCGCTATCAAAGAAGGGCATCATAACCAGAGCTGCTGGCAAGACTCTTGTCTCACACACTCACACCTGCAAATCCTACTGCACGGTCACAGTGCATACACACTGATGTCAAGATGACTCAGAGCAAACAATACACCTCAGCAGCACTCACACACACAGATGGTGCCTCCACCCATTCATCTCCAGCATGAATTCTTCAGCCTTATCACTTACCTTCCTCTTTTCTGTATTAATTACCCTCCTCTCTGTGTTTAGTTATCTCTCCAGACAAAAAGAGGTAAACACTCACTTCTACTCCCACTGAAATTTCTAAAGCCTGTGCATACATCTAAAGACAAGATGTGCACACATGTGCAACGTTCCTGGTGCACACCAACTGTGTAGACCACCTCATCAGTACCCACATGTACAGGAATTCTCTGAGAGTCTGCAATGACGACTTTCTGTTTTAGCTTTATCTGCGAAATAATTAAATATTAATTCTGATTTCGTTTCTCCCCCTGCCACACACACACACACACACCCTGCCTTTTAGGTGATCTTACCAGATCTGGCAGTGCTACGCATTGCTGTGTATGACGACAACAACAAACTGATCGGGCAGCGCATCCTGCCTCTGGACGGCCTGCAGGCTGGCTACCGCCACATCTCCCTGAGGAACGAAGGCAACAAACCCCTGTCATTGCCCACCGTCTTCTGCCAAATCATCCTCAAGACCTACGTACCCGACGGCTTTGGAGGTGAGGAACACACACACACTCGCACACAAACACACGCACTATTATATACATTTAATGCTTGGTGTTGCCTGATCCTGACAAACTACATTTTACTGCTTTCAAACTATTCATGTCTGATAGTGGTTTCTGTAGCTTACAGGGAGGAGAGAACTGAAATAAAAAGCAGTGTCTTTATTCTCTGCCTTGGGTGGTTTAGTAACATTTGCAGTAATGGCACGGCACAAATGATGATGACGGTAAATCTGCAGACAGTTCAGTACAGGCACAAGCATACAAATGAGCTGGACAATTTGAGTTGCTATTAAGTAAAGCCAAGAGGCTTGCAGTGCGAAGACCCTTACTGTGAACGTTAGCTTTCCTCTGGAAGACTTCACGCCGACTGGAGACACAGCTTCTTTTACAGTTAGACAAATGAAGATATTTTAACATGACGATTTGTATTGCTGCGTACTTCACTAGCGCTGTTTACTTGTTGTGTTGCAGCAATTGTGGATGCTCTATCAGACCCAAAGAAGTTTTTGACCATAGCAGAGAAGAGAGCTGACCAGATGAAGGCCCTGGGGATTGACACGGTACACGTGACTACCAACACACAAATAACAACAAGTTACCTCATTACACCACCATCCTGAATAACAACCCTCCTCTCCCTGCGGTAGAATGACATAGCAGACGTACCTAGTGGAAGCTCGAAGAATGACAAGAAGGGGAAGGGGAAAGGAGACACAATGAAAGTCAGTGTGACGCAACAAGCCAGCTCAGAAATAGCTCAGACCTCCAATTCTGTCAACAACAATACAACAGAAACTAAGAAGGGTAAAAACGGACTCAATGACACACAAACATATTTATGCTGAGTGTTTAAGATTTAAGGTCAAACTTCTTTTTATTGCCATTTTAGATACTGCACTTGTGCCTAATGTGAGCATCGACGACCTAAAGCAAATGAAGGTTTGTATTGATGTTTTAACTCGGAGTTTAATTAAACTCAGTTTCTTTAAAGATTAACTCTAAAGAAGTTGAGTTCAATTCTAACTGGATTGATGGGCTGGTGGCTAGTCTGAGTGGGGCCAAGATTAAAGTGGGTTTCAGCTGTTAACTCCAATCACAACAATTAGCAGATTGAGCAAAACTACTTTAGTGATTGTTACATCACCATCAGTTTTGCATTACACACTTTTCTCCAGCAGAACTATTATGAAGTCGTTTAAGCTGCATCTAAAGTGCTCCAGCTTTGGTGCTGGCAAATAATTCTGAATAACCATGTAATATGAAACTGATAAAGTGTAAAGGTTTTAAAATAAAAAAAATGTTCACATAAACCACTGTGACCTTGAGATTGAAGTTAGTTTAAGACTAGAGCAATCTGAGCAGGACTGGGGCCTGCTAGTTGTTGGCTCATTAATCTAGTCAGAATTCAACTTCAAACAGCTTTGTACAACCTGTAACAAAAAATCTGTTTCACAGAAGAGCATTTTAACAGGTCGACAGTATCACCTTAATGTTTGTGCCTCTCCCACTGCAGACCTACCTTAAACTGATAAAAAAGCAACAAAAGGAGATCAACACTTTAAAGAAGAAACACTCAAAGGTGGGTGGTTTTAAGAGCACACGTGCCTGATGGTAATGCAAAGAGGCTGCCTTTTCTTCCTGACGGTCATTTATGCTCAAGAGACCAGAACAAGGGGAACGTTGCAACCTTTCATCTCTCGCTGGCACGCAGAACACAGTCGGTTCACTGCGGGTGGACACACACACAATGAATGTTTCACAAGAAATTAGACTTGCTAAACTTCTCCTTTGACCAGTGCTCATCATGGAGACTATGCTGGATCCTGCCCTTTTCAGAGATCCTCATTATTACAATTTTAACCCTTATTGAATACATGTGAATATTAACATTATCAGAAAACGGTACAAAATTTATTTATCAAAAATAGTATTTGTAGTGTGTTATTGTTGCTTATTGCACTCGTTTCAAAATCAGCTGTATGTCAGAACTACGCTTGTACTGAAGAAAATGTTTAATGGATTGCTTTTCATTTTTAAACTTGACAGGATCAAAATGCAATGCAGAAGGCTCACTGCACCCAAGTGGACAAGATGGTGTCAACACATGAAAAAGAGAAGACGACTCTAGAGAAACTTGTTGAGAAAGCCATTAAGAAACGAGGGTGAGGGGAATAGATAAAACTGTGATCAACGTTATCTGCCATTGTTTGCTTTAGCACAACTTTATGACCACTACAGAGTTGTTTTTTGACTTTGTCTGTGTTCATGTGTTTGTGTGTCTGTTAGCAAAATGCATGAACCACTAAACAGATTTTAATTAAAGTTGAAATCACTGCAGGTACGTCTACAACTTTTAGTTTGAGGCTACCAAATTCAAGATGGCCACCACAGATAATCAACTTAGCAAACGTTAAAACCCACAGTGCATCATTCACTCAAATCTGTAGGAGTTCTTGTGGTCTGAAATGTTTCAATCTTCCCCTCAACTTGTTGACTTTGCTACTAAGCTGGCCTCGAGCTACGTGACAGCGGTGGCACACTACAGCTGTGTCCAAATTCAGGGGCTGCATCCTGATGTGGGTTGGTATGTGGGATCCTAATACAGTTCTGTGCCACACACCTAATATCAGTTATATCCTATTTTACCCTTCAAACAGCCCTGACCCCCTGAGGCATGACCTTCACTGAAACTACAAAGGTCTTCTGTAGTATTTGGCATTCAGCCACTTGCAACAATTCCTTTAAGTTCAATAAGTTTAGAGGTGGGGCCATAACATTAGAGTTGTTTAAAAAAATAACCCACAGATACTAAATTGAATAGAACTTTGGAGGTCAAGATCCCCCTTGTTTCTATAAAGTGGTGCAAGATTTTTAAACCAAGTAAATTCAATTATAATATGTTATGTAGCTATTGTATCAATGACCCTAATCTGGTTCTCCTGTTTTCTTACAATTGGACACCACTAGTAGGTCCTGAATACTGCAGACTGGGAACAAATCACAAAAACTGAAGTGAAGCTGGCACAGCCTAGCTGTCCAACAATCACAATTTGGACCTTGTGAAATTCTTTCAACTCTTTACACTTTGTTAGCAATTTACATTGACCCTACTGCAAGATGTCAGTTATGAAAACAACTGATTGTCCTTTCAGCACTTGTTATGGATGATCAGTTTACACAATCTGTATGTTGAAATGTCTGACCTGTTTAAACAAACAAAACAGGCTTGACCAACCTCTATTTCTGTTTTGAGTTTTACTCTCACTTTTATCTGCGCTTTGACAGCGAGAACAACTGCCATGAGCTGAAAAAGGAGACAGAAGATAAGATCCAAACGCTAGTTGGTGATCATAAAGCAAAGGTACTGAAACGTCCCTGCTACAAAGTTACTGGTGGTAGGAGGGTGGGTGGGGCGATTCATTTGGAAGAAACAACCAATGTGTTTGTGCAGATAAAGGACATTACGGCACAGCACACTAAAGAATGGTCGGAGCTGATCAGTAACCACAGCAGTGAGGAGCAGGAGATGAAGGACAATCATGTAACCCAGCAGTGTGAGCACCTCAAGAAGCTCCTAACCTCCGTCCAGGAGCAGCAGACCATACAGCTCAAAGTGATTCATGAAAGGTAACACACAAACACACTCATTTGCAAACATGTGAATACTGATTATTGTTAAGTAATATTTCTTGTTTTGCTACTCAGGCAGAGCAAAGAGATGCGTGCTAACCAAGCTAAGTCGTCCATGGAAAACAGTAAAGCTATCAGCCAGGATAAGTCCATCAAAAACAAGGCAGAGCGAGAGAGGTGGGTCCCAGCTGATGGTGTTGGTCAGAGGTGGAAACAAGAAACATTGTTGTTTTTCTCATGAGGTGATTGTTTTGGTCGTTCAGGAGAGTGCGGGAATTAAACAGCAGCAACACCAAGAAGTTCTTGGATGAGAGGAAAAGGGTAACAACTTAAATTACCCATCTGAGGAAAAGAATCTACAGGAGCATTTTAAAAAGTCTGGATCGATCAGTGACTGTTTGTGTCCTGGTTTGCAGTTGGCAATGAAGCACCAGAAAGAGATGGAGCAGCTGGAGAAAAACCAGAGGGAGCAGTTGGAGAAACTGGAGAAGCACAATGAGCAGGTAAAACACAAAACAATATTAGTCTGATTTTTATAAACCGTTAAAGAAATGTTGTCCGACTTTGTCTGCTTTCCTTTTTTTTTTAACTCGAGGTGTTTCTCAGTTTTGTTTAAGATATTTTTAATCACACAGTTTTGTAAAGATCAATCATTTTTTTAATACAATAAAATAAATTCAGTGATTCAAAAATATTTGTTCTGTTTAAATTGTAGGTTATATAAACTGTAATAAGTTTATCAACTGTAAACTTCTATTATAAATCTGCGTTTAAAAACATTATTTTCTCTGCCTAAAAAATATTTTGTATGTTTTAAAATGTTAAATGTGTTTCAAGTCATGGCTCCATCTTTGCTTTTGGTTTTACCATCTGTCACAATACCTGTACATGTCTAACATGTATGCACATTTTGGTTTTAATATGATTTGCTTTTTCCGGAACAGCTTTTGAAATCACATCATGCAAACAAACAGGTTCAAGGTAGGCATCTTCATCTTCGTCAACTCTACCTCTGATACCAGCTTTGTGTCAGTGCATCATTTAGTGACGACTAGTTGTAATTTTCTCTTACTTCTGTATCGTCACTTGTTTCTTTATCACGTACGTTTTCTGACGAACCTGTTACAATTTGTCTTTCTGAAAATATTTTAATTAAAGCAGGAAACTGCTCATGACGAGGCTGTCTTTAAGAGATTGCATGTTTTTCTTTCAAAGAAAGTGATTTTTTTTGTGTGTTCATACTTGGTGAGCTACACACCGGCATCTAATGAGTTGTGGGGCAACTAGCATCTTGATTCATTTATCACCATGACTCATCGGCCATCATGAAGCACAAACCGCCAGCTCACACCCTGATGTGCTGTGTTTTCACTCCAGCTCAGAGTCATTTACATTCAAAGCTTGTGACAGTGTCCATCTGCCCACATTTGGTGACGATTATCACTGCAACTACGCATGAGATAAACAGACTTGCTTTATCCTGGTAATCCAAGGAACAAGCTCGTGTTCAGTTGTAAACATCTAACTGAAACTGTAAACAAACTGTCAGGAGAAGATGGATGTATCGGTATGATGGATTTGCTTGTTTTCTGTCCCCCCCCCTCAAAGGCCAAGGACATACAGCAGATGGTGAAGTTGGAGGAGGAGATGGACCGCAGACCTGCCACAGTGGTCTGAGCAACTGAGTCCCAAGCCCAAACACACACAGGTGCAGAACCGCTCCCCAGCAGAAAGCCCTGCCAGCATCACTATCCGACCAGTATTCAAACTAATCTTAACACTCTCAAACACGTCGAAGCCCCACATCCTCCTCCGTTGTGCTTCATGTCTCCTGCACCTTTACCCCACCTCCTAACGTCAGACCACTGAGCCATTTATGTTAAACCAGGGGTTGAACCACTGACGGATACATGAAGTGTTACCTCATAGACCATAAAACACAGAATCCAACACATATTCTCTCATGCTGTACGTAGATCTGAATTAGAATCATTCTCATCCGCATTTTATAGACAAAAAAAGCTTCAGCTGTTGGGGACAAGCACACACACTCAGATAAAGCAGATATCCATTTCTTTTTCTTACTTTTGTACCCAATAAACTCACAGATAAAACAGATAAGTTTACACTTAATGTCACTTCAGCACAATTGACTAAAATATCAGATACACAACAGTCCTGTTCTGAGCACTTTGTATTCAAGAAATATGGGAAATGTAGCAGTGCACCACTAGTTCTGTTTTTATTAAGAATGTATTAAAAACAAGCTACTTAATGACAGAGAACCCCTGTTCAACATCAGTATAAAAAATGTAAAGTATGTTTCATTTTAACTTTTTTATTTTTACAAATTTCTTAATGAAAATTTGTTCTTTTGATTTTGCATAAAATCCTGGAGATGGTGCATCAGCAGGGACACTAACTTTTGAAAGTTAAATAAAAATAATTTCTTCTTAGTGACATTTCCATAAGTAAAAGGTTTTTAATACCCAGCTGGATCTCAATATTCCCTAAAGTTGTTAGAAATTCAATATCAAATCCTTCAGCTGCAACCTTAGCCAAAACAAAAAGAAGTATGGTAACCACGTTTTTTCTGTCGTTTTTAACCTCAGACCATTACTTTACCCAAAGGCAATAACATTACTGTATCTACTTCTTCAAAATATATCTCATCTAGGAGGTTGTGCACATAAAAACGGTCAGAGCAAAGCCTAACCTTCAATACTTTGATATAATTAATTCATCTCGTTCTGTCTGACGCACTCCTTAAGGCATAGTTCAGAATCTTATAAATGGTTAATATCTTACCAGTTCTAGATAGAACTTTGAACAATCTCACTTTAGAATACTAGACATTGTCACCAGATTGTAAGGTGAATGGCTGAAGGCTGGTTTATACTTTATTAGAAGTGACAAAATTGTCTCACTGACGTGGTTGAGTGAAAATTGCAACTTGTAAAGCACTTTGAGTATCCTAGTTGGATAAAAAGGCACTATATAAGTACAGTCCATTTATTATTCGATTCTCTATTTTCACACTGCTTCCAAGAACTCATTCTGTGCACCACCCCTCATCATAACTATTTTCTCACTGGGTATGCACCAAGTATTCTGTGATTGGTCAGAACGTTTATGCGAAAAAGTAGCTGCAGTACACTGCTTCTAAGAAGAGCAGATGGCTGAGGCTTTTAGAAAGTACAGCTATATTTAAATTGTTCCAGCAAAACATATAAAGATAGTCAAAGAACTTGAGGAATGAGATGGCACAATGTTTGTGCAGAGGCAGCTCTCTGTTGCTGAACCAATAGGGAATAAGCACATCTGAGCAGGGACATGTTCCTGCACCATCTGACAGAAACGGTGATGGTCTCTTTGTGACACTTTTATAAAGTATCACTCTTCCTCGATTAAAAGCAGAAATACCAGATCTTCCTCCTCCATCCACTGAAAAGAAACACCCATTTTTCTATGCCATGTTGTTTCTGTTGCTACATGATATTTACTGCAGTTTTTATTAAAGTATAAAACGTCCAACCATGTCAGTGAGAACAGATATCTTTGTGTCTCGCAAAGTACGCAGCAGCCTTAATCTGAGTGAGACCAAAACCAAATGGGCTATTTTACAAACCTTTTGATCGCTGTCACTTTCACATTACATCATTATTCACAAATGCAAATAGCAGCAGCAGATAGCTGTAGTACTTCCTGTGCAGTTTGGGCAACTTCTATGCTTCTCTTGGATCAACCGTACCGCCTGAAACTGTGGGCTTTAGAAATTGATGGCACTGGCTCACTTTAGTTTTTGTCTCACTGGGATTAGCTGTTAGCTCGTCAAGATGGTCAGAATTTAAAACTTTATTTCTCTGTGGACGGGTCATACATTCTTTGCTTCCCAGTTTTGTTTTGTTTTTTATTGTGGAAGATTGGACTTTATATTTAAAGATTTCTTCACTACATTACTGTTTTTAGCAGATTGCAAGTTGGTTTCAGGTACTAACTGTCACTGCTTTAAAAAAGAGCTACCCCATGAGTCATCGTTAACAAAAGGTTAATCAAACTGTTTTCAATTCAGTATGATCTTATCAGAAAAAGGGGTAAAAACACTTATAGGTCATTTTGCCTTTTAATTTGTTTTCCCTGTTTTATTCTGCTGTAATACAAGAAAGGGGGAGACAGGATGTTTTTTTTGTATATACTCTACTGGAATGTATGTAGTTGAGTTTTCTTTCTGATTAACTGTATTGGGGACAAATGTGTATGAAGCACTGGTTGTTTTTGGTCCGTTTCCTAGTCCACCCCTTACTGCACCACACAACACCACATAAAGTTCTCACCACCACATACAGTATCTAGTGCAGAAATAAATGAGTAAAAGTGCTTTTAAAGAATGTTCCACTGCTTTCAAATGTGCCACTCAGTGAATGAATGATAAAATGCCAAATTAAGGGGTTATTTGTATGAAGGTATATATAAATAAATGAATATATATTATATATATTAGATAACGTGTAGATTAAGATTATTATGCTATAGAGGCTTTTTTGCACTAGTTTCTGTTGTGTGAATTTCATGTAATCTCTGGCTCTGTTTGTCCATAAAGCAGATTATTTTTGCAGAACATACTTGGTTTCATTTCTTTAGTTTGGACTGTAACTTCTCTGTTTTCTATTTGAACTGTAGCTCGTCAACATTCAGTGTGTGTTTTTGTATTTATATTGTACTATTGAACTTATAGAAATGACAATACTGTTGTTATCCAGCTCCTTTAATACTGTTTTATAGTATGTGTATCAATAAATTCATGTGCAAGATGGGACATGACACTGTTGTATTTATTTAAGAGGAGCTGTGGCTCTTTATCTTGTTTTTTGGTTTTAAAAACTATTGGATTCTATAAATCTAATTTATAACTTATTGATATAACAGCGGCAACATGCCGAGGTAAAACAAGGAGTTTCAGAGAGAATTAGTGAGTAAATGTTAAAAATTAACATCTAAAAGATCAAATTTACATGGGTATTCAGATCTTTTGCTGCATCTACATCCCACACACCTCTATAAAAGACTTCAATGCGTATCAGAGCAAAACACTCATCTGCCCAATACCTTCCTTCCACAGTGAAGCATGGTGTTATTTCAATAACAGCGACTGACAAGGAGCTCGAGAAAATAAAACTTATATTTATTTAAAACAAAAAGGCTGATGTAGCAACAAGCCTAGAAAAACACGGTATAATCACAAAGAGCATGAAGGAAATCAAACTGTGGCATGAAAGCCAGTAATGATTGGCTAAGGATGTAATAAAAACTAAGCAACTAAAAAGAAATGAAGACAAATCAGACACACAGAGCCCAAACATTAACCTCAGAACATAAATCACTGATCTTGACACAGGAGAGTCAGAGAAGAGGGAAAGCTGACTGAAACAAAGAACAGAAATATTCTTGGCGTAAACCTGTTTTGTGGTGTTCACAACTTCAGACTTGACCACATGTACACATTTCAATACAATGATAAACCTCACAGGTGGATCATAGAGTCCTGACTTCAACCCAATCATATCAACCATCTCTGGAAGAACTTGAAAATACCTGTCCACTGACTGTCTCCATCCAACCAGATGAGCTGCAGAGGAAATCATCCCACCAAATCAAATGTGCAAAGACTTCTGCATCATTCTATACGACTAAAAGTTGGAACTGAATAACCACTAAATAAAAGGTCTGAATAGTTATGGAAATGTGACATTAACAAACCAGAAAAATGTGTTTTACATTTTATTTTTTCCTCATTATGTGATCTTGAATTTATTGAGGGGAAATAAATGAATGTAACATCAAGCTGCAAACAAACAAACAAAAAAGCAAAAAGTATAGGCTGGGTCTGAATACTTCCTGAAGCCAGTGAACACCCCCACAATTTCATTTTCCTGTCCCATCAATCATGTTCAACAAGTGTTTGCTGAATTATATGAGCCTCCCAAGCCTGAAGCTCTTTATTGTCATTATAATTCAAGTATTTTCATCAAAAAGAAGAACAAAGCTGGTAAAAGGTTCCCGTTGCCAGGCAACTTATAGCATCATTTTTCCTGACTATAATAAGGATGGAGAGGTTGTTTTTCAGACAGGCTCATCAGTTTTCATGTTTGGTGCACGGATCAGTGTCAGAATGTTCAAAACTAAAGCTTATGAGGAGACGGGCACCAAGATCCTCCTGGAGGCCATGTCTAAGGATAAAGTCCACCTGGCCAGGTTCGTTTTGGATGCCCTGGATGGAGAGATCGTTGACTCCAGAACGGACGGCGTGCAGACGCCCCTCATTTCTTCCATCCTGCTGCCAGACGGCCAGTCTCGGTGTAAGTTCGCGGAGCTCCTGTTGCAGAAAGGAGCCAGCGTCAACCAACGGGACGGGACCGGGCGCACCGCTCTGACTTACGCCTGTGAGAAGGGCTACCTGGACGCCGTGAAGATCCTGGTCCGAAACAGCGCAGATCCGGAGATCGAGGACTCGTGGGGAAACACTGCGCTGATGTACGCCGCCGCCGCGGGCCACTCCGCGGTCGTAGAGTTTTTGGTGAGAGCTTTCAAGAGGCTGGGTCTGCGGGTAGACAGGCAAAACAAAGCTGGGAACTCCGCCGCGGGAGTGGCAAAGTTTCTGGGTCACTCGGAGTGCGTTTTTGCGCTCAGCAACGTTTCCGGTAAGAGCGGCGAGGCTGACCGAGGCGCGCAGCCGAAAGGCGGTTTGGGAAACGAGTTTGAAAAGAAAGTTGGCAATTTAGCGAAGAAACTCGATGTCCTGCAAACGTGTAATCGAGCGCTGATGGTTCAAAACTCCACCTGGCAGCCAAGACCTCGGATGAAGCAGAACCGGCTGAGATCAATGGACTCTATCGGAGAGTTTGTGGCAGACAGCGGCCACTTCACCGCAACCTCTCCTCTGGCCCCGCAGCGGACTTCCAGCAAAAGCTCTAAACCGCTTCTAGTGACTCCTGGTGACCACTTGCCCCCTCTTGATCAAAAATCTAGTTTCTTGTCCCCACAGCCCAACAGAAACACAAAACAACCCAGCTCAGCCCTGGAAGTCTTGCTGACCCCCATTCTTCCCCAGAAATGTGAGACTGGTGGAAGGAAAGAGAAGTATGTTGCTGTTCGTAGACTTAATGAGAGTTATTACAGGAAAAGATGCAGTCTGCCAACCACCATGCTCTGCCCCACACCCCCGGAGAGCACTCCTATTCCTCTGAGTAAACCTAGAACCGCGAGGAGGCGCGAAGAGCCGCCCACCTCCGCCGCCACAACCCTGTCAGCTCTGAGCAACAAGCTCCTCCGCAGATTTACCTCGCCGGAGATTAAAAAGGACCACAGTGACCCGGAGCGGGCGCTGAGTTCAAGTCGGATGCCGAGATCCGAAACTTTCCCTCAGGCTCGGAGACATCCGCAGGTGGACAGCACACCCAGCGTCGACAGCATCAGCTCTGTCAAGTGCGAGTTTGACTTCCACCTCAGAAAACCAAACTCTTCAAAGTGACAACCTAATATCCACAGCTCGCTTCCGACGCGTCTTGTGATCCTCGCGGACTCTTAAAAGTGACCAAAGTAATCAGATAGTGCAAAATAAATCTGCACTATTCCGCCATGAGAGACAAAGACCTTAAACACCACTGAATTTGTGGAAGGATCAACTGTAGCTGAGGCGAAATGACTGAATGATTTAAACGTGCAGATGTCTTTTAAAGCAGAGCAACTTCTAGTTCCTGTAGATCATCACATGTGTTCTCCTCCGTGGGGGTGGGGGGTGTCATCGAGGGTAGAGGGATGATGAGCAGCCTAGGAATCATTTATTGTATTGATTGTGTAAAGTTCTAACTTATTGTCTGGACTGGGGGGGGGGGGCTCCTTGGGGAGTATTGTATTTAAACGGAACAGTAGAATAGTTTTAAAAGGCGTGTGTGTGTGTGTGTGTGTGTGGGGGGGGGGCTGCTCCCTCAGACGCGGAGACTTGCAGCACTGCGGGGTAACTGTCTGCTGCTCCACCAAAGACAAAAAAAAAAAAAACTCAGTGCTCTGATGTTTTAAAAATTATTTGCAACATTACAGACTTGCAGCCATCACCTTGAAACGTGACAACCTATAAGGAGGGGTGAGTGAGTGAAGGAGATGGAGCCGCCTGGATCCTGCGGGACGAACCCGGATATCAACCAGTTTTTTCTGCCTTCACGATGATCTGAGAGCGTGACTTTTTTTTTGTACGAGAAGAGGCAATCCTCCACCACCCACCCTCCAGCTTTCTCTCTCCACCCCCCACCCCTCACACACACGCAGACACACTTTCTTCCTCAGCGCCTCCCCTCCCTTTCCTGCTTGCTCGTCTGGCTCACTGTTCTTTCCGCGGGTTCGGTCCAGTCAGTCTGCCTCCCTTCAGTCCAGCACCGGGGACGCTGGCAGCGATGGGACGGCTCGGTTTCAGCACCAGGGAGAGCGCCCGAATTCTGCTACTCTGTGTGTTCGGTAAGAGCCTGAGTATGCATTGCGCGCATGTGTGTGTGAGTGTGCGCGTGCGTGCGTGCGTGTGAAGCTGTCGTGACTCCGAGCTGCAGTGTGTACGCGCACACACCTACCATGTATTGCACATATAACGTGTGTGTGTTCTTTAATTTTCGTGAGTTGGCACATTTCTTACTTTTTCTCCTGAAAGTTTTGCAGTTTTGTCTCCTCATCATGTTTGGTCAGTGATGCGATGTTGCTCCTATGATTCTGCACATTTCACCCTCTATTATTGGACTTTTCCCATGGAAAAAAAAAAACTCCTCCGGGGTCTGAAGGAACGCGGCCGACCTCTGACCAGTCCTCGTGCTGTGCTGATTCTGCAGATTTTTCGAGTGAGCGCGTGCGGACGAGTAGGAGTGCTTTTGTTCTCACGGCTCGGTGTTTCTTCTTCTGCTCAGGTGTTCTGGTGCTGGCCGAGCAGGAGGGGGAGAACCTGTCCGGGCTCTCCACCAACCCGGACAAAGCAATCTTTGCAGTCCGGGAGAACGCCACGACATGCCTGATGGTGGAGTTCGCCGTCAAATTCCTCGTGCCATACGACGTGCTCGCACTAAACGGAATAGATGTAAGGAACCCCCTCCCTTGTGAACCATTTCAAACGACATAAAAAAAAGAGCTGCGTAAAACAGTCTGAAACTGCGCGTAAAAGCGGCTGGCACAATGAAAATTGATAGCTTAAGACGAAAATAAGTTAGTTTCTTACATAAATTAATTTAAATCGTATAAAGAGTTTTCATTTACTTTGAATAAATTCACACTGTAGCTAAAACAAACCCAGGGTTGTGTTTATCATCTGTGCGTAAACAGCCATAAAGGAAAAAACACCTTTCTTATCTCCAGTGATCACAGAGGATGAACCTTAAAACGAGCAGACGATGCTTTTTAATATTTAGGTGTTCAGTTACTTGGCAGAATACAGATTTTTTTGGAGTAATCTCCTAATTTTAGAATCAATTTATGTCGTTTTGCAGCTGATCACGGAGCAGGCGTCTTTCACTCTGCCCCGCAACGCAGAGATCGAAGGGAAGTGTGGACTCACGGAATCCGAGATCCACATCTCCTGGAAGAACAGCGCCTACATCCTCCGCATCTACTTCTCCAAGGTGGGCGGCTTCTCTACCTGTACCCTAAGAATCTCTCTTCAACACAACCTGACTGTTCTTGCGTGCGGAAAGTTCACGCGCGTGTGTGTGTGTGTGTGTGTGCTTGGTCCGGGTGTTGCAGGAGTTCCGCGATAAAGGTATCGAGGTGTGGAAGATCAGCAGAGTCCAGTTCGTCTATGACACATCGGAGACATCGCATTTTATCAATGCCTACAACCGTGAGTGTCCCTCTGCTGCAGCAGGACGTGTAACTGTCCTCATGTCCCCCCGATCCATGATGGAGTTCACCCTATTTCTAGATCTTTCTTAATTTCCTTGAAATGAAGGACTTTTTTAATGGATTTTTGGGGTAGTTTCTATTATTTATTATTATTATTATTATTATTATTATTAAAGATTTACCACTATGGTTATTTACGAGGCTTTAAATAATTTTTCTACTAGTTTTCTTAATGAACAGTGTTTTATTTGTTAAAACTTAATCTTAATTTTGAATTATATTTTGTTCTGTTTTCAGGATTCCCAAAATTTTACACAAAAAATTCAAATCAGATCTCCGTCCAACATTTCTGAGTTGATTACTGAAGCACCTGCCGTCATAAATCCATCCTTTTATAAGTCCCAAATGCCTTGTTTTGTCTCCAGCTGGGAAGCACACGGCCAGCACCCACCGACTGTCAGCCCTGGTGACCCCCACGGGCCGCTCCTACGTGTGCACAGCTCAGCAGACCATCACCCTCATCTCCAGTGACCACCAGAAGGGCATCACAGTCTCCATGTACGACATCCAGATCCAGCCCTTCGACATCGCCTCCGACTTTATGTTCAGCGCCCGTAAGACAGCTTTTAAACTGCTACACCTTTGCCACGTGGAGCTATTCGTTTTTGCTCACACTGAAACAGCAGATGATGGTAATGGAAAATCTTGCAGGGAGTGAGCTGTACATCTTTTTGTGGATCTATGAGGGGGGGTTATAGCTGCAGGAAGCGTGCGAGGTGAAATGAGGAAACGACAGGTTGGGATATAAGAGAAATAAAACAGAAACAGCAGGAGGGGAAACCAAAAAAGAAAGGGGTCATTAGATCTTTATGAGCAGAATCATATATGTGGTCTGAAAGCAGAAACATCTGCCCGTCCAATCACCTTGGAGGAATCACACGGCATGTGAGCTGCTTTAAATGAAACTACACTTCTTTGCTTTCCTCTGTACGCATTACTGCCGTCCACAGTGACACACATTCACAATAAACTGTACATTCTGTACCCACAACTAACAGAGGTTAAGGTGCCCTCCTTACTGTGCACACTCACATGCACCCAACTGAAAAAAGGAAAACTGTTTCATTGTTTACGAGAAAGAGGAAACATATGTGCAAAATCAGAGTCTAAGGCTGAAAATGTATTTTTTTATTTTTCCACTTCTTTTAGCTGAAGAACACAGTTATGGAGAAGAGTAAAAAATGTCATTTTAACCTCCATTTACACAAATGCCCGAGTTTATCACATTACAGCTTCATTTTAAGGCAGTAGAGATGAACTCACCAAACCCTCATAAACTGACTGAAGATGAACTTTCCATAAGGTTTTAATATCGATTTCTAATTGTTGCTAATATTCTAATGTAGGTGTTATTTTCAGTTTTTCCTGTATGCGTAAAGTAAATTTAGTTTTGTAAACTGTGTTTTCACATTTAAAATACAATTTTCTTCCACTTTTTGATTGGTTAAAATATCTACATACTTTGCCTGTTTGTTGTCTAGTTTTTCTGGTGACCCTGGAGCTGAAACAGGTTCATCTTATTTTGCATTAAATTGTGCAAAATAATTCTCACCAAGTCTGTAAGTCAGCATCACCCTTTGTCACCTCTGTTTTCTCCCTCTGCAGCCTATAAGTGCATCACAGACCAACGGGAGCACCTGGAGGAGATCCTCCCCCTCATACTGGGCCTCCTTCTGGGCCTAATAATCGTCATCATCCTCACCATCTACCACTTCCACCTCAAGCTGACAGCCAATCAGCCGCAGCTCCCCAGAGATCGCTCCATGTACAAAAACATGTAGTCAGCCTCTCTCTCCACAACAATCCTGATGGCAGACTCATCTCCTCAGTGTCCCGACACAGAGGACCACGTCCTCAAAATGGACTGAGTCCCTGATTGACAAATGTGAATGGCCCGCACCGCACTGCCCACTGCAGCTTCTGAATAGTTAAAACACGAGTTAGTGGGATTGTAGGAGACCTGAGGGGGGTGAAGATGGAGAGTAAACTGACCCAAATCTAATTAACTTGGTTGCTGGATTAAATCTCAACAACATAAAAGTATTAGTGTTTCATTTTTCATATAAATAGAAAATAATTTATCAGTGGGTATCACATTTGACCCAACATCTCTGAAACAAATTTCTGAGTTTTTTGAATTTCTATGATGGTTTCCTTTCTGAAATTGTCGCTAAATTATTTTATTACTGTTTGTTGGTTCTGCACTTGCTCATTTTGTTCAGATCCTTCTTCTCACACCCTCTGAATGCAGCCACAGTGTCGACAGTCTCGTAGTGTACAGTGCAGTTTTTGCCTTGACATCAGACCTTTTCTCTACACAGATGTATGAAACAAAACAAAATAAAATATTCAAATGATCTACTTAAAATGAAAAGAATTTGTCAAAAAACAGATTATGAAAATGCAGAGGTTTTAAAAAAATGTGTAAAATATTTTTGAAGTTTAACTCTATGCATAAATCTCTGCTGATGCAACCGTGTGAAGTTCTCTGTTCTGTTTGAAATAAATGGATAGGATCACCTTCGTCGAATCATTACTGCGGCTACAGAATTGATCTCATTACTGCCCTGCACTCCACCCAATCTGTCAATCATAATGGGGAAGAAAAACATTTCCATCATGAAAGTATTAGTGGAAAACGACAAAAAAGGGAAAATCACTGAAAGAAACACAGATGAATAAGTGACTGCTGCACCCATCAGGATGAAGTATTATTTCTGTTCTGATACTCCAAGCTTTCAAAGTACACAAGATGAACCCATGTTATTGAGAGCAAAAAGAACATTTTTGTCATTAACATCTGATTGTTTCAGCTGTGTGAACATCACACATCATCTTCAGTCACAACACACTGATATCCAGCCTCTTTGGTGCAATAAATCACAGAAATACTCTTTTTTTAAAAAGTGAAGTTAACACCTGCAAAACCCACTCTGTCCTTTATGTCCTACAGTCTAACTCTTAGGATTAAATTGTATAGAGTTAAGAGAAATGGCTTTTCCTCACTTTTACAACAAACACTAAATTACTGGAACACAAATCGTATTTTTGTTTAGACTATTTAAACGAAGTTTGATCCAGTTAATTTTGCCTATCCTTAATAAATTCATTAAAATTACTTTATCTCAATTCAATTTAACATCATGAGGTTAACAATGTTGTTACTCAAAATAAGTTTTCAAAAAATTGTATATCAATTTGTACATTTAAACAAATAAGTTCATTGGCGATGGTTGACTATAGAACTACTGTCTGACCACGTGACCAAAGGTTGCTGTGGTAACATCCGACACTTGCGCTAACGGAAACAAAAGTAACAATGCTAAGCTAGGCTAAACCCGCAAACAAATGATAATTTAAACTTATTCAAATTGCACGTTTTCAACCACCACGGGGCAGTACAAGTGCCTCCGTTACAAAATATGAAAATACACGACACATTAAGCTAGCAAAACATGTTCAGCGATTAGCAGAAACGCAAAAGCTAAGTGTAAATGTAACTCACCTGTGCTGAGCGGTTTCACTTCGGCGGTTTTCGTCTCTTCGAGTGGTATTTCCTTTTTTGATGAGATTTATTATGTAGAAAAGTAAGCGTATAATAGTAAAATAAAATAATAAAAAACATATACATTCGTAGACGTCAAGGCGTTTTTCTCCTCGGAAACTTGTAACAAAAATACACAGGTGTCCTGATTAATAATCCGTGTGTCATTCGTTCTTTCTATTTTCATTTGGCAAACAAAAATCTAAATATGAATAATTGACTGGTTATTTTGTTTTTTGTTTTACAGCACAGAAAAACAAAAGAAGCCCAGTTTTTCATTTTTAGGCTCAGATCAAAAACGGCACCAGGATAGAATTTAATTTGGTTTAAGTGACCCGGAAATGCTGCAGTGTGGCACCTACTATGATGGTGATGGGAGAAGTTTAGTTCCCCCTGTGCGCCCTGCAGCCGGAGAGGCTGATCCTACAGACTTCACAACACATTTAGGCAGTTACACAATAATACGTAGTCATGCCAAGGTTCTTAGCTACTTTATTTTGTAATCTACAGTATCTTGTATTAAAAAAATGCTGTTTTTTTGTGTTTTAATCGGCCAGCTAGCTGTTTTTTTTGTGTTTTTTTATACCAAAGATTACTAGCCTAGTGATTCTCGATACCACTAATTTCCTTTCCGATCCAATACTGAGTAAAACCGAAGCTGGTCCGATACTGATACTTAGAAAAACCTAATGTGTGGTAAATCTAAAATAAAGTGGCTAATTAAAATAAAATGAGGCTAGTTTAACAACAGCAGACAATCATACAAAATGTGTGAAAAGCGTGTTGCAAACCACCAAATTTAACCCTATTGAAATAAATCTTATTAGGAACTGCTACAAAATGAAAATTTGCATCCTAATTGACATTACAAGAATATGTAAATGAAACTGTAACAACGTGAGTGAGGAGTGAGCAGCAGGACGCTGCACTTGGGTCCTGTGTCTTCACGCATTACACACTTACCAGCCGGAAGGAAAAGTAGTTCCTGTCTCATTTAGGCAATAACGCAATAATTTAGTGACTTTTGAACGTGTTCTTGTTAAAATACATTACGCCAAATGACTGAAGTATTGATACTTTGAGAATTAAAGTTTGAGAATCGATTTTAAAGCATGAAGGTCTGGTATTGGAGGTATCAATCCAACCATTACTAGATATGACAGGACGGAAGCTCACACTGCTGGACACAAAACAATGTGGCTTCCTGCAAACATAAAAACATTATTTTTCGGTAAATCGCGTTCTAATGTAAAATATGAGGGGGACAGCGCGCAGGGGAAACTACATTTCTCACATAACCATCATAGTAGGTGCCACACTGCAGCGCAGTCATTTCCGGGTCACCTAAACCATACCAATGAAATATTAAAATCAAATTCTAACCTGGTGCCGTTTTTGATCTGAGCCTAAAAATGAAATATGAAAAACTAGGCTTTTTTTGTTTTTCTGTGCTGTAAAACAAAAAACAAAATAACCAGTCAATTATTATTTTTTTGATTTTTGTTCGCCAAATGAAAAAACAAAGAACGAATGATACACGGATTAATGAGGGCTCCGTTCCATTTCTGTCTTGCTGCACCACAATCAATAACCAACCTGTCTGTACCAGTGGGATGCTGACCTCAGTCAGTTAAACGGAATGTGGCCAAGGCCTCACTACGACTATGGCTTTGAAAACATTACACATAAAAATATATATTTTTTGTTTCAGGAAAAAAAACTAAATCATGTTAACAACCAGGTACTTAAAATGGCAAATGAAGCACCTGTGTGGCAATCCATTTGTGTATTTTTTTCAAGTACTTTCAAGCAAAAGTTCAGATCTTTTAAAAGTGATTTCAGGATAGTTTGAAGGAACTATATATTTAGGCAATATCAAAATAAAAAAGATATAAAATGATGCATTTATGCTTTTCAAAAAATCAGTAAATCACTGATACTTGTTCCTTATGGAGGCCTAATGTTGCGACCCTCTGAAATTGGAATTCATATATGGGACTGATGTCAAACCTTGACCATGTGCTCAGAATATCAGTGATACAAATGAAAAACAAAGATTTCCTTGGCATTTATTAATTAAATCAGGTTAGCAACCGCTCACTAATAAAGGTTCCGTATGACATACTAAGAAACTCACAGAGATTACTATTAGTAGTTTTATTTCTTGCAGCTGTCACCACTTCTTATACTCATGGCAGTCATATTGGATTTTGAAATCAGGGCTGGTGAAAAAGCTTCAACTTCTTCAAATTCCATTTTCAGGACGTGTTCTAGTTGATTTTTTAAAATTGGAATTCCAACATTCTGCACCATATGAGGCTCTATTCAGCCTGATAACGCAAAGAACACAAAAAGTTACCGTATCGGTTGACAAGCTTTAAAAAAAAGTGAATGCGGCAACTCCTTTTTTCCCCTTAATTTTGGTTTCTTTCACTGATTTAAAAAATAACTTCCTCTTTTCACTTGGTTTGGTGTTTATATGTTTATTAAAGAGCATTAACTTCAACCTTCTTTGTACAGAAGTCTCAGTTTCCTCCTTACTGATCGGCTGCTGTTCCCTTCCTCCCGTTCCTGACTTTTATTTACTGGCCTCTCTGGAGAGAAGCTCCATGTTTTGTCTGAGCTAAATCAATATCTCATTATCGTGCTGCAGGGGAAATGGCTTACAGAAAAGAAAAGGGAAAATAAACATAATATATAATGGTAACACCAGGTCATGGATGTTCCTTTGCAGAGTTTTTGCTTGGGGATGAAGTTGAAACAAGAACTGCTGAGTTGTAAAACGTGGAAACTAAAATAATGGAGACTGATCTGGAGTAATCTGAAAATATGTTGAATTAAAAACAGCTGCTTGATATGACACACTATGAGAAAGTTGTCAAAAAGAGAGAGTAAAACAGGTGATGAAGACCATGCAACACATCTTCATGTTTGTTTGTACGTGTTTTTTTAATTGATATCAGCTTCTCTGATAACAAACCCATGCAGTAAAAGCCTTAAAAAAACAAAACAGAAGTGTAACTCTTTCGAATCTTGACACACGCTGTCGAGGATTAGCGCACAAACACACGCATTTCCAGATGCTGAGCAGAGATAAACACACATCGACAGACACGGACTCGTGCTCACAGTCGTATGTACAGATCACAGTGATGGATGGGTAAAAAAGGAGGAGGATTACACTGTTCTCCTGGTACAGCTGGAGATGGGAATGGCAGCACAGTCCCAGTGACAGCGTCTGACTGAGGTGGTGTAAGGAGTGACAACACGACAGTGAGGAGAAAATAAGAGCTTTTATCAGCTTCCTGAACTCTGTGCGCTGGCGTCTGGAATGAGTACCTCTTGGTATTTTAGATGGCTAATAAAAAACAAAAAGGTCTGTAAGGAATACATCTTTTTTTGTCAAATCCACTTAATCTGTGCTACATTTTAAATGTGTTACAGTATCAATAAAGCAGTGCTTTCTGGTCTCAAAATAGATCTGGGGTATTGCTTGGATGATAACAACTGATATCACTGCTTGCCAGTGTGCCTTTAAAATTGTAAGTCCAAAAAACAACAAATAAATAAAAAAAAACAACAAAAAGGCCACACTACAAATAAAAATATACCTCCAAATTCCAATAAATAAATAAATACTTCAAAATGTCATACAAAATTCTGACATTACTCTTTTTTCCCCCAACATTTAATGGAAGTTCTGTCTACAAATGTGAGCTCATAAATATATTTAGTGTTTTTTTTTTTTGTTTGCTTGTTTTTGTTCTTAGTAACAGTGAAGTTATTTGGAATATCTTTTTATATCTTTAAGCAAAAACTGGATTATAAACAGTAGGAAAGATCTCTGCAGAAACTCTATTTAATACTGCTCATATCACAATGGTTACGACACAATAAAATACTGCAAGTTATCAAAACTGTACAGAAAAATCTTACAAGTTTTTTTTTCCCTAAAATACACTTTTTCGATTTTCAGTGTGTGAAACGAGAGGTGCAAAGAGAGAGAGCTCGTTTTTGTCCGATGGGAGTCGGGTACCTCTCTCCTCGGAAGCTGATTGTTCGACCCTCTGCTGTTCTGCTCAGGTGGGGTGGGGTGGGGGGGTCACCGAGGTCTGTGGGTAACTTAGCGCACCCTTCTGAAGCTCTGGAAGGCTACGACGAGTCTTGATGGAGCTGAAGACTCTCAGTCTGGGAAGAAAGAAGACTGCAGCCCGAGTTCCTCCGACGTTTTTACTTCAACTCAAAAGGTTAAACAGTTGACAGTAATTTTCTTATTTTCTCTGTGCGTGTACTTTAAACATACTCCACTAGCTAATCTACGTCACGGTTATAGGTGTTGGTGGCGTGCCACTGAGTGGTGGGGTTGTCTTGGCAGGGTGAGGACAGTGCCACCCTGAAAAGGGGGGTGTTCATGTGTGATTTCAGTGTCAGAAGGAGCAGGTTTGAACCGTGGTGGGAGTGAGGGGGGTCAGCGGTGACGGTAGTGTCTCATGAGGGGGACAATGCACGAAGGAGGTCCGGACATCTTGAGGAACGGGTGCTGAAGGAGCTCCTGGGCAGTGGCTCGCTGTGACGGCTCCCTCACGAGCATCATGTCCAGGAAGGAGCGCAGCACAGTCGAAACCTGCGGAACACACAGAGGCGTAATCTTACCTTTTATGCCTTTATCATCAAAGTAATATAAAGTTACTCATAATCTGACAATATGTCAGTATTTAAGGACTTATCAGATAAATGTGTGATTTTTTTATTGGATTCCAAAATAAAAAGTTAGTCCTGAAAGATGTCTTACAAAAATACCATTAAAATCAGTGACTACGTCAATTCAGATGTCTTTTATCTACAGTAATGTAGAAGATGTGGGGGGAAAATCATCATAATCCCTCCCACAGCACTCCCAATGTAGCACACGTAGCATATAGCTAAGCATATAAAGAACAACAGTGACTACAGGATAGATAGTTGTTGATTTTTTCTACTCGACGATGTATCAGATAGTTGAAGAGAGGCTTTTTTGTTGGAGGAGGAAAATGTGTTTTTTTTTTCTTGTTAACCATGGAGATGAAAAGAAGGCGTGGAAGTTGGTTGCACTTTCATGTGCTCAGTAGGACCAGACGAGCTGCTCCTCAAAGCTGTCCGTCTTACTAATTTAACAACTGACTTCTGGGAGCGAACCATTTGAAGCAAAGCAGCATGTAGTAGAAGCATGCGCTGCAAACACACCCACAAAGTTTTGACACACTGCATATGGGATATAC